>QXTE01000018.1:4902278-5187485 GCA_003942145.1 Platysternon megacephalum | reverse complement strand
CCCCGCCCGGAGAGCCCCCCCCCTGCAGCTAACCCCGCCCGGGGAGCTCCCCTTCGCGGAAGCCAACCCTTCCCAGGGAGCCCCCCTTCGCGGCAGCTAACCCTGCCCGCCAACCCCCCACCCGGGGAGCCCCCCCGCTCTGTAGCTACCCCCCGCCCCCCTGCAGCTAACCCTGCCCGGGGAGCCCGCCCCAGCTCACCTTCGCTCCGCCTCCTCCGCTGAGCACGCCGGCGCCGCTCTAATTCTCCTCCCCTCCCAGGCTTGCGGCGCCGATTGGAGGAGAATTACAGCGGGGGCTGTGTGCTCAGCGAAGGAGGCGGAGCGAAGGTGATCTGGGGCGGGGAGCGGTTCCCCTGTGCGCCCCCCCCATTACTGTGGGCGGCCCTCCCCGCGCCCCCCCGCCAGGAGCGCTGCCAGCTTTTCCGCCGCCCTAGGCAGCGGAAGGTCCCGCCCCAAAATGCCGCCCCCGACAGAGGCGGCGGAAGGTCCCGCCCCCAAAATACCGACGACGACAGGGGCACCGGTGCCCCCCAAATCTCAGCGCCCTAGGCGACTGCCTAGGTCGCCTAATAGGTTGCGCCGGCCCTGCTCCCTTCTCAGGACTTCCCCCTCCCCCCTTGCTGACTGCAGCTTCTTCCTTTTAGAGCCCTCCTTCCTACCATGCACAACTGGCAGGGCGTGGCTAGCTTAGCCCACAGAGCCTCCCTCACCCCTTCCGTCAGTGCAGGAGCTCAGGTACTACAGTAATGGGGCCCATCTCAGTACCGTAGATAGACACAACATTCTTTTAAATGGTTGTCAACTATAAACATAGTTGGGGTACTGGACACAAGAGCACTTCTANTATCTCAGTACCTTAGATAGACACAACGTTCTTTTAAATGGTTGTCAACTATAAACATAGTTGGGGTACTGGACACAAGAGCACTTCTATCTATAATAAATTCAAATGGTCTTTTGCATTGGTGGAAAAACATCTGTGCATTAGGCTTTCAAATATGTTGTGCAATGCTCCATGTGATTCAACCAGTGTTGAGAGGCACATGTTATGAAATTATTAATTATTATTGAAAAAGAAAGCTTTTGTGAGACTGTGACATGTCTATTAGACATGCCCTAACCATTCTCCACTGCCAAATTGACAGGGTTAGCCTTACAAATGCACCAACAGACATGTCCTGCACAAGAACTGTCTACAGGCCATGCAACTGGCTTCTTCTCTATTAGCTAATTAAGTGTAAGCACCATTAGCTAAGCATAGATTTTAGAGTATCCTTCTGAAACACAATTACTTTTGCTTTCAAATGTAAGATGTAAAACTGGAAATAAATGTAAAGCTCCAAAAATAAGGCCCTGGTTGAGGCTCACTAAACAATCAAATAGTGTCCCATGTGATTCAGAGAGAATCAAAATCTATTGCTCATAATGGTCTCACAAGACAAATTCCAAGTCTCTGAGGACAATCTATTAGATAATACTTTGGCTCCTCTTCTCATCTTCAGTGATAGGGGGCTATATTCATAGACTAGACTAAACCTAAGAATAATTTTATTAAGCATTTAAGTAAGTTAGATTTACATCTTTTAATATGGTTAGGAGGGGGTAGAGCAAGAGAATGAAGGTACTCAATGCAAACACTTAGCCAGTGTATGGACACGATTTTGAGAAACAACCCCTCAGTTTTAAGGTGTCCATCTTGAGACATCTTAAAGGGGCCTGATTTTTAAAGGGTGGGTATACAGCCCTTATTGAAGACCTGGCCTCTAAATCATCTCAGATTATGCATCCTAAAATTGAAGCACTTGAAAATACTGGTTAATTTTGAAAATCTTGGCCTACATTAATGAGATGACATCTGCTCAATAGATTTATATGCATGATTTTGCTTCTAAAGGGAGCTCTTCTACCAATGGACTCGAACCTGCAAATACTTTATACATGTTTAGCTCTAAGCATGCAGATAGCACCAATGAATTCAATGCTAAGATTTAAGCACCTGCAGGACCAGAGACAATGAAATAAACAGAAGCAGGATCGATTTAGATGAGAATGAAACTATTTTACATTTAGGGATCTGATAAAACATATGGTAGAATGTGTCACCTCTGAAATATGAAGAAAGAGAAAACAAAACAAGGACTTGCTATTACGAACTGCAAAATGTAAAAACATTTAAAATGACACCTACAAGAGCAGAGCATTTAAATTATTCACCGTCAATGCAATACAAATCCACAGCTAATTACAGACTATACATGCAAATGAAAGTAATGATGATCATAATTACTTTGCACTTATATACTGTAGCAATTTTCATCGGAGGACCTCAAAGTCTTTACAAACATTAATTAAGCCTCACAACACCCTGGTGAGCTAGGTAAGTATCATTCTCATTCTCATTTTAAAGACGGGTAAACTGAGGTTCGGAGAGGTTAAGTGATTTGCTCAAAGTCACAAATCAAGTTGGTGGCAAAGGAGGGAGCAGAAATCAGGAGCCCTGACTTCCAGTCTATATTGGCTATCACATTGCCTTTGCACAAAGGTTTCAATATATCATTCATCGATGGATATGTTAGGGCAGAGAGAGATTGGTAGAGGGAAGGTCAGGACCTTGGATAGAGGAAAGAGGGTTTGAGACTGGAAATACACACTTTTCATTTAGGTTGCAATGACTGTTGGGCTTCTCTACATGGTGCAGCAGCGCACATTAGTGTAGTGTAGATTCTAATGTGCACCGTGTCATGTGCTAACTGGCCCGAGTAGACCTACTAGTGTGGACTAAAAAATGCCCTAGTGCTAGCTAACACAGTCCCCTTTCAAACAGTACTACATTAATGTGCACTAGGGGACTTTTAGTGCATGTCAGCAGGGTCTACACAGGCCAGTTAATGTGCAACAGGTTGGTGGGTATTAGAATTCACACCCTGCTGATGCGCACTATCGCACCGTGTAGACTACCCCTTAGTTAACTTGATTAAAATGCAGTACAACTTTCCAGTATTGCTAACTTCTAATTTTCCATGAGTCAGGCCTTAATCATTAAGAGATTGTCTTAAAAATTATGTGTTTTTTTTAAGTAGGGGTTCTTCTTTATTTGCCTTTTGGTTTAGTAGTCTTCATTGTTTATATTTTCAAGCCTTTCTCTGCTACCTTGAGAGATAGAAACTTTGTTTTTTTAATGAAAGCAGAGAATCCCACATAATCTCTTGACTCCAGGAGCTGGGGCTTTAAGAAAAACATCAAATATTATTAGACTCATAATACTGACTTCATATTAAAGGCATTTTCTATGGAGTTTAAAATGTAAAGCAACCAAGGATACAGAGTGGAACTGCTGAGACATAGAGGGAGATTTAGAAATGTATTTAGATACCAAAAAGTGCAGAAAGGCGCCTAGTAACGTTTACAGAAACACCTTAGCAGGTTAAGCATCTAAGTCCCATTGAAGTCAATGTTTGAGTTTGAATCTTTGTTGTGAGGATAGCGTTTCTTTCTGGGTTTGTACAGCACCTAGTGTAATGAGCTCCTAGGTGCTACCACAATACAAATAATAAATAATACAATAAATGTAATAACAACAACAATAATAATACAGAGAGTAATAACATTCAAACAGCTAGAACAGATTACGCATCCTTTTTTGCCTTAATATTCTGTGGCAAAGGGTGATAGGCGAATGAATTTTAGAGATGCTTTAAGCAGAACATTTGGCAATGCAAAAGGATCAATAACCCAGTGGCAATCCCCTGTCATTTTTTAATTATAGTTATTTGTATGCATTCTGGTAGCTCCCACAATGCTCTAGGTGCTGTCCACACACACGCACACACACACTTCTCTTGGCTGTTGTGCATTCATCATTGTTTAATGCCATAAAATATAACAAACATGAATTTCAAGCCTGCCAACTTAACAGACTCTTGTAATGGGTGCATTTCCATAGACCTACACAATAGGACTAATTGCATGGGCTTTCAATATACGCTGGAGGTCGTTTGATTACTAGCTGTTTTGTACCATGAAAGTGCACATTAATTATTTAAGAGATGGACTTATAATTATTGTAAGCCCTAAGTAATTACCTATAATTTTGGCAAGTGTTAGAAAAACTGATAGTCTAGCAAATTCAGGTTTTAGTCATTAGTAAGCTCATAATTACATTTAAATTGCAAAATGAGAATTATGCAGTTTATCTCCCCAATAATGCATAAACATTACTGTGATTGTAGGTTTTAATGGACTATATTATTACTATAAAAAGCAGAGCAGTGATGGGCAGTGAGGGGCAATTTGAGTTCATTGCTGTTATTTTACATTATAATTGCTCATCAGTGACTGCACTGTGCTAGTTCATCTCCCAAGATTAGGCTAGGATAAGCCCATTTCCTTACTCAAACAAATAAACTCTATTGGAAAATAACATTATTTACAAAAGAGCCAATAAAATTAAGTGAGTAATTTTACATCAGTGTAGGAGTAACTACTGCATAGGGCCATAGGTAAATGGCATAGTAATGGATATATTTTGTCTTTCCCTATCACAGGCACTGAGCATGTGATGAAAAGATGAACTCACGGGTCACTCTCTTTGGGTCAGGCTCATCTTTTTAGCTCTGTGTTTGTACAACTGGCACAGCCTTCCAAAAGGAGTAGGAACCAACAACCTAACTAGTTTTAAAATGGAGCTTGATAAATTGATTATATTACAGGGTTGCCTGCATTAGCAGGGAACCGGACTCAGTGACCCAGGGCCAGCGCCGGCTCCAGGGTTTTTGCCGCCCCAGGCAGCAAAAAAAAAAAAAAAAAAAAGCCGCGATCGCAATCTGCGGCAGCAATTCGGCGGGAGGTCCTTCGCTCCGAGCGGGAGTGAGGGACCCTCCGCCCAATTTCCGCCGAATACCTGGACGTGCCGCCCCTCTCCCGAGTGGCCGCCCCAAGCACCTGCTTGTTAAGCTGGTGCCTGGAGCCGGCCCTGCCCAGAGCATCCCACCTAGTCCTATGTCACATGTTGCTATGTAATGTGGTTCTGATCGAGGACTGGGCTCCTAGGCATTACTGCAATACAAATAAATACTAATACTAATTAAGAATAGTGCCACCAAATTGTGCAGACACAAAACGGTTTGCAGATTTTCCATTCATTGGGGTTTCTTGAACATTTTTGGTCCCACTAGACTCAATGGCAGAATTTCCATGGACATTTACTGCATAATGGGGCTGGTTGGAAAAACAGGGAAAAAAAGTCACTCTACTGTTTAGCATCTATAGGGTCACTCATCATCCATGCACGCACAGTATTCAACAATAAATGCAAATCCCTTAAACACATCCAGTGTGTGAATACTGTTTAAGGCACAAGGTGGGCACACCACCAGCTTACAAACTACCACCATATGCACTAGACTGGACATATACCCAGGCATAGCAGATGTTTGCTAGAGATTTTAACTCTGCTCAACAAATCTCATGTCCTTTCTTACAAGCAAAACCCACACACAAACTCACTGCAAGTTAGGTTCTGTCTGAAAAGCAAAATTCAGAGCATCTGTATTTGGAGAATCAGCCTTCATATCGGAGTCAAGGAAGTCAGGAGAAAGCGAAGTAGGAGAAAAGGAGTTTGAGGCTAGGGAACATTAAATAAGAACATATAGGGCAATACTTTCAAAAATGTCATGCTGACCTGATTCCACTCTCATTGAAGTCAATAGGAGTTTTACCATATGTATTCTCAACAGCAAAGTATTTGCTGCATTTCAGTGATGCAGCATGGTATATATGGATGAATCATTTAATCCATAAATGAAAGTCTTGGTTGGTGGAAGGTGTCAGCCAGTTAACGTTTCAGAACTACACTACACAATAGATTAGGGCAAGAGGATTTATCCAGCTGATAATTCAGATGGATATTTTGATGGATGGAATGTAATTATTCTCATTGGACTTTGATTTAAGTACCAGGGTTCATATCCAAAATATGACATTTTCAGTCAGCAATAGCCCCCACTTCAGCCACACTGGGGTACTGGTGTTAATATTCCTTGAGAAGAGATACCTACCTACCACAGGGAATCATTAACACAACTTCCATTCTTCTTCCCTGTTGCANCACCTAGTCCTATGTCACATGTTGCTATGTAATGTGGTTCTGATCGAGGACTGGGCTCCTAGGCATTACTGCAATACAAATAAATACTAATACTAATTAAGAATACTGCCACCAAATTGTGCAGACACAAAACGGTTTGCAGATTTTCCATTCATTGGGGTTTCTTGAACATTTTTGGTCCCACTAGTCTCAATGGCAGAATTTCCATGGACATTTACTGCATAATGGGGCTGGTTGGAAAAACAGGGAAAAAAAGTCACTCTACTGTTTAGCATCTATAGGGTCACTCATCATCCATGCACGCACAGTATTCAACAATAAATGCAAATCCCTTAAACACATCCAGTGTGTGAATACTGTTTAAGGCACAAGGTGGGCACACCACCAGCTTACAAACTACCACCATATGCACTAGACTGGACATATACCCAGGCATAGCAGATGTTTGCTAGAGATTTTAACTCTGCTCAACAAATCTCATGTCCTTTCTTACAAGCAAAACCCACACACAAACTCACTGCAAGTTAGGTTCTGTCTGAAAAGCAAAATTCAGAGCATCTGTATTTGGAGAATCAGCCTTCATATCGGAGTCAAGGAAGTCAGGAGAAAGCGAAGTAGGAGAAAAGGAGTTTGAGGCTAGGGAACATTAAATAAGAACATATAGGGCAATACTTTCAAAAATGTCATGCTGACCTGATTCCACTCTCATTGAAGTCAATAGGAGTTTTACCATATGTATTCTCAACAGCAAAGTATTTGCTGCATTTCAGTGATGCAGCATGGTATATATGGATGAATCATTTAATCCATAAATGAAAGTCTTGGTTGGTGGAAGGTGTCAGCCAGTTAACGTTTCAGAACTACACTACACAATAGATTAGGGCAAGAGGATTTATCCAGCTGATAATTCAGATGGATATTTTGATGGATGGAATGTAATTATTCTCATTGGACTTTGATTTAAGTACCAGGGTTCATATCCAAAATATGACATTTTCAGTCAGCAATAGCCCCCACTTCAGCCACACTGGGGTACTGGTGTTAATATTCCTTGAGAAGAGATACCTACCTACCACAGGGAATCATTAACACAACTTCCATTCTTCTTCCCTGTTGCACAATCTTCTCCAAAAAGTGACCAGACACATTTAGTAGAGGTGAAGATAGTGGTACTCCTCCTAAAATTGAGACCTTTCCATTCAGTTAATTGCTCTGTGGTTATGGTCTGCCTCAGCATTCCCTCTCATCTATGGCAAATACCTCCTCTTGTATTGTGGGGGAAATTGAGAGTCAGAATTGAAGTTCCAGTCTTGTCTCCAGTGAAGAATTTTTACACCGTGCACACCTTTGAGCTGGAGCTCTGTCAGTTAAAAAGGCTCAGTCTGACACCAGGAAAATGTAAGGAGTGCTTTGTATTGTTATTTAGCAAGCCCTTCCAGAGTGTTTGTTTTAAATTATGTGCTGCGTGATATCGTGGTGATTGCTGAAATGGTAAGAAGACAGAACTTGATGTGCTGTACTGTGCAATTGTGTCTTCCTGGAAATGAGATATTGTGTTTTACTGGGGCTTCTCCAAAGGCGAAGGTGGTTTAGTCTACGGGGCGCTGGATCCAACCGGAAATTCCAAAAAATAACATCTAAGGAGAATGCATTTGCCTTCAGCCGTATTCTGCACACCATTTAACAGACTAACTCTCTCACATGACTGATGGCAGCAGGGCAGCTGTTCCATGCTCCAGATCGTGTAGCTCACATTGTGAGAGGAGACACCCAATGCAGCAACAGTAATATCAGCACGTCATTGATGAGCATCAGGAGACGCAGGAAACCTGAACCCTGCAAACAGTCCTCAGGGTTTGGGTGGGGGCAAGTAGGAGAGATCTGTGGAGACCCCCAAGCCTCCTTTCAGAGTTCTATAGAGCTTAAGGCAAGAAGGGACCATTAGTCTGAACTCTTGTGTATCACAGGCCACTAAATTCCACTCAAACACCCCTATGTTGAGCTCAGTGAATCAGCTAAACCAAAGCATCCACAGACAGGTAACAGGCGAGACAAGGTGCCACCAATGCCCATGGCCCTGCAGTGGCAAGGAACCGAGTAGGAGAGAGATGCCCAGATGATCCCAGATGATGATCCATATCCCATGCTGAAGAGAAAGGGGGGAAAAAAGCAAGGCCCCTGTCAATCTGCGCTGGGGGAAAAATTCCTTCCCAACCCTAAATCTGGTAATCGGATAGACCGTGAGCATGCGTGCGAGTCACAATAGACAAAGCATCTAGAAAGGATTCTCCAGACCACCTTAGCAGACCGGTCCAGCCCATGCAATATCCTGCCTCTAGCTGTGTCCGATCTCTGATGCTTCAGAAGAAGGTAAACCTCCCCATTTCGCATAAGAATACAATGCTGTATCAGGTGAACAATTGCTTCCAGACCCCTTTCTGCACATGGATCAAAGGGGGTGCTGATCTGGCCCAAGAATAATAACCCCAACAGTTCATTGTTATTTCATGTGAACTGGCTCTCTCTACTCTGATAGTTATTGCTGCCTTTGAAGACTCAGTCCTACATGTTGCTAATCACCTCCTTGGGAGCAGAAGGCCCTTAGTCTCTGATCTCAGCTCCTAGCTGGATTGGACCCCTGGAGAATCAACAAGATCTAGCACATCATTCATGACTACTTCAGGCCTGCTCCTGCTTCCAGATAAGTCAACAGGAAGTTTCCAATGGAAGCAGGATCAGGCCTCTTTGTAAACAATGTTTGTAACCACTGTATTAAACCAGAGGTTCTCCCTCTTGCCACATTGGGGCTACAGTAGTAACCACTATAGTGTTATGTATATGAGAACTTATTGAGATGGATTAGGCATCAAATAACAGAAGTGGCTGCATGTCTAAAGATGGGAGTGATTCCCCGTTGTCCGTGCACAAGTAGTTTGGAGATGTAAAGGCCACCGGTGGCAGGACAGCCAGCCAAGCTCACTCACTGGGAAATTTGAGAGAATGGCCTTGAAACCCCCAGGACCATAAGTAGGTTTTACAGATCCCTCCTCAGCCTGTCTGGGGCTGAGAAAAGGCAGCTGAACCTCATTAGTGAATCAGCCAAGCAGGACAGGTAGCCTCAGGTTACACTAATGAGCCAATTAAGGGGACTTGTAAAGGGAGCCTGGCTGGGTAACAAGAGAGAAGACAGCCTGACACTCTTGGTGGGGGAGGCTGCGCTGTACAGTCAAAGACAGTCTGCTGGATAATCACAAAGCCTTTTTCATTACTCCATTTGGACCTGAGATGGGGGTCAGTTTTATGAGATGAAACATGGCTGATTTGGGACTGTGATGTTGTGAATGTGCATCAGTAAAACCAAACACCAGCAAATAACAATAACTTTGCCCTCCCTATAGTGCCTGTCCAGCTGAGGATCTCAGGGCACTTTGTAGACAGGAATTAATACAGCCTCGCGTCATCACTTGGCCCAATCCTACAAGGTGGAAGAAGAGTTCTGTGTGGCTCAAAGCTTGTCTCTCTCACCAACAGTTGGTCCAATAAAACATATTGCCTCACCCACCTTGCCTCATAAAATTGTCTTGTGAGATTAGACCTTCCTGTTACGAAAGTAGCAAACTATATTCAGGGACCACTTAGGTATGCTTTCTTGAAAGCTGGAGTGAAGTGGGGCTGTTTTGCCAAGCATATACTAACCCCTTCCATAACTACCATCACCATGAGTGTATTATTATTAATTATCTGTATTATGCTAGTGCCTTGGATTCCCACTCATACCATGCTCCCCTTGTGCTAGGTGCAGGACAAAGAGAACAAAAAGATGGTCCCTGCCCCAAAGAGCTCACAATCTAAGCATAAAACAAGAGACAACAGATGGCTACAGACAGACAGGGGAGCACAAGGAAGCCACGAGACAATATTGGTCAGCATGACAGGCTGTGGTGTCAGCACTCCAGCAGCCTGGTCANGTTCTTATGTAAAAAGATGGTCCCTGCCCCAAAGAGCTCACAATCTAAGCATAAGACAAGAGACAACAGATGGCTACAGACAGACAGGGGAGCACAAGGAAACCACGAGACAATATTGGTCAGCATGACAGGCTGTGGTGTCAGCACTCCAGCAGCCTGGTCACTGTTGCCAGCTTTTCTGTAGGCATCATGGCAAAGGAGAGTTTTGAGGGTGATTTTGAAATGGAATAAAAGGGCCTGGATCAGTGTTCACATCACACTCCCCGTCAGTACCCAGCCTTGGCTGGGGAAGCTAAAGATCTAACCAGAGGGTTTCAATTGTTTGCAGTTGTCTCTGATGGTTTTCCATTGATAGCCTTAGGATGGAACAAGGCTAGACAATTGAGCCTTGCTTTATATCATGGGCTAACAAGGGCGGGGTGACAACTTTCTCCTGCTTGAATGGGTTATCATCACCAAGACACATTATCTCCAAGTGACTAACTTTTACTCTAAGACATAAAGCATACTTTCAATATAGTTACATTATTCCTTAAATATTAAACACATCTCACAACGATTATGAGCCTGGATCAGTAACAAGATTTCTGTAGATACCTTACACGTTACCCTTTATGGATAATACCCTGCAAGATATGTTTGGTGTAGTGAATTTGTCAGGCCTGGAATGAGAGTTGTTTGCAAAGAATAGGGGCCCTTTGCCAAGGGTGCATTTGTGTCAGGTGTGGATTAATGCAATGTTACAGTGGCTGATGAGTTGCTGTTCTTGAGCAACTGGTTTTATTGTTAATTTGACGGGCAGTCCAGTAAGGTTATTAATATTGTTTATTTTGATTAATGTAAAGCACTCAGAGTTTAGTGTGGATGCTAAACTAAAATAATAACAAACAACATAATACTCAAATTTTTCCACCTGAAAAGAATAAACATCTGGGAGCTTTTGAACCTTTGCTGGGACTTAAGCCTGTGGTAGAAGAACTCTTCTGCCTCTCAAACCTGGGGCCTGCAGCACTAATATAGCCCTTGGTCATGCAATCAGATCCACACAGACAGACCTTTAAACCCAAATGAAACCTCTTTGACTTTTCTAAGACTCCATACTGGTGCAGGTATCCAAAGGCAAAATCAGAGCATCACGTGAGATATCTAGACTTCTTGGAAACTCAGCAGCATATTCAGATCCTCAGATGGGAGATGCTACATAAGTGCAGAGTAGCAGAATTAATACATGTGTATATACAGAATTTGTTTGGTTTTATGGTGGGTTTTTTTATTTGCAAGGATGAGGTCAGGAAGAAAATAATTGAATCAGAGCAAATATGGCACATTAAAGTACTCATTATTTCCTCAAAGGTTTCCATCTTGTCTTTACTTACCTGAAGTTCTAGGGCGTTTCTTTCTGCCTACAAATAAAAATGTAAATAGTCAGCCATTTACACTCTTTTGTGCCACAGATTTGTAGGCCGCTATTCAAAAAGACCCCTACAGCCCTGACAATCCAACGTTTCATCCAATCCAACTCCATCCAGCATCAGTTTCCTAGGTAACACACAGGTACAGAAATGGAGTGTGGCAAATGGAAAGCTAACCAAACAATAAACTGCAGCATTTCCATTTTATTCAAAATTCTGGAATTCTTAAAACAGTAGCCTGTGTCTGTAAAAGGGAGCCATAAACAACCTACAAGAGAGATAGCAGTGGGACATTACTTGTGTCTTCTGTGGTTAGCTCAAGAAGGACTGTAGATGGGGATAGGCCCAAAATGGAATCACACCCATCCTAAAGCACTTGCTGGTGGGAGTGAAATCCAGACCGGAACCTGGTCCCAAATTTCATTATTCAGGGCTTCTGTCTATAATAGGTTAAAGTGGAGCTTCAAATTCAAATACTTCCAGCTACTTTGCAGGGTTCAAAATCCAGCTCCAAACCAGGTTAAGTCTCTATACTGAAATGGGCAGAAATCCTGACTCCAAAGGCCCTTTAACTGTGAACCCAATTATGAGACAGACATTATGAACCCAGTTATTAGACAGATATCACTGCAGGGGTGGGGTGTCCCAAGCTCCTTGATATGAATTATGCAGATTGGGCTTCTCTCTATTTCTTTATAGACCAGTTTGAATTTTAAACCTGAAACCAGTTTTACCTAATTGTGGATTGTGGTTACAAACCAAAGGATCATTTCACTGAGGTTTGTTAAATTTTTGGTAAACGTTGGACAAGTTTTCAGAAAGTCTGGAGCACAACTTGGTTGTATCCAATTTCAGCCAAAAAATCATATAAAAACTAGTGGGAGGTTTAGCTTAGAGTTAGGGCATGGTTTGTCCATCAAATCCAATATCCTGCTTCTTTCATTGGCCAACACCCTGATGCTTTGTTTTCTGAGTTATTACTTCCGTGAAAGAATCAGGAGAGAGTCTAATAGGCAAAACCAGCACATAAAAGTGCACAATCATTTTACAGCAGCAGGAAAAGAGCATACCGTATCTGAATCCAAACAGGAGCAGCAATTCCCCTATTCTGTGTCCCCTATAACTGTTTGTGCTATAACAAATAATAATTCTCAATAATAATAATACCCTGCCTGTGCTGAGGTACCCCAGCTGGAAAGAATCCCAATTTAATCTGAAGGAGCTACCTAAGGAAGGACAAACATGAGTAGCTACAGTGATGCTTGGATGAGCAACAGAATTAAAAGTTCCATCTAGGTGGTTCTCTCACTGAGATCTCAAACTGAAATGGCAAAGGCAAAAACAGTCTGTTCCTTCAGCTCATCTGAGTGACTGAGTGAAATCAAATCTACACAGCTGAGGCCTGATCTACACTTAAAAGTTAGGTCAACATAGCTACATCAGTCAGGGGCATGAAAAATCCACACCCCTAACATAGCTACGCCAACCTAACCCCCAGTGTAGATGCAGCGACATCCATAGAAGAATGCTTCCATCGACCTAGCTACTATCATTTGGGGAGGTGATGTTTCTACACAGTCGGGAAAAAATATCTTCCATTAATGTAGGCTGTGTCTACAGTAAGGGATTATGCCGTGTAGCTACTTTCATGTAGCTATGGCAGCATACTCTCTGTACTGTAGGCATACCCTGAATATGTGGAGTTAGAACGATCTATCACTCATACGTTTCACCAGACCTTTGGGAGAATTCAACAGCTTCACTGGTAAGACAAGAGGCAGAAAGTCACAGATTCTTACTTTGGTGGGTTTCTCCATTAGAAAATGTGAACATTCTTATTTTCCTCTTGAGATGAATGGATATCACTCTTACCCTGGAAAGATTGTTTGCTGCAGTTTGTAGTTAGGTCATAGTAAAACAGAGCTGGTCAAACAGTATTTGCCAAGTACAAAATCTGGTGAATTTTGGGTTGCTGGTTTTTTTGTGTGTGTTGTTGTTGTTGTTTTTTTGACTTGGAGAAGCATTCACAAACCCATCCCATTATTTGCATATATATTTGGTATACAATCAAATAAATGATCTAAGGAGTATCCATCAAGATACCACAGAGGGTACTGAAGTTTCTAAATTTTTCATCCAAGTATTGTAGTTGGTAGAATGTATATATTCTGCATGGAATGCATGTGTCCAGAATTGAATAAATGTTGGTATATGACCACATGACACAAAGCAGTTTCAAAATTTTACCCACTTAAGTATTCTGACAGGTTCAAATATGCTCAAGTATTGCCCAAGGGCTAGAATTTGTGAAATATTAAGGAATTTTCTTTTCTATTATTCACCCAACTCTGTAGAAAAAAAATCCATTCAAGCGGTACGATATTCAGGTTTGAACAACCTTTTATTACAATATTTTTAAAAGTCTTCTATTAATAGGCAGTTCTGAAGACATTAAGGCTGATATTGCCAAAGCTGCCAGCTGGATTTGAACTCCCAATTTCCATTAGATTTAATAGGAATTAGACATTTGATCTTCTAAATTATTTGATGATCTCTAGCCTAAACTTTATACCAGAAAGAAAATAATGAAAAGACTGTTTTGTAGTTAAGGCACTGAGAATCAGGAGATTCCAATCTCTGATACAGGCTGAGTGACACTGGACAAGTCTCAGTCTCACTGTAGTTTGGGTCCCCTTCTAAGAATACATCTGCACTACGAGGAAGGGATGCGATTCCTCTGCTCACATACACATACTAGCACTAGCTCTTATCGATCTGGCGTGAACACCAGTAGCAGTGTAGCTGGGATAGCACGGCTAATGGCAGCGGAGGCACAAATGACTTGCGCTGAGTACTTACCCACCCTGTTACTGTGGCTATACTGCTACTTGTACTCACGCTACCTAGTGCGAGTGTGTGAACAGAAGCAAGGGAATCATACCCCTAGCCCGTAGTGTAGAATGGGAATAAAATAATGCTCCTTGAGAGCTCTTCCAGGGATGGACTCTTTCTCCTAGGTGTACGTACAGCACCTAGCACAACACATCTCTGATCTTGTTTGGGGTTTCTAGGTATTACTGACGTTCAAATAATAATTGGAATCATATCACTTTCTGGACTGCTAAGAGAGTACAAGTCTCTCCTCATAGAAGCCTCTTTATAGAATGACATGCTTCGGTGGAATAAGAGGTTTTTGTATGATGCGGGCATAAAAATGATCACATTGGTTTTCATATTAGACTGAAAGTACTTGGCAGAGGATAAAAATATGAATGACTTTTAGACGTACAATACTATTTCTTTGATCTAATGTTGATACAAAGGTTTTCAGTCTCATAGACCAAAAGTTAGTGTGTATGTATGTGTGTGTTTTTTTTAAATGGATTAAATCTCAGGGAATTCAGGAGAAGCTTTGAACCTCGCCAAGGATTTTTTTTTCCCCATGTGGAAATGTTTTCAGAGTCTTAATTGCAAGTTTCTGATAAGGTGAACATGAGAACTGCAGCAATCTGCATTGGTTTTGGAGTAACTAAAAACATACAGAAGCAAACAGAACATTAAAGTAAGAATGTCCCTATCTTTAGCTACTTAATTCCTCATATCTTGTTCTTCGGAGGGAAATGTAAAGATAGAAATAAATCAACAGTTTTGAAAGGCTGACACTAAGGCGACATTTCATGCAGATTGTTCCAGCACTGGCTCCTGTTCAGCAAAGATCTAATCTCAGCATCTTCCGATCCTTTTCCATAGTTCATTACTTTCTAATCACTTATGGCCCTTATCGAAGAAAGCTCTGAGCCTCTCAGACTGGAACAAATCCATAAATCAAAGACAATAGCTTTTTGCCTTCTTTAGCAGCCTGTCTTTTCCTTATAATCGCACCAATCTGCTGTATTTGAAAGTCAATAAATGTATGTTAAAAAAAGATGCAAGATTTTAGGTGGAGAGAGACTTGTCCATTGAGTTCTCGAGCCAGTTTGATGCACTAAACCTGGCTTGAAGCCAGGAAACTGAGCAATGCCTTCTGCAATCTGTTATCTTGCTTGTCTTAAGCAGAGTTTCTCAGTGCTCTTTTATTGATATGTAGTTTCTTAAACACAGACCAGCAATTGGAAGGAGACAGTGCAACAAAAATCACACTAACCACTTGGATTGCTGGCTATAGTTTCAAGTTTTCCATGAATATTTTGCAGTGCAAACTAGGAATACGCATTTGCTACCAATCGGTCTTTGAGTCCATTCCTCAGTGGATTTAAAAGCCAACTGTGGTATCCATATCCAGCCTACAGCAGAAATATATCTAGTGACAAAACAAAATTCACTTGCAGTGGAAGCAGAAGTAATGTGGTGGCTATCTTAGGATTTCATCTTTCGTGTTAGTGTGGGCGGGAGGGGGAGGGAAGGCAGGGCAGAGAGGGCGTGACTGGAGGGGGAAAAAAGGGACAGCGATGGTGAGTCTGTGAGCAATTCATCAACATTAAACATTTGCAGCTGTTAGTTTGCCTAGCTCTAGTTTTATGGAAGTCCCTTCCAGACCTAGGTCAGAAGGTTGCTGACTGAAGAGGAATTTTGGGTGGATAAGAAAGGAAAGATTCCTCTTAAAATCAACAAGGAAGGCCCATTGAGGGGGCGGGGGGGGGAAATCCACAGCATCTGCTTATACAAGCTGCTTTCTTGCTATAATAATGATAGCATTTTTAGAATTGATAATAGTCACTTTAATAAAAGCATATAGCTGATATAAAATAATAAGCATTTTGTTCCACCCTGTACTGATTTTGTACTATATACTATACTGGACATATGCATAACTAGAAACAGGGTTAAGTTCTGATTATATGGGATTTGACAGATAGCTAAGACAAAATATCCATTTTGGATTGTATTTACAGAATACAAGCACTAGAAAGCAACAGGAGTCCATAAAGATAAAGAATATATTTCTAGAATCTAGATAAATATAGGACATATAATGTAAGGGTATTTGAATTTCTTAGGCAACACAAAATATACTATACTTCACCTTTGTGTTCCCTTTATCCAGACAACTTATTGGAATTTATTTGTAGCTGTCTCTAACATTTTGATGGTAGTCAGACATAGTTTATCTCTGGGGACACAGTCAAGTTTGTGCAGTGTTACTGACGAGATGAAAACAGGAATAAAAGCCAAGCTACTTCTGAAGATCAGACTAATTTCAAATTACTTGGATAATTAATAGAAATGGTCCAAAACCAGGTAAAAACTCACAAAAATATCAGCTTTTAAAAAAAAAAATGTCAAAAATCAAAAATGACCTACAAAAAATTGAAAAATCAAAAATGAAAATTTTTTGACCAGCTGTGGCAATAACATTCTCTCTCTAAAAAACAACTACTTTCCCACTGTATTTTCAGTCACAGATGTTATTATTCGCATTCTGAACTAAATAATTGTCTGGTGCTACTATGGCCTGTTAGTCAGCTTTCCTCCCCAGAGAGAGCTGCAGTTTCTGTATTTGTATCTGATATAAATTCAGGCTAAAGTTTATCAAATAACCTACAAGATCAGATGTCGAATTCCTATTAAAATCTAATGGAAATTGTGATTTCAAATCCTGCTGGCAGCACTGACAATCTCAGCCTTAACGTCTTCAGAACTGCCTATTAATAAGACTTTTTTTTAAATTGCAATAAAAGGTTGTTCAAACCTGATCATAAAATTTGAATGGATTTTTTTCTACAGAGTTGGATGAATAATAGAGAAGATATTTTGAGATGTCTGGTTACAAGGTGCTATGATGTGCCATAACTTCTTGTCATCATCAATTCATCTCACCACCAGATGATAAATGTAAAACAAGCCCATAGCTGTTGGGAAGGAAGTTACAGGAGCCTCCTTGCTACTGGGCTTGATGGGTGGTTAAAAGTAGTAGTGTATTTTCTCCAATGCCTGGCTACTTGTAGAAGTTCTATCATCTTTTCCCCTAACGATTCAAGCAGAGTAGATACATCATAAAATGAACAGAGCTCTCATTGAGTTGATAACTGAAAATGGTGTATATGAGTAAGCTCTCCCCTTCTTGAACTGCAGTTAAACATCTGGATTAATGAAAAAGAAAAAACACAAATATGTGCAAAAAAGAACAGCTCAGTTTCTTTCAGCTTCATAAGTACATATTTACCAATGTTATTTCAGGCATAAAAGCAAAAGCTTATCAGATGCTCGCACAGCAGCTGGGGAAGCATGCCAAGCCCTGTTCTCTCTGTCTGCATTTTACACTCTTACGTTGAGGCTAGTTCTCAGGTTCATTTGAACAAGATGTTTGCACATGCTAGATGCGCAGGAGCAGGAAGGCTACAAAGTGCTAGCTCCAGCAGTCGTCACCCATGGTACTGCCCATTGAGGCTTAGGGCCACACCGAGCAGAAATGGGCAAATCCCGTTGCTGTAAATGGGAAATTGGATGGGTGAATCCCTCTGCACCGTGTTACAAAAGAGAGGTATCTTATACTTACTTCTCATCCACCATCTCCACACTAGCTCCTATCCTCAGAAGATGGCGCATATGGATGTGTATGTGCACAGGAGAGAGAAAGGGGAAGGTTAGTCATTAAAGAAGCAGTTCTGCTAAATAAAGGATCTCATTATGTGTGCTATTTTTATTCCTCAATTCTCTGCCTTCCTCTCTCCCCCTTGAGGTTTCTGCTGAAATCTGACAATCAGGGATGAGCTTTACTGTCAGCTTCCATTAGGTAAATGAACCAGGGGGGAAAAAAGGAGAAAGATTGGCCTTCAAGGTGAGCTGATTCAGCACCAATAATTTTTGTGTGTGTACACTAAACTGTTTAATTAGTTGACAAATGCATTGCCCCCTAAAATGACAGCGTTTTCTGCAATCCCTCTGTGCCACGACTCAGAACATGGATTTGTTAGATCTGCAGAGATAGGGAAGGCTAATAGCAAAAGCCTTCAATGCTGTGACAAAGCAAATGACCTTCAATGTGTTCACCTGTCACAGAACTCATTTCTGTGTTGTAATTGATGTGTAAAAGTGATCTTCATTATCCCAGCTATGGGGAAACTGGCGAGCAAAACAGAACAGATTCCAAAGAAAGGAATGGGCTCTTTTATAGGATCTGCATTGTCATCAACAATCTCAACACTTTAAAAAATGATATACACTTATGAAATTTCTCAGTTTCATCTTTTAGAAATTCCTTAATTTCCATTATTCCTGTTATTATGTATTTCATCTCCTAGCAGCTTTCCTACCTCTCATGCTCAAAAAATGGTCATAGCTTCAAAGAGTAGCCAAGCAATCACACATTTATAAGTAACAAATCTACAGCCGCATGCATAGAGGTTCCAAAATCGCCTACACTACACAAATGCAGCATGAGAAAGAGCAAATAGGACCATCTGTAACAGAAAACACAGGAATTTCCCTCTTGAGCTAAAAGAGAATTGGCATTAACTATCGGTAGTAATAGGGCTTATATCAGGGGTCGGCAACCTTTCAGAAGTGGTGTGCCGAGGCTTCATTTATTCACTCTAATTTAAGGTTTCACGTGCCAGTCATACATTTTAAGGTTTTTAGAGGGTCTCTTTCTATAAATCTATAATATATAACTAAACTATTGTTGTATGTAAAGTAAATAAGGTTTTTAAAATGTTTAAGAAGCTTCATTTAAAATTAAATTAAAATGCAGAGCCCCCCAGACCAGTGGCCAGGACCCAGGCAGTGTGAGTGCCGCTGAAAATCAGCTCGCGTGCCGAAGGCGGCACGCGTGCCATAGGTTGCCTACCCCTGGCTTATATTATACACTATCCTTTTTGGAAGCCTTCAACCACCAGAGGGCATAACAAATATTGGACAGGGATGATTCTCTCCAGAACAGGGCAGTTAGTACATTACAATTTCCAAAGTAATACCACAAAGAAGCAGTTTGCTCATCCCCAGTTGTAAGATGTACCTGATTATAATACACGTGCGTGTCTTGTTTGACATTAGGTGTCTGTGAGCCACCATCAGACCAAACCCATTGTAAACAAGTTGTTTGAATGTAATGATGGGCCTTGTAGAGATGGAATAAACATGTGCCTTTATCCAAACCTCAAATCAAACCTCAAATGCACCTTCATGAAGTTCAGTAATAAAGTAACTCTTTGTACCTGTTATCAGAGGGCTTTAGAAAAAATAATGTAATGAACCCATACAAATCTCTTTGTGAGACAGGGAAGTATTATTATCCTCATTTTACAGCTGGAGAAAATGAGGTACAGAGATATGAACTTATGATCCAGGACTGGAAGGGATCTCATGGGTCATTGAGGTCCAGTGCCCTGCTTTTGCAGACAACCTTGTCATATAATTCCTTTCATAAACTTATCAAGATTCATCTTGAAAATACTCCTCCTACTGGGAGGCTACTCCAGAGCTTCATTCCTCTAATGATTAGAAACCTTCTAATTTCCAGTCTAAATTTATTCATAGTCAATTTATACCCAGTTTTTCTTCCGCCAGCATTGTCCTTCAGCTTAAACATTCAGATGTTAAGGGACTTGCCCAAGGTTTTGTAGCAAAGTCAATGAAAGAAGCAGGACGAGAACCCACAACTCCCAACTCTCTCCATCCTAAGCAATACCAGTCTCTGCTTTCTCTAAAACGAAGAGATTACTCCCCTCTCACAAGTGCCAAAATACCCTACAAAAGGTTGTTCTTAAATGAATTGCCAGAAACATCAGCAGGAAGTCTATCTTTGTCAGAGTTCCAGGTTTGTTTTGCAGACCCACGAGGTTGACATAAGCATCTGAGCTAATATGTGCATCTCTATTCTGATCTTCAGAGGGAGACTCAGCCTCATTGTCTTATCAAAGTATCTGCCCTAGATACCAAGACAGTAACAACAACAGCCACACTCTGTTAACAGCTGGCTGAAAAAGAGTAGCCAAGCCAGTTGCAGAGTCCACAGCTAAGAATTAACAGCTGCAGTTTCACAACCTAATGCTTCAAATCATTGAAAACACTTTAGACTAAGCAGGAGGGGACTCGGAGTAATTGTCTAAAGCTGCCTGTATAGTGAGACAGGCCAAAGTTTGTTAGGTGGATTTGAATAAAGACCATATTTCTGCCCTCCCCCTTCAGTATTTTTTGCTATTCAAACAAAAATATCACAGCACATGCAAGAGATACCATGCACACAAATGGAATCTTCTGTGGTAAGAATGAGAACTCTGGACTCATGACCATCATTTATCTTAGAACGTTCCATGTTGCTTTTCTGCCACTCACAGCTCCTTTTTTATTAGTATTCTAAGTCTTGGGGTAAAATTGTCCGATCTATAAAAATGACTTAGGCCCAGATTCTCAAAGGCATCATTCTCCCACTGAAATCAATGGGAATTAGGCACCTAAATACCTTTTGAGAATCTGGCCCTCAGGAGCTTTAATATCATTAAAAGTCAATGGAGGTAGGCTCTTAAATACCAGTGTCATTTTTGCAAATGGATTTAGGGTTTTAATTCACATAAGTGCTTTTGAAAATTTTATTCCTATTCTGAAGAAAAAAGTCTCAATGGAACAGATGATATTTAAAAGAAATATACTTTCCATTAATGCTACAAAATGTTTATCTATAGAGATTTGGCCATTACTACTATAGACTGGGGGAGAGGAAGGTTAAGGAAGATGCGGCTTCATTTTATGGGTCTGGAAACTGCTGCTCAAAACCTTCAAGAAGGAAAAACTGCAGACTTTTTTTCCTGTAGCCACCAGCAAAACATCCTCCCCCACCTAAAAAAAATCCTTCATTTATGTTTATATTACATTGGGTTTCAGTACACAAACTTTTCCCCAGTGTCTTGGGAATATCATGAATTGTAGCACCTGTCAAAATTTAACAGGACTAAAGAGTACATAGCTGGCAAGGAAAGGGTTAAATATCCTCTTCCCATAGAGAAGAGTTGACCACAGGTGTATGCCCCTACTGCTGAGAGGTGGGTATAAAATGCTTGTCTCAGCAGAGTCTAATTGTTCAATCAAGTAGGTACAATGGAAGAGTGCAGGTGATTGAGAATTGCTTCTTATGGAGAGACCTAGCCCTGGAATGGGGAGGGGAATTTGGCTGTGAGAAGCCTGTTGCTTTACATTTACACAACTCAGATGGCAAGAAAACCTTTTTTCTTAACGCCGACAATAGCCTCTATTCAGTAGATCCATTATAGACAGGAAGGGAGGTCCCTGTTGTGAAGCTTTTTACCCCAGAGCTAAAGTTTATGGAACAAACCATTTAGTCTAAAATGGGATGCAGAAAAAAACCTAAATAGCGAACACTGTACTACAAGAGGCCCAATATGCTTTTTTTCAGTCCTAGAAGAAGAGAATAATTCTCATGTATAGTTCATTCCTCTGACTTCAGAGCAGAACTGCTCAGAACACTGCAAAGTGGGGTTTTTTTTTTGCTTGATCAAGGACAGGACATTTTTATTATGTTTATTTTCACAATTTCCTTTCTCCCCCAATATTTGATCTCTTCTAGAACATATGTTACTGTGATTGTATCACTTAGGCCTCACTTAGTCTACAGCACTTGTCACAAAAAGAAAGACTCCCCTCTTGCCTTTTTATAGCCTTTCCCCAGAAATAGGCAGGTTAATTTATGTTTGGGGAGGGGCAGGGGAAGAGCTAAGTGCTTAGCCCCACCCTAGAAGCCTCCCTATATAAATGGAGTTTCACGCTACCTTTTTCTCTAAAGAGGGGGGTTACACAAAACTTGTTCCCCCCTGCAAAGGGTGGTGTACATTTTTCTGTTCTGCTAGAGTAATAGACTTTTATTTTTGTATCCAGGAGAGGAAAAGGGTTTTGTAATATAGTTTATGCTACTACTAGGCATCATAAGCAAACTTTAACTAAGAGCTGTCATTTGGAGTTTATCTCATTGTAGAAGATGATTATATCAATGACTAGAACTAAGAGTAGTGTAAAACAGACAATAGTAGAAAGGTCCCTATAACAGCATTGCCAACCCCCATTATTCAAAAATCATAAGATTGGCTTTAAAATCATGAGGTTTTTTAACAAAATAATAAATTTAAGGTTCTGTTTATTTGCCTTCAGGGTACACTTGCTTCATGTTTTCCAGATTTTCCTCAGCATCCATAAGAGCTAGGAACTTACTATTTTTGATAAATGAAAGCAGGGATTCTTATTTAATCAATTGACTCATGAGCTATGGATTTAAGAACAACATCACATATTACAAGAGTTGGCAATACTGCAATGCAATTCACTCATTTAAAACTTCCTTCTTGTTTTTTCAGTTTTGGTGACTCTCATGCTGGGAATGAGAGAAAGGAATAATCTAAAGTAAGAACCAATCTACACTTTGCCCAGAACTGTTCCCCAACCAAACTTTAGATGCTTTTAAAGTTTAAGTTTTTCTTTCTTCTCAATTACCATGTGCCCTGGTTTCTGCTGGGGCCAGAAGTGAAAATACCCAGTTACTGTGAACTGTTCTGTCCTTGTAGTATGCTTCACACTAGATTTTGGAGTACAGCAGCTAAAGATTGATATTTTTTTTTCTGAAAGCAAATAAAGCTCAGTGCAGATGATATGCAAAGTACAGGCGAGTCTCATCTTACGCGCATTTAACATGTGCCAATTCAGCTTTGCGCGGTCGGCCAAAACAAAACAAAAAACAAAAAGAGAAAAATAACAATTTAAATACTGTACCTGTAGTGCGGGCAATTTTGCCCGCCATTACACTCAATGTAATTTTGATTATACGCGATTTTCGCTTTATGCACTGACAGCGGAATGTAACCCCAGCGTAAGATGACTCGCCTATATAAGGCATTGTCTCCATTCTAAACACTACACAAGTCACCTAGGCAAATGACTGAGGTGCAGTATCCTGAGATTCAGTTTTCAAAAATTCAGCTTTACAAAGTAACAGAAAATTTCCAGGCTTCTTATCCCTCATTTATTATTCTTTATTGCAGTATCTCTTAGAAACCACAACTGAGATTGGGGCACCATTGTGCTAGATGTTGTACATATATCTAATAAAAGGTGTTCGCAGCTCCAGAGAGCTTCCAGTCTAAGCAGAGAAAAGATGGGAGAATGGAAGTAGTAGTATCCCTACTTTACTCATGGAGAACTGAGTAAGTGATTTGCCCAGAAAATGGCTGGTAGAGCCAGGAATTTAACCCAATTCTTGTGAGTCTGTGTCCAGAGGGTTGACCACAAGCTCATCCTTCCTCATTTGCTCAGAAATGTGAAAACTTGCTGTACTGCTAAATCATTTAAAGACTAAAAGAGCCTGAATTTCAACACTTAATGAGGCAGGTAACCTAATATTTAAAACACAAAAAAGTTACATGGTGTTTTTTGTAAGCAAAGCTTATTAAAGTCACTGGGAAAACTGCAGACACTGCCCTGTGCTCCAGCCTGCCAGCATAGGACACAAGGCTTCGTCATCAAGTCCTGTGACTAGGGAGGGTAAGAAGAAACAAAGTTTATTAAAAATATAAAGATTCCTTCTCCCTGTGGTATTTGAGTGAGAAGCCATAAGTGTTCACAGATTTATTTTATTTTACTGCTGTATATTCTTGTAACATTTCTGCCCTCAGAAGAAAGCCCCTTCTTGTGTCCAATACAGTAGCCCAGAGAGGTTCAGCTAGTCTGGATGAATATCCTTCTTTCAAGTACTTACACAAATGACATATTTGGACCCACAAACACCTGCTTGTTCTCTGTCAACGCACTTCATTTCTGCCCTCCAATATCCCTTCTATTCTGGTCCAGGTTTGCACCTGAACAAAGAGGATGGCTTTTATCTATGCAGAGCCAACCCTAATGCCCTGCATCTGCAACAATGTCAATGCTATTTTCAGATGCTGCATGCATAGCAGCAGTTCCTACGGTGCCTTGGAACATACGAGGTGAGTGGGCATCTCAGCGAGAATCAAGCTCCCTGAAGATAAGACCCTAGGAATGACCAGTCCTGGACTAAATGCAGAGCTTTCATTTCAACAAAAGTCACTAGTGGAACATTGAAATGGAGAAAAGCTCTGTCAAAGAAAGCAAAACTCCAGCTAGCGAAGTAGGATATTCAGAGAGAAGGAAGCTAGATGGAGCAGCTCTATAGAGTTGGTTTTCTAAGAGTGATAGTCTCAGGCTCAAATGCACAAAGGTATTTAAGATCGCAAACTTCCATTGAAATCAGTGGAATTTAGGAGTCTAAATACTTTTTGAATGTGGGCCTCAGAGCCTAATTTCCACTGGGAACATCGTAAAACCCCTAAGTGACTTAGTGCAATTGGAAGCCCAGCTAGGCACACAGTGTATCATTTGACAGCTTTGTTTCCAAAGTAATTGGGCTGCAGTTTTTTTGGATGTCTGTGTTTTTCCTAGAGTGAAACATTTAGCAGCGCTGATGGAAGTACATGTAAGCAGAGTGGCTTTACAGGGATCTTTATGGTTTCAGTAGAACCTGGATGCAGATGGCCAGAGGAGATGGGAAGGGTTCACCATATTGCTTGGCCATTAAATCTCACTTGTCAGCTAATAGAGGCTGCCCTTTTTAAAAAAAAAAAAAAACTAGGAAAACCCCATGGCAGTTCCAGAATCTAGGATCATTTGTAATTTGCCGAGGTTCCCACCCTCCCCCTGGGAAAGCACCATATCAACATTTCATTATATTTCTTCAAATGTCTAAAAAGCACTTAAAGTGGCCCATTGTGAGCTCTGAAGACCTATTCAGTACATTAAACTGACCAGTAAGGGGGGGCCATGTGTACCGTGGCTAGAGCATGGGACTGGGAGTTAAGAGACATGGGGGGTTCTGTTCCCAGCTCTACCCCTGACCAGCTGGGTGACCGTGGGTGTATGCCTGGCCTCTCTGTGCCTCCATTTCCTCTCCTAGCCTTTATCTGTCTGGTATACTTAAACTGTGAGCTCCTCTTGGCAGGTCTGCTCTGTTACATGTTTGTACAGCACCTAGCACCATGGGGCCCCATACTCAATTGGGGTCTTGAGGCACAGTACTAAAAGATTGTCTATATTGAAATAAATATCCACCATGCCCCTCCAATCCTCAGCTCAACCACTCTACAAAAGCCTGGAAGGGGAAGATGGGCCTTTTAACATGCCTGGAATGTCAACAAGTCCTTGTTCTGGCCAACCAAGCAAGTTCTAAAGTCAAGGACCTCTCCTGGAAAAGAACCCCCTTTAATTCACACTCCGGGTCAAGTGCCTCTACTGGAACAGCCATAGTATAACTGAGGAAGAGAGGCCGACTCTAAGCTAACCGGGTACCCAACCATTTAGGTTTTTACACCTTACATTCCTCCAAAGTTTTAAGATGAGCCCCATAGAGATTGTGAAGTGTTGGTGTAACGTGCTCCTGATGTTTAACCTAATAAGTGGGCAATTAGCGTTCTGCACTAGCTTCAGCTTCTGGACTGTCTTGGGGTGTTGGCCCATGCCTTACCACAACTGAATCTGAAGGGAATTGAGGCGTGGATAATTGTGGTGTGGTCCACGTGTTTGAAATGGATAGGTCTGTAGTCTGTAATGTATATGGGATTTATATTGCCATCTGCATGTGGGCTGTTCCAGCCTCAGAAGTTCTGAATATACACTATGCACTAATTTTATTTGAGCTGGTGAAACTATGCACTTAACTATCTATTTATCAATAATTTACCTGTGAATCAGATCTATCTACTTATATATCCCCATCACCACAGAGTCTGAGCAGCTAATATTTGCACACATGTAGCTCTCTTTTTGGCTAGTGAATAATTAACAGACTGACACTGGCTTTCGTTCCATGTGTCCAGTATTCATAAGCTTTCACTGAAAACTGGAGAAGCAATTTTCAGGGGGGGGAGGGATAGCTCAGTGGTTTGAGCATTGGCCTGCTAAACCCAGCGTTGTGAGTTCAATCCTTGAGGGGGCCACTTAGGGATCTGGGGCAAAAATTGGTCCTGCTAGTGAAGGCAGGGGGCTGGACTCGATGACCCTTCAGGGTCCCTTCCAGCTCTATGAGATAGGTATATCTCCATATATTAAATAAAGCCTAGGGGTTTAGTGCTCCAACTTTTGGCTCTAATAAGTTACTGTTCTTCATTCATGGTGTGTGATCTCAGGTTATTGTTTCCACTACCTTGTGGAGAATAAAGGAAATGCTTTTAACGGGAGAACAGCAAATAATGATTAACACATAACAGTGCCATTTCATCAATTGGGTAAAAATTTGCAAACTATTCAGGATTAGTAAACATTTTTGTGAATATCTGGCAGTTGTCCAAATGATAACAAATAAAATGACTCAACAAATCTCAGAGAACTGTACTTAGTGCTTTTATTTGCAAATTAGTCTTTATTATATAATCAGCCTCAGTGGATTATGAGATATTGCTTGGCAAGGGGAAACGGAAATAATCTCAGGAGCCTCTACACCATTAATTCACTCATAAAGGATTTTGGCTGCATCTGCTTCTGGCCTTTAGGCTGCTGGTGCCCCAACACAGCTAGGAACCTCGTGAGAGTTGTAATTAAATGTACAATTTACAGGTATGTACATGTTGTGCTTTACTCTTTGACTACTTTTAAGTATTGCAAATTCACAGGTTTCTCTCAGTACAAGCAATGCTATATTGAGCAGATTCACATCATCAATATTTAAAGGCTTTTCCATCTGATGTTTCCTTCAGCCCTATTCATTATGCATTAATGGGAAACAAAGTACGAGACTGGAACAGGGTTAGTTTACCTGCATTCCGGCATCTGGTATGGCTATGCCTCAGTTTCCCTTCTCTTTCAGGGCCCACTTCATTAAATAGCCAAACATGTTGTTAACTGGAATTTCCTTTGTTACAGGCGTTCTCAAACTTCATTGCACCGCGACCCCCTTCTGACAACAAAAATTACTACATGACCCCAGGACGGAAGGAGAGAGCCTGAGCCCACCCAAGCCCCACTGCCTTGGGGGCAGGGGGCAAAACCCAAGCCCCAACACTCCAGGTGAAGGTGTGGGGGGTAAAGCTGAAGCCCAAGAGCTTCAGCCCCAGGCAGGGGACCTTGAGCTTCAGCTTTGGCCCTGGGCAGTGGGGCTCAGGCTTCAGCCCCTGGGCCCCAGCAAGTCTACTTTGGGGTCCTGACCCACAGTTTGAGAACCGCTGCTTTATTGTTAATGGAAGGTAAACAAGCCTTCAGGGCTCTCCAAGTCCTTTTAGCTGCTTACATTAGAGCTTCTCAGCCTGCAGTAGCCTTTTTATCAGGCTCTAATCACAGTACACTGTATCTACTCAAAGGCCCTTCCTGGACTGAGTGTCTCTCAATGGTCTTAGACCCACTACTTTCTCCCAGTCTACTGGCTCCTGCTCGAGGAGACATGAAGCCTGATATCACATGCTTGCTGTTAGACATGTTCCTTATGTCTACAACTTCCATCTGGCTTTCTAGACTGCAACTTCCAGTATCCTTTTAAATGGGCTGGGAATGGGGCATAACAAACATGCTGGCTGTGCATGCACCCAGAAAACCAACAGCCCATTACACAGACCATGGCAACAATATGGCAGGTTGAATCGGGCAGGGAAATACGCCATTCTTCAGAGAATAGCAACTGAACTTTCACCAATAATAAAACACAGTGTGCTCTGTTAGCTCTTTCATTTCAAATAAAAGTCTGTGGCACAGAGATAACATTATCATTTATATCTCATCAGAAGTAAATTCAGTATTTGTGGGTAAATACAATAGGTCAAAATGAATGTCCCTTATAAGGGGGAACCAAATAAACACAAACAATGGAGATTAGGTGGTTTACAACAATTGTCTTTGCTAACAAAGCTCCAACAGAGCACTGCATACATAACTGGCAATGAATTTACATAGAAGGTTGTTAGACTAAACCTAGGATACTTTTTCCTCTCACTAGTCAATAATCTAGTAGCCCTAGGCTCACATGCAAATGCCAATAGAAAAGCAGGCTGGAGTTCAAAAGATGTGGCACACCAGAAAGTAGCAAGGATATTTTTTACCCAATATCCCGTCATCAAAAACTGGTACACAAAATGATTGTGAATTATGGTGGCCTGCTGTGCATATGATTTCCCACAGCTGCTATCACAGCAGTCACTTTCCTGAAAATTAAGAGCATGTTTCATTGGCTCACAGGAAGAGAAAAAAAACAAACCCAAAACACTTGCGTATCTTGCTACAGCTACTCTAAAGTACAGTGAAGTCAGCAATCCATTCCATTCTTGATTCTCTGGTCCAGGATTTAGGGAGACTCTGTGGGGCAGTACTAGGAAGGATAGGCTGTGTTAATTAGTCTAGGAGTCAGAGAAGAACTACCAGATCTCTATCCAGCAACTCTGATATGTTCATTCGATTTAAATGCCCCAAAATTGACTTCTGTCTCTTCTCTACAGCAGGGGACATTACACAAAGCAGATTATTTCAGATTCTCTCTTCCAAACCAGACAGTAGCATTTATAAACCCTTACAATCGCCAGGAGCTGTGCAATGCCATAATTAGATTTTCCAAGTCTCCGCATCTATCAGGAAATGAGGGGGAAACGGGGTGTGTTCCTTGGCCTTTTTCATGTGACACTGCAATAGAAGACTCCTTCCGAAGCACTTACTGTGCGAACACCGTGCCTGATCTGAGTGCCCTTGGTTGTCAGTCTGGCACTGCTTCCTTGTTGTGAAACTGATGAGGCACAGCACCAGACTGACAGCCCAGAGACTTAGAAGAAGGGAACTCAACTAATATAATTCCTTCCTCCACCCATTATCATTCTGCTCCAACAAATGTTGCCTGGCAAAGCCATGTGGTGGTTTCATTTTCCGGCAGATTTTACTAACAAGAGAACAATAATACTTCAGTCCCATTTTATGTCCCAGGATCTCAAAGTACTTTTTGACAAGCGCATTAAGCCTCACAATATCCTTGAGCAGTGGGGTCAGTATGATGTTGCACCAATTTTTTATGCATAGGTAAAGTGGCTTCCATGATTCTGATGCAAGCCAGATCCAAAGAGGAAGGATGGTTCAGTGACTGGGCATTAGCCTGGGGGTTCGGAGACTGGGGTTACATTCCTTGTTCTGCCACGGACTTTCTATTTGATCTTGGGCAAGTCAGTTAGGCCCACATCCTCAAAGGTACTTAGGCATCTAAAAACCTTTGAGGATCTGGGCCTTAGCCTCGCAGTGCCTCAGTTCCCCATCTGTAAAATGGGGATAATAGCACTCACAAGGGTGTTGTGGGGATAAATACATTAGAGATTGTGAGGTGCTCCCATAGTATGGTGATGGGGGCCATATTAGAACCTGAGATAGACCTGAGAACAGAGGCCCTGACAATTCCTCATTCGTAGTTATTATATGAAGCTCATCGGCTGTGAGTGCCACAAATCTAATATCTTAGGTTTTAATGCTGCTGCCCACCACCGTAGTATCTGAGCACTTTCCACGTAAAATCTGCAGCATTAGTGAAGTCTCTAAGTGGGCGTTACGGAGTCTCTGGCAATTCTCCCTTTTCGGTTCAAAATTCTGCTTGGGGAGGAGGGTCTTTGTGTTTGAGTTTTTGGGGGTTGGGGGGTGGAAAGGGTATATTGGTCAGAAGGGGATGTTAGGATTGTATCAAAGAGGAGTGAGTATGGATTCTGAGAGTAAAACAAAAGCCACTGTGGTTCAGGTGTGATTCTAATTTGCACAACCGGCCCTTTTCAGATCTTCACAGGTACTTATCCAGGCCTTCGGTCCCTTACCTGAAAGCACAGGGTAATCTCTTTTGACCTCAGCACAGGCCCTGATGGATCTGATTGCATCCCCAAGCACCAGGGAGGCTACTTTAGACTTTGGATCCATTCCCCCTTGACAGCCTGAGCAGCAATGCCAGAACAACCAATTTCACAGGTCCTCCCTCTGCTGTGAGTTGAAATTACTCTGAGCAGACAAAGAAATATCCAAGATGCAACCTGTCAGTAATGCTATTCAAATTAAGGCAATAGTCGTCAGTCCATTAGGGTTAACCTGTGGGATTCACTGACACAAGAATTTGGGTCTTAATACAATACCAAAAAGCATTAGAGGTTGATAGGAGTTTGGAATAGAATCTACAGTAACAAAAGTCTGGATGAAGTTAAAAGGGATTGTAGCCCCTATGCACCACGGTATAAACTTTATGTGCAAAATTTTCCAGGTGTGGACCCAGATATATTATCAGGATTTACGCTTCTCTCTGGAAAAAATCCAGCATTAGTCACTAGACTGCATGGACAATTATGGCCACTGCTGCATTAGGTTTGTGTGCAAAACATTTTCAAATTTTTGAGAAGGGTAAAGGGTTGTTGATTTAGTTGAAACTATCTTGACCTATTCATTTTTAGGACCTACATTGACATTGTTATAACCTAATGGGAAAAATGCAAAGTGAGTCTAAATGTTCTTTTCCTTTTGAAATCCAAACTCCAAAATTCCATCGCCCACCGCTAATAGGTAGGACCTACAAGCACTGTTCTGTTGTGTTACCTTCTCTGGTGGCTCCCCTACCACAGTTAACTAACTTGTCCTCAGAGATGGGCTGATATCACATGTGCCTAGACAGATATTTGGACAAGATGTGGGCTTACGTCAGCTGGAGTTGTTCAATGGAAACGAACATGTTTGACATAGCTGTATTCAAAACACAGGGGGAAGGAAATAGAGAACCATTTGCCAAATGGAAAAGCATATAATCATTAAAGGGAGAGGGGGGAAATGTTATTTTTCTAGCTTCGAAGAAGGCATTTCAAACAATGGAGAGAGAGAGAGAGATTTTTTTTAAAGGTTGGGAGTCTTGTTTCAGGTTTCATAGAATAAGAATAGTACAGCACAGACAGCAATAATAACCTGCTGTGAAAGCGGCTTGCTGCACAATGGCAAATTGCTCATGGGCAGTGATGGCAAAATTTAATCCCTGCTCTGCTTAGAATGCAACCCGCATAGCCACTCAAGACAACATAATAGCACTTTTGTAGCTCCCTACTACAAACATCACTTTGAAAAGGATACAGCTGCGGAGGGGGGTCTCCACATGCGCCATTTTTGGCTGGCTACCAATTTACAGATGCACTGTGCTCTCTCGAATAGCTCTGCCAGCCAAGCCTGCACAGTCCATTTCATATTCATTCTTAGGGAAGAGGGAAGGAAATGGATGGAGCAGTGTGAGCTTTAAGTCATTCAAGCTTCAATTATCCACAGTGATAAGCTGAGTCGGCCAGCTGGGGAACAGGTTGGGATTTTATTTGCTGAAGGAGATATAGGTGGAGGAAGCCGGAGGGAAGCTGCAGTTGGGGATTTGCTTGTAACCCAGTCATCACTGAATCATCCTGTCTGCAGTCAGTGCACACTACATTTAGCTGGCCCTGTTCATGAGGGATGTGTGAACCTTCAAGGTCAGAAGTGCACATAAGTATCCAAGCTTCAGATGCTTATCAAAAGCTTTGGCCCTTCCGTCAACAAATACTGGCTCCTCCCTACTTGCTGTGCTCTATTATTGGGGGAAGGCCAGATAGCTGCCTGCCTTTGCTATTGGGATCTCATTTTCAGGAGTCAACCAGGTGGCCTTTAGCCCATTCTGGAACCTGAGCATCTTCTGGGGTGGGCTTATTAACCTTACTCCTCCGAAGTGATCTGCTTTTATTTGGATGTGAGTGCCGTACCTCGTAGCACAGCTTCCCAAGTGAGGTAGAAGAATTAGGAGGACATGGAAATTGCTGCTCCTGTCTTGTTAACTCACTCTCCTGCTTCTGTTCTGCCCCCAAGTGCTCTCCTAGATCCTCCCAATCTACAGCATAAATCCTTTGGTCCATGGAAAAGTTTCATTCTGTTGCCACAAAAGGAGCCCAAGTGAGAACACAAAGAAAGAAAAAGGATCAACGTTCAGGGTGTTAAATGTGATATCAGATGATGGCACTCACAGATCCATCATATCGTTAAAGCATCAAATCACCTTTCTTTCCAATTTCCAAAGAAACGTATGAAAAGGCAGAATGAGTTCACAACAAATGGTGTTGCCTCTCTTCATACCTATGGGCTCCAGGGATGCATGATATTGTATGATTAACGCTTTTACTAATCATATTTATTTATTAATAGACATTGGCAAAAAAGCTTTATAAGGAAGGTGTGTATCCCACAGTCTGGACTGGGCTCAGTCTGAGCTCTTCCTTTGCTACAATCCCACCGATGAAAACATTCTTTCTGTAGCAACTGATACCCTAAAGCGGAGTCTATTCAGCTGCATCAGCCAAGTAGAGCATAGCTGTCATGGGAGGGTTGCTCTGGGCAAAGGATGGTCTCTTAAGTATTACCTGAATTCTAGCATTAACACATACTCATTTAGGGGCCAGAAAAAATACCATGCAAATCATGTGACCATCCTCCAGACCGAATGAGCTCCAGACCAAGAATTACTGATCAGAATTATTTAGCAAAGAACTAATCCAAGAAAAGTAAGTTGCTTATAGACAATTTAGAGACAGAACGTTTCTCCAATTATGTCACTTGGGTCTCTGGATTCAGAATATTTCTAGAAGGGATTTCCTTAAGATGCTCTGTTTCTTATGGCAAAGTCTTGGGCTTTACCCATCCTTCTTGACACAGAGATGCTGGATTTTGATTGAATTGCCTAGTAATTCTGTCATGAACTGAACTGCTTTCCCCCCTTTGAACATATTACTGATGGCAACAAGGGAGTTATTATCAATCAAGGCATGCTACATTGTGATCTCTGCCACTGAAATCCATTTCAGATTGGAGGATAAAATGTGATTATATTTACACTTCCCTGCCACAATTCAGGCAGCGAAATAACAGCCTTCTGGAGATATTTTTCTTCTTCATATTTAGATTTGTCAGTATCGTGGAGCTGTGTGAGTAGAGAGGGAATTATTATAGCAGCTGGGATTCAGTGATACGTCTTAGTTGGCTTACAAATAAAGATGTTTGGTTTATTGTGTTGTCTCCCTGTCTTTTTCATCTCTGTGTCTCTTGAAAACTATCCAAAACAGCCTCCAGACTGATGATATTGTGTTTCAATCGATACAGCTCCATGTAAATCTACTTTTATTTTTGACACATCCTGTAAATTATTTCTACTCATAACCTTAATTGGTCTGTATTCATTACAGGAGATGGAATTTATAACTCATGCAGCTGTTTATAAATTAAATTTGCAATTTAGAGAGAATGTGTAAGATTAAGCACTTCATGTTTTCCCAGTCTGAATCTGGAAGGACGTATTAAGATTTTATGTGGTCAGACTTTTGCTCGGGATTTTTAAATTAGAGGTGTAACCTCCATGGGAAATGGAAATGCAGGATCTGTTCTGAATACCTTGAGTCTTGCATCAACAAACGCTTGCTCCTTCCCTAATTGCAATGCTGTATTTTTTTGGGGGAAGCCTAGATTCAAGAGGCAACCAGGTGTTGTCTGTCCCATTTTGGTGCAAACAATTACTTTGGGTCCTGTCCTACCCAATATGTTAAAGAAGCATCCCCTGTATTTTAAACTGGTGCCTGCTTCAGAGCATCTTAAGCACCACAAAATAAAAATGAAGACTTTGGCCTAGTGTGAGGAAGAGAATGCAGCTCACTACATACGGTTTTCCATGTTCTTTTATTTTTGATGGGCCCTTGTCTTTTAGCTCCGAGCCTTCTGCTCCCTAAAGTTTGGTTTATTGCACACTTTTTGTCCACCAAAACATTTTTAACTCTTTAGGTACATTATTTTTAAGGTTCATTCTCCATGTCTTGATGACGACTTCTCCATACTGAGGTAAAATAACTTTCCAAGCAGAAAAACTTTGTGGCTGAGATTGTGTGCTGCATGTCCAAGAGACACAGCACCCACAGGTGCAGCCCAGGGAAGTTTATTAATTATTAATTATTTACCTGTATTACCAGAGTGCCTAGGACTCCTTTGTACCAGGAACTGTACAAAAACAGAACAAAAAGATGCCCCTTGCCCCAAACAGCTTACAGTCTAGTTAGGGGGCAAAGGTGGGTTGGGATTCTGGGCTGGTCAGGGGCCCAAATGGCCCAAAGTGTAACTTAGACCGCTCCTGTCGCTGCCCAGAGTCCCTGTAGCAATGTGCGCTACAGGGACTACCTCTCTTCCTCCAACATGTGTTCTCCTACCCCACTATGTCCCCTATGCAGGGATTTGTGAGGGGGCCTTGGGAAGGCAGCTTACACTTGCCCCGTGCAGTGCTCATGCCTGGGGAATTCTCCCCTTTAAGCTCGGTACCAATGTGGACACAAGAACAAATGGATATAAACTGGCCATCAGGAAGTTTAGACTTGCAATTAGACGAAGGTTTCTAACTATCAGAGGAGTGTAGTTCTGGAACAACCTTAAAAGGGGAGAAGTGGGGGCAAAAGACATATCTGGCTTCAAGACCAAGCTTGATACGTTTATGGAGGGGATGGTATGATGGGATAGCCTAATTTTGGCAATTAATTGGTCTTTGACTATTAGCGGTAAATATGCCCAGTGGCCTGTGATGGGATGTTAGATGGGGTGGGATCTGACTTACTACAGAGAATTATTTCCTGGGTGTCTGGCTGGTGAGTCTTGCTCACATGCTCAGGGTTTAGCTGATCGCCATATTGGGGTCGAGAAGGAATTTTCCTCCAGGGCAGATTGGCAGAGGTCCTGGGGTGTTTTCGCCTTCCTCTGCAGCGTGGGTCACGGGTCACTTGCTGGTGGATTCTCTGCACCTTGAAGTCTTTAAACCACGATTTGAGGACTTCAGTAACTCAGACATAGGTTAGGGGGTTGATACAGGAGTGGGTGGGTGAGATTCTGTGGCCTGCATTGTGCAGGAGGTCAGACTAGACGATCATAATGGTCCCTTCTGACCTTAAAGTCTTTGATTCTATGATTGCACAAGAGTCTTCTTTTCAGATTTTCACTTAGCAATTCCAGAGTTTTCAAATGATTGGCCATATCTAATGAGGTTTAAATATTCTTCTCATAGGTGCACCATATGTAACGGGAAAGCATAGAAGAGAAGGAGAGTTAACCACAAGCATCAATAGCAATTTTTGTGGAACAATCATGTAGAATTACCATTCAAACTTGATAACATACTGAAATAATAAAAGTGCACTGCCTTTGCAGTGTAGTCTAAAACCGGAAAAGAACAGAAGTGCTTTTCTTTCTTTAGAATTGGAATTGGAGACCTTTTCATTGGCCAATTTTCTCGTACCTGCAATTTTATTTTGTTTAAATCAATCCATAGTTCTTTCCGTTAGGCAAAGCTCTGCTTCCCTCCATCTCAATCTCTTTTGTTTTCTCTGCCATTTCTCATGAAAGACTCTGAATTCAAAAACACAACATGCAATTTAAAATCATATCTGTGTACCTATTTTTTTCCTTTTGAAAATATAGCCACAGATAACTCAGAAGGAAAAACAAATAGAAAAAAAGTCATGAGGCCTGATACTAATTTACTCCCCCTTTAGTGTAAATGAGTCAGGTCCATGTTTTTCAATTATTTTACTTCTTGGGATTATGCTCATGGGATGCAAACAGAGACATTAGATAAAAAGCATAGTTTACTCCTTTAGGAAGGTTGCAATGTAAGCCAAATTTAGTTAATAAAATCCCAAACTTTAACATAATAGAACCAAAACCAGAAAGAGACAAAGCAGGCTGCCCCCTACACCAGAGAGGCTCAACTCACCCCCACCTTCTAGGCTGGTTCTTTCCAGACTGAGTCTGATCACATGCGTATCTTGCCTTGGCCTGCAAGAACGATCAGGAAACCCCTCACAAATTCAAGAGACAACCTATAGTTCTAACATAGCTTTCAAATACACCACACTCAGGAAAGGCAACAATTGGCAGCATTAGAAACTGAAATGCTGTATGAATCCACAGCATGGGTAAAGCTGAAGGTAGCAGCAATGTAAGCTTCCTCAGTGCCCAGCCAATTTCTACAACCCTGTTCAGAAGAGATCACGATTAGGTATTAAAAGGGTTATTGTTAATGCTACCCTGGAGATTAGTTGAGATGGTGCTTCTTGTGACATGGAACCTGTCCATCACAGACCCAGGAACCTCTTATCCCACTGACATCCCCAGAATGTATCTCCAGTGCATTGCTCCGAGGAATGGGATTTGGGCGCAGGAACAAGAGAAGATTATCAGATGAGGGAGATAGAGAAAGGGTTGTGGGGGTAAAAGCTAAGGGTCAGTAAATGAATAGATAGGAAGGGAGAAAAGAAGCTATTAGGTAGGAAGTAATTAAATTATAGAAAAGGGAAATAGAGTATTAAATAACCTATTAATATTGAATCAGAGATTAGAGGTTTAACTTTTTAAAATATCAATACAGAAACACAGTTAAAACAAAAAATAAATACCCCCCCAGTTGCCCATCCCAAACAGTACAAAGTGCATTTTCAATAGCCCACTATTGAATAAATTGATCCAAATCACTTATGAGTACAATATCTAAATTCCAAATGTAGGCGTGAAACCACTGAAAATCTGCAAAACCGAAAAACATTGACAACCCCAGTATCAAATAAATTTACATCTTTGCTTGACCCAAAATAAAGTTTGCCAGGCATAGCACAGATCTATTTGTGAATTTATGCTAAACAGTAAAAACAAATACAACAGGAGAAAAATCAAGAGACAGTAACTGAAAAATACCCTGAAGTAAAACAAATAATAGCTGTAACCAGGAACAAGCAAGAAATACAAAAACAGTCTCCTCTGTGCTTAAAACACCATTTACCTTAAGTAGACTATATATATATTATTATACAGTAAATGAATTCAGGAGACAAACCTGGGTCCAAAACCAAATGCACAAAGGGTGTGAAACAAATATTCATTATATACATGATCAAAAGCCTTCTCTTAATCAAGGGGAATCAACCCAACGCGCAAATTGAACATTTTTTGAGAGCAAAATGACATCTCGCAACAGGAAAAGGTTATCAAATATGGACCTGTTGTGAATATAATAGGTCTGATTAGGCCACACGACCAAACAAATCACAGTTTTCAGTCTATTTGAAAAAGCTTATAGTTAGAGCAAAACAGGGACACAGGACTCCAATTCTTCACCTCTCTAGTGTTCCCTTTACTATGCAAAAGGGTAAGAACCGCTTGATGACCACTAAGTGGCAATATTTTTTCTCTGATGTTCTCCTGAAAAACCTGGAGCAAGTCAGGCCCAATAAGGATCCAAATTACCTTATAAAACTCAACAGGCAAACCATCAATACCAGGTGACTTCCCTGGAACAAAGCCAGTTAGGGCAGAAGTCAATTCTAAGAATGTCAGATCCTGTTCAAGTCCATCCACATCCAATGTTCAGATCCTAGGAAGATCCTCAAGGAGCTGCCAAGTCTCAGATGGACACACAAGCTCTGCAGCAGACCAGTCTAAGAAAAAATGCACAGCAAAGTTCCTAATCCCCATAGCATCTGAAATAGGGTGACCAGATGTCCTGATTTTATAGGGACAGTCCTGATATTTGGGGCTTTGTCTGATATAGGCGCTTATTACCCCCTACCCCCATCCCGATTTTTCACACTTGCTGTCTGGTCACTCTAATCTGAAAGCATGTGGCCAGACAACCTCTTGAAGTGGCCACATGTTTCTTTTCCAGGCCAAAGAAAAACTGAGTAGGTGCATCCATTTGAGAGAGGCCCTGAAATAGGGCCCTAACTAGTGCTTGCTGAACTTTGCTATCCAACAGGCCCTGCGCGAGCTGTTTTGTATATTTCAAGCTCTCGTGCAACCCAGCATCATTACTGCCATGGAAGGCTTTTTCAAGTTCCACAGTCCTCAACTCTAACTCCTCCATATCCTGGTGAAGGCCTGAGGTTGTCTGCTGCATGTTTTGCTGACAAACATTTCATATTAATTTTACCTACCTCCCACCATTGCCTCAAAGGGGAAAACTTCCTTTGAGGAAATCAGGCTCCACAAAAATAATTGAAAATGTCCCGCAAGTGAACATCTCGTAAAAGGCGAGTGTTTAAAATGCCAATATGGATGACACAGAAGGAAGACACAACCAAATAAAACCAATGACCTGAAATCCCAGTAGGGACAATACACCTAGAAAACAAATGAGACAAATTATGAGTAAAAACATTAAAATAGTCCAAACAGGGCACAGAGAAAGAGCTGGTACTAGCACTCAACCAGGTGAACTGCTGTGCATCAGGGTGAAAAAGTCGCTACATATCAGTCAGGTCAGAAGCCTATGAAAGAGTAGAAAGTCACTGAGCATACAGTGGATGCGGTTCCAAATTATTCTTATCCAGTCTCTCATTAAGAGTACAATTAAAATCACCCTCCCCCCAAATTAAAATATCACTTTTCAAACAATTTGTCAGAAGAGCACCCAAGCTCTGAAAAAAACCCCACCCTGTCTTTCTCTGCAGTAGGAGCATAGACATTAATTAAAAAAAAAGATGATGTTGCTCAAAAGTGGCCTGGAACAACTTCCTGCACAACCACCGAACCAGGCTTTCCTTGTCTGCAAAGAGAAGGGCAAAGCCTGCGCTTGCAGCAGAACCATGACTCAGAAAAACCTCGCCTCTCCAATCAGCAAGCCAGTCAGCTTGCTTGCCAGCATCTGTGTGCAACTCTTGAAAAAATGAAATGTCCGCCTTTTTCTGAGACAGGTACTCAAAAAGAGCCATACATTTTTTAATATCCCTGCACCCCTTCACGTTCAGAGAGCCACATGTAAAACTATCCATTCGCTCAGTACTCATCAGAAAAAATAAGAAAAAGATAGGCAACCCCTCACCATAAAAAACCCCTCAAACAAAACCACCATTTTTTCCTATATCCATTAATCCCCAACATTTCCATTCATCAAAGACACACACTTTGATAATCAGTTTTTTCAATCCATACCACTTTAGTTAGTCAAAATCAGACACAGGGACACATCTCAGTATATTGAGCAGACCACAAAAACAGAGTTAGGTCAGCTATACTCTGTTTCCCCATCTCCTCCAGAAACCTATCAATCGTGTCCCAGGTGTTTCACCGCTCAGAGAGTTCAGGACCCAAACTATCAGTGAGTTTATCATCCCGCACCCTCTCAGACTCAGTCACTACGGACCTCGAGGATGGGAAACTCAGAGACCAGAGAGGGGGCTACTGGGACCGAGGGGGCAAAACTATTACCTGAGAATTTTCCATGTCCCCACCAAAAACCCACCTTTAGCTGCGTGTTTCCCAATGGCACTGACCAAATTAGCCCACTTCGCTGCACCCTCACAAACTGGAGCTCACTTCGGGGCTTGCCTCACAAGTCAGAATGTTCATCCAAGGCGGCAGATTCCATAGCAACAGGCTCAGCCTCCATTTCGCACTCAGGCTCCCACTGAGAGGCCACAGAACCAGTAGTGCCATCTCCCCCAGGTTGCAAAAGGGGGCACTAACCCCCCAGAACTAGCATCCCCAGAGACATCTGGAGCCTTCTGGGATCCAGTCTCTGCCACAGCCACCCCACCCTGTGCTTTTGTCTCAGAAACCCCCCCAGTCCCAGGCACAGGGGCAGCCTGCCTCCTCTCGGGGCACTGATTGACCAAGTGTGTCAAAGGCCCACAACGAAAGCAGGCCAGGTCCTCAGTGGCCACAGACACCATGTAGTCACACTCCTCAATCCTGTACTTCAGGGAAATTTTTAAAATGTTGGAAGCATTGTTTAATATCGTATCAACTTGCCTACGGAAGGACGAGACATGACAAACCTCTGGGGCTTTACAGCCCAAAGGAATCCTCCAAATAGGGCTAGTGATCTGACCTTAATTTGCCAGGTCTCTTTTCCTAAAAGAGGAGGAACATTAGAGATAGTGACTTAAACAGCAGGTGTTGAGTGGGGCACTGCAGGGACAAAAACATTCCACACAACAGCCCCCTGCAAAACCACCTGTTCAACCAGGGCAACAAACACAACAGCAGCCTTCCTCATGCAGGAGGCACATATCCCATTTTTTCATCACCTTTCCCACCACTAGAAAACACTCCTCCAGAGAGGCAGGGTCTGGCGGCAAAATCCGCAGCCCATGGCCATGGGATAAACCCTCAGAATCCACAACAAACTGAGGTCTCTGTCTCCCAGGGCTGGAGGACTAAAAACAAAAGACATCCTGAAATTTAACCCACAAAACTAAACAAACACAACAAAAGAGAACCCCATTTCCTCAATAGAAAGAAACACAAAGTGAACAGCAAAGCGCACCTGCTCTCAAACCTCCCTCCCAAACACTCCCACCCAGAGAGAGTGCAAGTAGAGGGACTCCCTCTTATAGAACTGGGAGAAATGGACTGAGAGAGATGCCAAGACAAGTTATGGGAGGATGGAAATGAATTCCACACCCTAGAGTCTTGTTGGTCCAAAGTGGGGACATTAAGGCCCTGTTTCATCTACCCACTCAATATGTACTTAAGTCCATCCCTGTTCACCAGAGCAATTGACCCATGGCATCATTGGGAATTAAGCACATCCTTAAATGCTTTCATAGATTATAAAACCAGAAGGGACTATTGTGATAATCTAATCTGACCTCCTGAATGGAGCATGATTTAGGGTTTTTTTGAACTAATTCCCATTTGAACTAGAGCATATCTTTGCTGACCAGGGATGGACATAGGCACATGCTTAATTTTAAGCTCATGCTTAAGTGCTTTGCTGAATCAGGACCTAAGAGCGATGTAGTTCTCCAGCAAGAAGAACAGCAAATTTGGCCTCTGATCTAGCAAAGGACAAATGGCACGCCTCATCAACAGATTTTTGTGCGATTGCATGCTTCATATCAGGCAATCTTTTGTTATCACTGGCTTTTCAATTTAAATTATTGACCTGTTTTTAAACTTTATCAAACCATCTACCGGAGGACGATTTTCTCTCTCGGGTCAGATTTGGAGGTGAGGATGTTTTTGGAAGAGTAGTAACTTGGATAATGAAATATTTAGCGAGCAAGATGAGGTTCACTTTCAGTTATTCTACCACCGTACCGTTAAGTTTTCCACTCCATCAGACTTAATAAATAGTGTTTAAAATTCTTGGGCATGCTTTCCTAGTAAAATGCACTAAACCTACAACAAATACTCTTACCATGCATTAATTTGGTTAGAGATTTTTCTCAGAGTATCAACAGCCGTGCCTAATTTCCGAGCATTTATTTTAATTTCAAACGATATTAGGTTAATTTTTTCTCTACCCTCTCCAGTTTTTTTTTTTTTTTTCGGTCACACTGTGTTTCCTTAAGAATTCATGTGGAACAGCTGTTTTTCATCCCTATGTTAGTTCTTCTAAAATTGTACATTGATATTTCATGGTTCAAATACCGCTCTCTGCTGGGACATTATCTGATGCCACTGTCTGGCTATTAACATTGTGATCTCTACAGCCTATGATACAAGCCTTTGCACAAATGTTAACATTAACTCTCTCACTCAAACTTGTTCCTTGTTAAAAAATAATACAAAGCGGCCACTTCACTTTACATTCACTTGCATTTTTCAGTATGTTTTCGCTTTTTCTCAGTTTGCCACTATTAATGACAACAGATTCAGGCCAGCGGTGAACTATTTGTCCTACTGATAAAATCAGCATGTGTGTTTTCTATCATATGCATGCAAGCCTTTGCTTCCACCAAAGGCTTAAGTACATCAATAGGATTGCCACAAAGAACAAATAATAAAGTGGCACTGAATCTAGCCCACCAAAATTAGCAGCATTTTTCTTTGCTCCCCACTTAGTCTCAACAGAGGGGATTAATCTTCATTCCAGTCATAAGGGGAGGGGTGGGAAATGTTGTGTAGTGTTGAGAGCAATGAATGGCTGCCATGTTCCACCTTAGAAGTGGCTGCATTTCAGCAGTGAGCAAAAGAATCCCATCACATTTTAAATTGTTAAAGAGCTTTGAGAGCCCAGGGATGTGAAAGGTGCTAAAGATTATTATAGTGACTGCTGGACTTTAGATGTTTGTCTTTGTACTACAGCTAAAACAATACAGCACTTAAATTCAGCTGTTGGCATCCTGAACCCTCTACGAATTTAACAAAAGGCCCAGACTAACAAATCCTCCACAACCTCCCTTGTGAGCTAGGTATTAAGTCTACTCTGCAGATGGGGAAAGAGACTTTACATGACTTGATGCTGGTTGTACAGAAAGTGAGTGGCAGACCCATAATTGGAACTCAGAGTGCCTGGCTCCCAGTCTTACACTCAATGTGCTAGACCATACTGCCTCCATTAACGAACTGCTGTGCTCTTCTGGAAAATTGTCAAAAGGGATACCTCCATATAAGGCAGATGACATTTATTTTTAACTACAGGGCACAGCCATTTGGCTCTGAGAATGTACTAATTTCTCACCAGCTTTTCATGATTAAAACTTTAATTTTTAATTATTTTTTTACATTATCTGGTGTTCATCAGTTGGGCTTCTAAATTAAACGTTCAGGGCCATTCTCTGCTGGTGTAATGTAGCATAGCTCGGATGCCACTTGCTGATTTGCACCAACTGAGGATCATGCCCACAAGCTTGACTTCCCAGAGTCATATGCCCTGACGTTCCAGTGGCTTTGGATAATGATTCTGTCCCTGGGGCAATGTAGTTCAGCCTCAGAAAAGGCTTCTGAAGTGTCAGAAAATAAAGTGCTCCAAATTAGTTGGATGTATTCCCCACAACAGGGTAGCACAGTTTTTAGATTGTAAATGTTTTTGGGGGTGGGGAGTATTTTCTTCTGTGTTCTGTGTACAGCACCTAACACAATGGGATCATGATCCATGACACGGGTTATTAAGCATTATAATAAATAAAATAATAATAACTATATAACCAATAGCAATTTATTTCTGGTTGCTGTGTTAATTTTAACACAGCAAACATAAGTAAACAAATAGTTCTACGATTCTGTGTCCCACAGGGATCCATCCCGTAACCTGTTTTGTTTCCATGTCTGTGAACAAGTTGCCACTAGTGTGAAGAATTCCATATCTCCACCCCCCCACACACACCCCAGTCTGAGTAACACAACAGTAAATGTGACACTTCCTTTGCCAATTTGCAATCACTGATGTGTTTGGAGGAGGGAAAACCAGTGTAATTCCCTGGGTATAAACATTTACTAACTTCCTATCCATCGAAATGCATTTTCCCTTCCTCTGTATATATTTTTCTGTGATTTATACATTACCATGTGCTAATGACAACATGTTTGAGTTGGTCCACAACCTCAAGGCTTTTATGTGGCTTCCTCTCCACTCTAGGAATTTCTCAAATAAATCACTGTGCTGAATCTGTTTTAAAGAACGTGTTTTTTCAGGCTGTATACTTGGCTAAGTGAAGATGACCCACTCATAAATGCTTCTTCAAACTCTTTAGTTGTCAATAAAGGTTTACCATAGTACACTCTCTATGACAATGAAGACGACATGCCAAGGGAAAGAATTGAAGTACTTGAGGGTATAGTTTAAGAAGGACATGTATGTAAATATTAACAAACAGAATCCAAAAGTTGCAATGGAAATTGGGGGTGTTATGTAGACACCTGAAATGAAACACCAAAAATCCCCTCCAATATCATATCTAATGGCTCTTCTTGACATTTTATCTATTAGAAAGGACACACATCTAACTCATGTAGTAGCATAAAGGTTCCCTCAGCTCCTCCAGAACTTCAGGGACTGATCCTAACTGAAGAGCCAATCAAAGGAGACCTCACACGTTTTTCCTCTCCAAAAAGGCTCTACATACACAGATGCTAGAACAGGGGTCGGCAACCTTTCAGAAATGGTGTGCCGAGTCTTCATTTATTCACTCTAATTTAAGGTTTCGGGTGCCAATAATACATTTTAACGTTTTTAGAAGGTCTCTTTCTATAAGTCTATAATATATAACTAAACTATTGTTGTATGTCAAGTAAATAAGGTTTTTAAAATGTTTAAGAAGCTTCATTTAAAATTAAATTAAAATGCAGAGCCCCCCGGACCGGTGGCCAGGACCCGGGCAGTGTGAGTGCCACTGAAAATCAGCTCGCATGCCGCAGGTTGCCTACCCCTGTGCTAGAAGGTCATCCGGGATGACTTGTAGAGTCCAGTATCATTTATCATTAGCAGATGATGTAGCCTATTGGTTAGCGCACTGGATGGGGACTCAGGAGACCTGGCTTCTCTTCCCTGCTCTTCCACTAGCCTGCAGAATGAACTTTGACAGTCAAGTCACTGGCTTGGGCCTCAGTTACCCCATCAGTAAAATGGGGGTGGTTAATGTTTGTAAAGCACTTTGAGATCTAAAGATGAAAAGTACTACATAGGTGATCCTATTAAAGGAGCAGAATCAGTCCCTTGGTGATTTAAAATGATAGGTCGGAAGGCATAAACATACTACACAGCTATCAAATACTGTACGTGTCTTTCAAATGGCAGCTGAGAAATGCCCACAAAAAGTCAACATAATGGCTTAGACCTCAGGGTCTTTGAGAACAAAAAGTTTGTCTGAAGCAGTGGGAAGGAAACAATGTCAGCAGAGAATAACCTTGTAAATAGCACCATAGTAATCAAAAAGATGCCTGTGAAATACCATGTAACAGAAACAGTTGGAGTCAGTGGATATTGACCTGCATTCGGTGACAAGGGTATTATCCTATGTAATTCTGACCCTCATCAGGTGGTCCAGAAATAAAGTTTATCCTCTTAGCAGAACTGCTGTGTGTCACACCTTTAACACACAATGGAGCGTGTGCTAAAAAGTGAAGCCAATGTTGCTGTCTGCTATGATACGACTTCTCAGCATGTCTAATAACTCCCCCCGTTTTTCTGCCATAGAACCAGCTCCTCATGAGAGCAGCAGTGTGACAATTATTTTCAGCAGAACAGGTGTAGAAAAAAGTTATTCGGATGCTATTTTCCTGACTCCCTCACATTTAGTTCAGAAGCAACCACAGTCAGGCCTGCAACTACAGTTCTTGGAGTATATTTAACACAAGGCAGCTTCACTGTGTTAGAAAGATACTTACCAGCAGGGTTCTTAAAATATTATTTACTTTTATCATTATGCTGACAGAAGCAAGATGATGGGTACACCGCGCTTTGCATAAAATGCCTTTACTTTTACACCAACAAAATAATGCAGCTCCAAGAGCAATAACCTATGTACAATACGGACTATCAATCCCATAACAGCAGAACTGGCACCATGATTAATCAGCCACTAAATTTTTCTTTAGCTAGTCCCTAAATTAAACATTTTCTTGTTTCTACAGACCCAGACAGCCCTACAGAGAGTGTTTTAAAAGGGTTATTTCAAATCTAAAGGGGCTGATTTTCAGCGTTGCTGAGAATCTCCGGCTCCCATTGGATTCAAAGCTTTGGATACTGAACAATTATGAAATTTAGGCCCTCAGAGTCAGATTTTCTAAAGAGCTCAGTTCCCATTTAGGTGCCTAAATAAGGGCTTCTCTACATGACAAGTTACTGTGTGGCAAGCCATGGTGTAAATCTACAGTGCATTAGCTTGCCAAGCAGTAATGTCTGTCTGGACACTACTAACGCACAGTGAAATTCCCAGCGTGTGGCTTGGTGTACTGTACTTTCAAGTAGTTGTACATCAGGCTGCACTCCAGGACTTTCAGTGAGCTGTAGCAGTGTCCACACAGGACATTACTATGCGGCAAGTTGGTGCACTGGGGATTCTCACCCTGGCTTGCCGTGCAGTCACTTGCCATGTAGACAAGCTAAGAGCCAGATTTTTCAAAATGTTGAAACCCTCCGCAGCTCTTATTGAGAGCAAGGGATCATTCCCATCCCTCCTGCATTGTACTGAATTGCAGCTGCTGGGCATTGAGTACTTTGTAATATCTGGCCCTATTTAGGTGCCTAAATAGGAGCTGAACTTGTTGTTGGTGAATCTGGCCCCAATTGTTTAAAGTAGGACTGTCAATTAAGGGACATCCTTGTTTGAAAATTCATGCTCAGTCATTTAACTTCATGATCTTGGGCAAATCTCACCACTAGCCAGTCTTCTTCCTCAGTCGATCCAGTTGTAAAACTGGGGGCAATGGGAATTTGAGAGCAGATTCTCATCCTTTTTGGCTGGGGAGGGACACTGTATAAAAAGCTGCTAGCAGCAGCCGAACTAATTCTTTCTCTGCTCCTAGGACTCTCTAACAGCACCTAGTACTGACCCATAGTGCAATGTTCTCCTAGAGAATAAATAGATATGAGAGAAAAATTCATAGATATCGGGGCAAATAAATCTCCTCTGGATGATCTAGTATAGTGACCTTTTACTGAACCATATGTGAATTATCTCCACTATATTATTGTGATGTCTTGAATGAATCCCTTTATGATAGATCATTGACTATAAAACAAATATGGTCTCAGTTATTTAGCCATTGGAATATTACTTCACATTTCCCAAAATGACTCTTTGCTTACCTACAGGGACTGTATTGAAAGGATATGAACTGATCTCATCTATCCTGTTGTTAGTTTTTTTATCACTTGTCTAATATTATGATTTCATTTATTTGTATTCCAGTGTATGCCCCAACTAAAATCAGGGCTTACAATTTAAATGCACAAGCCAGACAAAGCATGTGTGAAAAGAAGCACTCTTCTCCCCATTTTGCAGAAGGGGAACTGAGGCACGGAGAAATTGACATGTGCATTAAATAGGAAGCTGAACCCACATCTCCTGATTCCCAGCCCCATGCCTTAGTCACAAGCCTAGCCATGGGCAGCACATGACTCCCACATTTGGGGAGGTTGGGCCTGAGCGCCCTGGCCCTGCTCCGCCCCCTGCTCCACCCATGCTCCACCCCCACTTCACCCCAGGCCCGGCTCCCGCTCAGCCACCTCCCCCGAGGCCCTCCAGCCCGCTGCCAGCACCTCTTCGCCGCCTCCCCTGAGGGGGCCACCCACCTGCGTCTTGCGCCTCTCTCTGCCCCCTCCCCGAGGGGCCCCCCATCGCTCGTGTCTCTATGCCTCTCAGGCACGAATAGCGGGCAGGGGGGACTGCGGGGGAAACAGCAGAGAAGCGCAAGACGCAGGTGGGGGAAAGTGGTAGAGAAGCATGAGAGGTGGGGCGGGGGAGGAAGAGGCAGAGCGTGGATGAGAAGAGAGAGAGCGAGGGCAGGGCCATGGGGGAAGAGCAGGAGATGGGAGCGAGGCCTCGGGGCGGAGTGTGGGTGGGGCTATAGCCTGGGTGCCCTTTTGGTGGTAGTGCTCCAGGGGAGGCGTAGCATATTATACCTGCTGCCCCTGAGCCTGCCCTTCCTGTTTGATGCTGTAAGGTTTTATTATTCCTATGTAAACTCTGCAGCAGCAGCAGCAGCAGCATTATTTGCAATCTCACCCTCCTAGGATACAGCTGTAATTATTTTACTTTGTAAAACATATTTTTAATGAAAAAGTAATTAAAAAGTTATTACCATATTGAATGTGTTCTTTGATGCGGAGGAGACCCTGGTTTCACCTTGGATCAGTGAGTGCTTTGTCTGAATTCACAGATGGTTAACAATGATCACTGGTGAATGCCTGAAAATGAAAAATGGTACATTATGAAATGTTAACATTATCAATACAGAAAAAGGTTTAGTTTAAAAAAATAAAATAAAATAAAGACAGAAGAAATACCCTAGAGCTGAGGCACCTTAGAGTTTGGAAATTTTTTTGATTCAATTTGAGATTCAGGAGTTTTTTTTTATCCACTTACATTTTGGCACCATTCATCTAACTCCTTTCTGAAGTCGATCACCCCTGTGGTGTGTAAATGAGACACGACAGTGAACCCATGGGGAAAATAAGGTTGATGAAATGCAAAGAAGTGTTATTTATGCTGAATCTGTGTGGAAAGTGTATTTCATACTTACTTGATTTTTAAGTAATAACCAACATTGGAAAAATATACCAATATTTTTCTCTTTAATATTTCTGAACATTTTTATTTTTCCTTTCTCCCTTGGTTCAGGGTCCAGGAGGGACACGGGGGCCAGCAGCAGGCGAGCCACGGGCCTGCAGAGGGCGCTCTGGAGGACGGAGAGCTAATTCCCGAGACGACCAGCAGGAGGCGCTGCACCAGTGAGTCGTCGCCGCGCTACACAGACCATAACACACACAAACCCACCGAGATCCAACCTACTATAAGGTTAGTTAAATGCATCAAGTCAGGGCAGAAAACACAAGGCAAACTCTTGCTGCTGACAATAATCTGACCCTCTTGCCTTTATGCTTACCCTTTGCTCTCGAGCTATATTCACATTCCAGACATCAGGAGAGGAGATGTCTTCCCAAGCACCCTTCATCCTGCCCTTTTCATCAAGGAAGTCTAGCTCATCTTTCACACCACAAACGGGAAAATGTTGGAGTCAGAGGGAGAGCATGAGGCATATGCAATGACAGATTTACAAGTCTCATGGCACTCAGACTCGAGGCTTGGCCACAACAGCAGTTCCGTACTTACAAATGCTTGTGATGCATCCCTAATGATCTCACCCATCTGTATCAGACATTAAGGCTTTTGCTGCAGGTTATCCGGCACAGTGGTATGCTAGCAACCCTGCTGTGTGTCTGATAATTCTCATGGACTTGGAAACGGAGCTCCCAGTTGTGCATATTATTCTTATCCATTATTTTAATGGTTGTCAGGATATTTTCTTTACAATAAGAAAAAAAACCAGACACAGATTGTGTCTCTGATTATGTGAGCAAAGGGAATTGGAATACAGTTGATCTCCAAGGTGGGAGGATATAGCTCTGTGGCTTTGTCCCTCCCACTCCTACCCCCCAATCCCTCTTCTGGAGAACCCACAGATAAGTGGGTTCCGTGGAGATTGAGGAGGAGAGGGTAGGAGTTTCAAGATGAAACACCTAGAACAAGAAATTCAAAAGTTAACTTGTGGTTCTATTCCCTATGGGCATTCAGGACATGTTTTACTATGCATGCTCACTAGGAAGTGCTCACTCTCAAGCTAAGGCTCTAGTTCTCAGTCAGGACTCTAGTCATGACAAGTTTCAAATGTTACCTTTTTTGGTCATAGCTGGGATTTGTATATTTGTGCACAATTGGAAAAGCTTTTGTTACTGGTTTATTTAAAACTCTTCTAAACTGAGCAATGGCTTGCATGTAAATGAATGTAAATCATTACTTTACATGCACAATGTTAAACCATGTAAGCAGGGTTGCTGTTAACATGATTTAATATTGTGAAAGTGGGCAGTGATAATGAAGTTTCTGTTTTATAAATAAAGTACAAAACGCTCTTGTGAAAAAAGAAAACAATTAAGACAAAAGTAATCTGAGTCCAGATGGGCTGTAACAGGTTTCATGCAGCATGGTACCACTTTGATTAGCAGGCCCGGTCTTTGCTACAAAAACCAGGAAATGTTGCATCTTTTCCCAAGGAAATTATACATTTTATAATTAATTTTGAAAGAAGATGCAACAGATTTTTAAATGACTCAAATTAAAAATTAATTACCTGTTTGGGTTTTTTGTTGTGTGATTTCTTTTGTGCTCAGGCTATTAACTGTCAGCAGGGGTAGGGACCATCAGAAACAGTTATGTTGCAGCATCACATAATGGCAGCTGTGCATAACAATGAGAAAACAGCTGGTGGCAAGAGACTTGCTGACAGCTAAGAAGGTGAGAATCGCCTCCCTGGCATGGCTCATTCATGTTCACCGAGCCTCGTGCCTGTGCCAAAACGTGAAAGAAAATTCAGAAAGACTTTGTGCCAAAGTATAGATTCATAGAAATGTAGGCCTGGAAAGGACCTTGAAAAGTCAAGTGCAGCCAGCGCTGAGGCAGGACCAAGGAAACCTAGACCATCCCTGACAGCTGTTTGCCCAACCTGTTCGTAAAAACCTCCAGTGGTGGGTGTGACGTGTCATTCCATATTCTTGATGAAAATATGCTTATGATATGAATGACATAACTGAGATGTACTTTATGTGAGATATCATTGGAAAGGTTATGATTTACTGAAGGCAATTATCCTATTTGTATGCATGTATCATTTCTGTATCTGAAATTAGGAATATTGACTATGAATCTGTATTTCAACTATGCTAATTTGGGTGATGCCCACTGCCAGTACTTCAGGCACAACAATGGAAAAGTCAGACAGGGCGGATGGCCCATCTACAAGGACAATGGACTGTAAAAGAGCTTAGTCTTCCTGTGAACCTGTGGGTCAGCCTGTGAAGAATGGCTGCAAGGACCCTACAGAGGCATGTAACCATGTCACCTGATACTGGTAATCCAGATCCTCAGTTCTCCCCTGCTACCCCACCCAAGATGACTGCTGGAAACAACAGACTGAACTGGGGGAAAGAACTGAACCCAGGCTGGAAGGGTGTCTAGCCTCTGAAGAAGATTATTAGAACCACATTTAGGGTGAGAACTTGCATGTTACCAGTTTCTTTAGTGTATTAAGCTTAGTTTGCATGCTCTTTTATTTTCTTAGTGATCTGCCTTGTTCGGTCTGCTACCTCCTTAACTACTTAAGATACACCTGTTATAGTTAATACATTTATTTCTGGTTTACAATATAAGCCAGTTTGTGATTTCTAACTAGGGGGGCGAGAAGTTGTGTACACCCTCCTCCACATTGACGGAAGAGGTGAATTTCATAATATATCTTTGGGTCTGTACTCCAAGGGAGGTGGGGACATCTAAGTGCAGGAACAAGTCCCTTAAACTGAGTCTTCCCAGAGCTGATCTGCAGCTGGGTGTGGCCCTGCCTGTGTGTATGTTAGAGGAGATTTTAAGAGCCTGGCTCAGCAAGACAGGTTAAAGGGGCCCATGCTGGCAGAACAGGTAGATTCAGTGGTATCTCAGCCCATCACAGTGGGGATTTCACAAACTCTCTTAGGAGCCTATTCCAAACCTTAACTACCCTTGTAGTTAGCAAGTTTTTCCCACTATCTAACCTAAATCTCCCTTGCTGCAGATTAAGCCATTACTTCTTGTCCTACCTTCAGTGGACATGGAGAGCAATTGATCACAGTCTTCTTAATAGCCACCCTTAACATATTTGAAGACTGTTATCAGGTCTCCCTTCAGTCTTATTTTCTGAAGACTAAACATGGCCAGTTTTTTTTTAACCTTTCCTCATAGTTCAGGTTTTCTAAACCTTTTATCATTTCTGCTGCTTTCCTCTGGAGCCTCTCCAATTTGTCCACATCTTTTCTAAATTGGGCACAATACTCCAGCTAAGACATCACCAGTGCTGAGTAGAGCAAAACAACTACTTCCTGTGTCTCACATGCAACACTCCTATTAATACACCCCAGAATTATATTAGCCTTTTTCACAACTGCATCACAGTTTTACTCATGTTCAATTTGTGATCCACTATAACCCCCAGATCCTTTTTCAGCAGTACTACCACCTAGCCAGTTATTCCCCGGTTTGTAGTTGTGAATTTGATTTGATTTCCTAAGTGTCGTAATTTCATCTTGTTGACTTCAGACCAATTCTCCAATTTCTCAAGGTCATTTTGAATTCTAATCTTGTTCTCCAACGTGCTTGCAACCCCTCCCAGCTCGATGTCATCTGCAAATTTTATAAGCTTACTCTCTACTCCATTATTTATTTAGTTTGCAGAAGAGAAGAGTGAGGAAGGATTTGATAGCAGCCTTCAACTACCTGAAGGGGGTTCCAAAGAGGATGGGGCTAGGCTGTTCTCAGTGGTGACAGATGATTGAACAAGGAACAATGGTCTCAAGTTTCAGTAAGGGAGGTCTAGGTTGGATATTAGGAAAAACTATTTCACTAGGAGGCTGGTGAAGCACTGGAATGGGTTACCTAGGGAAGGGGTGGAATCCACATCCTTAGAGGTTTTTAAGGACCAGCTTGACAAAGCCCTGGCTGGGATGATTTAGTTGGGATTGGGCATGCTTTGAGCAGGGGGTTGGACTAGATGACCTCCTGAGGTCTCTTCCAACCCTAATCTTCTATGATTATCCAAGTCATTAAAGAAAATATTGAATAGTACCTGGAGCCACAACTTATTTTGGTGGGATCCCAATAGATGTGTCCTCCCACTTTGACAGCGAACCATTGATAACTACTCTTTGACGAGTCTTTCAACCTGTTGTGCATCCGTCTTATAGTAATTTCACCTAGACCATATTTCCCTAGTTTGCTTACGTACTTAGACTGAGCCCAGAAAACCCAAGAGAGAGACTGTATCCTGTGACCTGCTCTTATTCTTACAAACATGTGTAACTTACTAGTACAATGAAGACATATTAAGTACCATTTCACTATTAAACAACACCCAAGTTACCTTCTCATGTCACTGTTTCCACTGTAGCAAAGAACTTGTGACTATGTCCCATCAATAGGGTTCTGCTCACCTCTATTTAGGTTCTTACATTGTGCCCGTGTCTGTGGTGCTCCCAGCTCCCAGCGATGCATACAGTGATGTAACTAATAACTGTCCATTGAATTTCCCTCATCCACTTCTCTCCATTCCAAGTTGGTTCTGATTAAATAAGCACTCAGCTGGACTGTCAACTAAAAACTTAGACCCCAGATGTGATATCTAAAAGCCAATTTTTATTTTTTTATTGGTGATATACCTATCTCATAGAGCTGGAAGGGACCCTGAAGGGTCATTGAGTCCAGCCCCCTGCCTTCACTAGCAGGACCAATTTTGCCCCAGATCCCTAAGTGGCCCCCTCAAGGATTGAACTCACAACCCTGGGTTTAGCAGGCCAATGCTCAAACCACTGAGCTATCCTTCCCCCCCCTAATTATTTAATTGCTCGGTTGCTTGCTTCCATTGCCCGGGCTGAAAGGATGGTCTTGTGGTTAGGGCACTGGACTGGATCTCCTGGAAATGTGGATTTAGTTTATAGCTCTCTCACAGACTTCCTGGGTGACTTCAGGTCAGTAACTCAATCTTTCTGACTCAGTTCCCCATCTGTAAAATGGGAATAATACTCCCTTTCTCCTACTCTTTGTCTGCCTTGTTTATTGAGATTGGAAACTCTTTAGGACAGGGACTACCGCTCACTCTGTGTTTGTACAACACCTAATACAATGGGGCCCCAATCTCAGTGGGGGCCTCTAAATGCAACCATAGCATAAATAAAAGGACCAACAACAGAAGTCAGGGTTACAGCACATTGATGCAGCTAGTTCCCATAACGTATTTGATCTATGGAGGAATACAGGACTCCATTCTCCAAAGCCATCAGTTTTGCACCTGTCACCACCACGAATATCTTTAAAAAAAAAAAAAAAAAACCCACCACCCTAACAAATAAAGAGGAAGAAATAATCTGCCTGGCCTCGCAGCTTCTTTTTAAAATTCTTTCAAAATGCTTCAACTCACCATCATATTCTTGGCTGCTGTTAGCCTCAGTGTTCAGGGTCACAAGCAAACGAGACGCATCTGTTTTCTATATAAAGCAGCAAGGAAATATTTATACTGTAGGAGAACTTGTGGTTTTGCTTGCAGTGTCAAAAGAGGCCATTCAAAGTACAGCAGGAGATGCCAGAGCACCTGCAGACAGCTCTCTGGGCTAGATCAGCTCCACTATATTTAAATGGCTGGCAGCAGGCCACTAACTGTATTTGAATTTTTGCCCTCAGTAGGTGGTTTCACTCCACTAGAGCTCAACTTCATGGGGGTGGCAAAACCAGAGTCTCATCACTAGTGTATAGTCAATCCTCTGATGTGCTAGTTTGGTTCTAAATTTATGTTTTTAATTACTTGGCATGATTTACAGAGTCAGCATCTCAAGGTCAGGAAGCACTGTGAAGTCACACAACTCACTCGCCAGTTGGATTCTCTGCCATCTCCATGCCTTTCCTCTCCTCTTCTGTTTCCTTTCTCTCTCACCCTTACTGTCTCTCCTCTCCGCAAGCCCCTATACCTCTTGTGCTATGCCCCTTCTTCTATAAGCTCTTAGTGCTTTCTTGCCTGGTCTCTTTGGGTATGTCTACGCTGTAATTAGACACCTACGGCTGGCCCATGTCAGCTGACTTGGGCTTGCAGGACTGGGGTTAAGGTCTGTTTAATTGCGGTGTAGACATTCGGGCTCTGGCTGCAGCCCAAGCTCTGGGACCCTCCCCCCCTCGCCTAGGCTCCAGCCCAATCCCAAACATCTATACTACAATTAAACAGACCCTTAACCCAACCCCTGCGAGCCCAAGTCAGCTGACAGGGGCAGCCGTAGGTGTCTAATTGCGGTGCAGACATACCCTTCATTACTTTAGCTCTCCCCCTGACTGCCAGAGTGTTTGGTTAGTAGAGGCTGGTAAGTCTAGGCCTCTGGTGTCAACCACACTACAGACATTGTGGAGTATTTATGGAGCTACTATACTGTGGATTCTTTTGCCTCCTACTGACACTGGGGTTGTCTCCTCTNTGTGGAGTACTTATGGAGCTACTATACTGTGGATTCTTTTGCCTCCTACTGACACTGGGGTTGTCTCCTCTAACCCCACCAGGAGTCTCTGCAGGTGTAGGCAATTGAGGGACTGGGTTCAGTCTGCTGGTTTCAGACCTTTGAAGGGCTAATTCAGGAGCTCTGAGTGGGGGGCTGACAGGGAAGGATTCTGAGTCTGTAAGGAGGTAAAGTAGAAGGGGGGAAAGATGGTGTACTGATGGAGCGGAAGGGTTCTGGGCTTGGGTAGGGTGGGCAGATGGGAGTGGTAGAAGGTTAGTCTGAGTCTGGAAGGGGCTGTTGAGCCTGTGCTGAGGGCAGTGTCTAACCCTGGGAAGGGTTTTCAACATGGCAGGGGTCAGGTGATTTTAGAGCCTGGCAGGGAGATTTTCAATGAATAGGAAGGGGCCCCACAGTCTGTGGGTTAGGTCAGAGCATGGAAGTGTGGGAGGGGTTTTCTGAGGAGGGAGAATGGGTTGGAGAGAGCTGAAGCGGCATGGGTCCTGAATTGAGAGGGAGAGGAGTTGGCTTGACAGGGCTGAGTGTGGGGGAGCGGCCGGAAGGAGAATGGATGAACTCCTCCTTGTAACTGTTCGAGTCTTCACTGCAGGGGGAGAAGAGATTCAGCGGCTCTTTTGCGGCCAGCTGGGGATTAGCTCTGTGAGTGACACTTCAGGGGATTAAGAGAAGCCAAGTGCTGGTCAGATTGACAGACCCCATGGCAAAGTACTGTTTGGGCCCTGGAGAACCATGAACTGACTATCACTGATCTAAAAACTCCCACATTCCAGTCTGTCAGCCTTGCTCCTCATAGCCCAATTAGATGGCATTGCACACCCAATTAAGGATGATGAACCTCTCTGTGCCATCAGTGAGGCATTGCTGTCCGTGCCATGGCAAAACAGTCTGATGTGACACAATGAAGAGACTGCAGCATGCAACAATGATGCATTTTAAGGCTTCTATAAATAATTAAAGGAGCTCATTAATTAATAAAATGAAAGTGAAATTGAAAAAGTTGGAGGAGAGGGGCAGCGAATACCCACTGGAGGATAATAAGCATGTCCTACCCTGCCATTTACACAGAGTGGAGTATTTTAGGGAGAGTTAAAAGTGGCTTAGTGGCTTGAGCTAGGGAAACAAAATCTTAGCTGGAAGGAAACCTGCTGGGAATAACAAAGCTACTTTCTAAACCCAAGTAACACTTGAAGATTTTTCAAGATTTACACACTCAAGCGAGTACAACATGGGATAAAAGAAGAAGAAGAAACTGTGGTGCCTGAGGATAGTTTGCACCAACAAATCTTTGGGGAAGAGATAAAATACAGCAATGTAGAGAAAACATCTTTCATTAATTAGATCATTACTAGTCTCTTATGGCTCCAACGTGGGCAGCTTTGAAACCCCAGCTGCTATCAAAGAAAAGATTTACAGAAGTTCCACAAAGAGAAGAAGAAACAATAAAGTATAGTAATATCCCGACGGGCCATGAATTTGTCGAGTACACTTACTGCAAGTTACTAATTAAAGCAGCTTTATAATCAGAAGCTTAAATCTCTGCTAAACAGCAGCACGGTGCTTTGGGCCACGTTTTCAGAAAGAGGTATGAAAAGTTGCATGTACCAGATACGCACATGTTGGCATAGGCAAGTAATTCCAAATGGAAACCCGTGCAGATGCATGCTTGCATGCACAATTACCCATTATGCAGGTGCAACTGCACATTTTATATGCATAATTGCCTCCTTGCAGCCCTGTATGCATGTTTCATATGAGCCCACTTATATGCCTATTTTTAATGATATGGCTCTTGTGTGCGTAAAACCACAAGGAGATGTACTCTTAAGTGCAGATCTCAAATGTCTAGTGGGCAGTGGGATTTAATGTGGGCGAAAGGGCTGATTATTTTGATATCACTGTCACATTGTAGAAGGATTTGTGGCAGGGACTTTGGGGAGCCGGTGTGACTCGCAGTGGTTGTGACAGGCAGGGCTATCTCTACTGCATTAGTGCTCCAGGCACTGATCCTGCAGGGACTCACTCGCATGCTTTGCTTCATGCATTGCATAGTCCTATAGAAGTCAAATGAATTTACTCACAGTGACTCAAGCCTCGGAGTAAGTCTTTGCAGGATCTCGATCTTAACGTTGATGGGATCTAGACAACTCCTTCCCTCAAGATCCAAAACACACTCAGGTATCCTTTGCACTGGACCCTTCAGTGCAGCTGAATAGGTTCACAAGATTAAAGGCTTCTCTATCTATCCTTGATAAGGTGCTTATCATTTTTGGTGTTTAAGCCATCACACGATTTTGGGACGCCTATGTGAGTTCACTTTCAGGTGCAATGTGCTCCCTGAAATGTTTTTTTTAAAGAATTATTATTTGCATTAGAGTTATGCTTAGAGGCCCCAGCTGAGATCAGGACCCTGTTTTGGTAGGAACAGTGCATGCACATAGTAAGAGATGGAAGCAGCCTGAAGAGCTTTCAGTCTAAAACAAGATGGAGGAAAGGAAGTATTATTACCCCATTTTAACTTGTCCAAGGTCACACAAGCAAGTATGTAGCAAAGCCATCAACAGGATTTCTGAGTCCCAGGCCAGAGCATTAACCACATGTCCACATTTTTCTTTTTTTTTCTTTCCAATGTGTTTCCATGGATTATGTATGGCATATTGGCAACAGAAGCCTGTGAATTAGCTGATATTAAAGTATCCTTGAATAGTATTGTGTATGTAGTGGGCCTGTCTTCTGCTGTCCCTTCTGCACATAGAGCTGATTTCATATAGTTGAAATGAGAGATGCCTGCTAGACATGAATGACACATAAGTGACAGGAAATTGGTGCTTTGCTGTCCATGAATTCTCCTCTACTGAGACTTACTCTCAGCTATCTTGGAATGTATCTGCTGAACCTTTCTGTGTAACTGAGAGGTAGGGTGACCAGATGTCCCATTTTTAAAGAGACTGTCCTGTTTTGGGGGACTTTTTCTTATATAGGCGCCTATTACCCCCCACCCCTTGTCCCGTTTTTTCACAGTTGCTATCTGGTAAGCCTCCTGAGAGGAGATGAGGTGCATATGTATCCTAAAGGAAGGAAATGCTGGGGGTGGGGTGGCGAGGGGTGAGGTGAGGAGGTTCAGCAAGTATTAAATGAGCATGATGCCTGTGATCTTGTAAAATCAAGAACATTGAAAATAATACCAGGTAGTTGTGATAAAGGGCCGTCTCTTTTTGCTGTCAGCCCAATATCTGATCTCATTTCAAATAGTTATAATCTGATGTGAAATGCCCTTTGGATTTTAATGTCACTATCACTTTAAAGACCTCCACTCTTTCACTGAGAGAGCAGAACAGATAAAAACAATGGCTAACTTTTCACAGTCAAAGTAGACTAGGTGCAGTTGGGCTCCCTCTTCTGGCTCTGCAGCAGCAATTAGCTTCGCCAAACAGAATTCCCAGAGCTGTGCTGGGAGAAAGGGATAAAAGAGCACAGACGGAGAAAATTAACTTTAACTTTAAAATGCTATTGGAAATGCATGTTATGAAACAGAATCAATGTTTGTTCAATAGAAAAGAAATGGGTAGGGAAACGCACTTCATTTTTAAGCTTCTAAGAAGGGATGAAAAGACTAAAAGAAATTTTAGAACAAAACTATTTTCTGGGCAGCTCCAAACTGGATCACAACAGTTGTTTAACAACACACAGCAGTCTAAAACACATTTTAGAACTGGAGATAAAGAAATCTTTCCTTCCAATTTGTGTGCTGCCTTCTCTCCCCCTACATTTCTGATTTTGTCCCCAGGGTGACCTTCAGTCATGAGATCCCTTTCAGGGTCCACACAGCATCATGCGACAATGTTGTAAATACACCACGATGGTATCACAATTCATGGATTTGCCTTGTTTCGAACTGAAAAAGGTGCTAATTCTATGCCCTGAATTTTCAAAGGTGACTCGTGATTTGAATGCCTCAAATGAGCTGAATGTGCTAGCAGTCTGCAGTAACTGAAACAAGGAACAAAAGAAATTGAATTTAAGATCTCACACTAAAAGAGTGGATAAAAGATTGCAGGAAAATTGTATAGTTATTAATTACCTCTTCATAACAGTTTTAAAAGACTGCATACATTTTACAATTGATGAATGAAATAATAAAAAAGGTATTGCCATCTGATAGGGAAAAAAACCTCTGTCCAATTCAGAGATGATTTATTAATATAAGTAATCAATAGCGGTAGATCCATGTCACTTTTATATCTAATTTAAACTTTCAGGTCTCAGTGTACTCATTAAATAATATAATAGATTTACATATTTTAATTATATTTTATGGATTCTGAACATAATGTAATTAAACGGGCTTTTTGGCAGAGATGATTAATGAATGGGTTGTACAAGACACTGTATGAAATGGACTTCAGTATACTATGAGTTTAAAACCATGTGTTTGTGTAGCAGCAGGATCAACAACACACACATGTTAACTGTAGAGCAAGGATACTGATGCACTGAAGTTAGAACCGAAAGCTACCAGAAGTTAGTGAGGATGTAAATCCTTTTTGCTTCCAATCCTCCTTTGTTTTGAATGATTAAATAAGGGATACTTGGAATATATCAATACCTAGGCAAACATATCCCTGATCAAACCACTGATCTGCCAATCTAGCATCACGCTTCTGGCAGCTGAAGTTCAGAGGCCTCAAGCCCCGCTTCCTAATGGATCTATCCAGCTGTGTAATGCTGTACATAGTGAGATCATAGCTTTCATGTCAGGGACCCCAAAGTGCTTTACAAATAATAATCATAATACCTAGCATTTATATAGGGCTTTTCATCCGTAGATCTCAACGAAATGCAAAGTATCATCCCCATTTTACAGAGGGGGAAACTGAGGCACAATGCAGCAAAGTGACTTGCCCGGTGTCACCCAGCACACCAGTGGCAGAGCCAGGAATTGAATGCCTGCCCAATGCTCTACCCACTATGCCACATTGCCTCAAACAGCATTACTTATCAGTAAAATGCCATTCCCTGCCCAGAAACTGTTTAAGACAGAAGGTTAAAAAAGAACACAATCTGAATAAAACTGCAGGGGGAGATGCATTCAGTGTTTCCAGATCTTGCCCTTTTGTCACAAATCTCATGATAATTAGAGGACTCAGTCGACAGCACCTGCAGGATTGATGGCTACTGTTTCACCATGGTACAAGAAAATAAATCTGGAGGACGTAGAATTGCCTTAGGATGCCTACACTTAAAAGGCGTAGACTTCCAATGCTGGGGTACACGCATAATAAATCACATAATTAGTGTTTCCCTTAAAGCCCACGCTGCTTAGCCAAGTGAATACATGAGCATCTTGGCTTTTATTTTTTTTAAAGTGAGTTTTTTAACCCACATGGTTGCAGAGAAAAGTTTGAAAGTGGCACCCCAGGCTCAAAAACAGAAGGCAAAGAAAAAGAACCCCATTTCATTACAAAAAAACTCATGATTTTTAAGCCACTGTCTATTTTGGGGGGCCTAACACATGATTTTTGGACATTTGTAATAATACAGATTGGACATTGGCTAACACTTGTCATGAAAGGATTTTCACCTGATCAGTTTGACATCTCATCCAAAGATGGCACCTTCAAGAGTATAGTGTCCTCTAACACCAAATTGGGATGTTGATTCAATACTGATTCAAATGGGATTCAGGGACCCATCCCTGAAGCAGCCTAACTTATTTCCTCATCTCCAACTACTGGTCAGGCCCACCACTCCTTAACTCATGAGCTCTGACTAGATCAAGGCCCTAGGAGGCACAGCTTACAGGTCTGTGGCATAATTCAGGTTCCAAAAGCGAGAGGATAATCTTGCGATTAGAGTGCTGGATTGTACTCTGGCAGATGTGGATTCAATTCCCTGCTCACAGATGCCCTGTGTGACCTTGGGGAAGTCACTTATTCTCTCTCTGCTTCATTTTCCCCAACAGATAAGAGGCGGTAATAATACTCCTTTTGACTGTCTTGGCTATGTAGATTGGGACAAGAACTGCCTCTTAATATGTACCGGTATATGTATGTCACATAGCACAAGGAGGCTGCAGTTTTAGCTGAAGCTCTACTAGGTACTACTAGCATACAAAATACTACTGCTAATAATAACAACAACAAAAGAAGAAGAAATGGTAACTTGTCTTCTGATTTGTTGGCCTCTAGTTGTTGGAAGCCTCTGTCTGTATGTTGATTTAGTAAGCAGTGCTGAATTACTCCAGTTTTTCCTTTTCCTTATATAAAACTATTCTCTAGAGCCTAAGCCAATAAGAAGTGGATAGAGCTCTATAATGGTGATAAATCCCATGATGTGGGTTTTGATGTGGTTTGTACTTCTGAGATTTCTTCCCAGATTTAGGAGAAAAAATTAATCGTGGTCCTTTCCTTTCCTACTTTATCTAAAACAATTTTGCCCTCCACTGTTCTAAATTACATTGTCTTCCTCTTTGAATGTTCCATTCCCTACATAGCAGCACTCTTGTCAACCTGCATGGGTGTTGTTTAAAAATAGCGAAGGAGTGGAGTGAGGTCCCCCAAAGTTTTGGGTGTTGATTCAAAGATTCTCTCATCCACTGCAATGCAGAGGATTGCACCCATTCTATGGGCGAAATCTTGGCCCCATTGAAGTCAGTGGGAGTTTTGTCAATGGGGCCCAGGATTTCATGCCATTTACTTTTCACTGCCTTTCTCTGTCTCTCCACAACACTGACGATTACGATGCGCAGCTTAACCTGGTAAGGGATCATCTTCTTCCCCAGAGGGATCTATTCTGGAATATTTCACTCCATGTCCCAACTTTTGTGACAAAACTAATGATGAGACAGAGCTGCAACGTTTGGCTCTGAAGTTGGGTGCCAAGGGTCTCCAAAGATCAAGGGGCATTTGGGTCCATGATTTTGGTTCAGCCTGGCACAGAAAGAAGGGCCAACAGTAAGATTATTGGTGGAATCCATACTCTCATCACCATTTTCACAGAGCTCTAGGGTGCTGAGATTTGGTTCATTGTTCTCCCTGAAAAAGTCCCACAAAGACTCAGGATTCAAGTTACATCAAAATAATCCCCAAACCTAGGCAAGGTGGGGCTGAATTTCAAGCAAACCTGGGCTGGGTTTCAAGCAAGCAAAAATGTAGTGGGTTTGGCTAACTACAGACTATAAACAGTTGATGCAAATGAATTTCAGCCTATAGAATTTTCAAAGCACATATTAATTTGAGGTCCCCCTTACTCATGCTAACTTAGACTTTTCTCTGCAAAAGATACCAGTGGAATGATCGGATTAGTAGTAGGTCTTGTGCTAGCTCTCTGTGGTCTGCACAGTGATGAATTTCACTCTTAGGCCTTCTCTAGTTCAGGAACAGAGGTTGTGGTTAATATGTTATTTAACCTATTTCAACCATAAGAGACAGAGGTTAACCCCTTTAACACGTGTTAGCTGGTCAAGGTCAGTCCTAAATTTAATCTCATCTACACTAGCAGCACGGTCAGGGTTGACATCATATTAGCTAAGACTATCTCACCCATGACCTCTACAGAAGTACTTTCCTCCTCTTCGCCCAGGTCTATCTGCAAATCACAACGCTGATTTAATTCCTTTCTCCCAAGAAACAGAATACATCCATTTCATACTGTTGCCTGTGTTTAGCCTGTCAGAAACCTGTCCCCAAGGTCTCATCTCTCATGTGGCAACACAACTCCCTGCTTAGTAAACATGCTGTGTTCTGTATAATATAAAACATGTGCATCTCATACACTGATAAAATGACTTCTGGGCTAACACAGCTACTTAATTCCATTTTGCCATTGATTTGTCATTTTAAAGTTAAATAATAAACATGGATAATAGCCAGGAGACTGAGGACTCTGCTTTCTCTCCCTCTAGATTTTGATTTATGTGTTTGTTTATTTACTGATAAATTTAAGTGCTCCCGATTGCATTTCACACATAATCCAAGCAAATCCCAGGGATTTACTTTCACAATTGATTAGAAAAGTCAATGTTTTACACAAAGGATTAAAAAGGGAAATATCTAGAAGCCTTGATGGAATCTACTTATGAAAACAATTATCTCCAATATGTCCTCCGGCACCAGAAAATCTATGTCAAGTATACCAAAGCACATGAACGCTTAATATGATTAATGTTACAGATACTGTCGTAATTAGAGTAACACACTAATTTGCACATTGCAGGACTGCATCCTAGGCTTCTCACTGAATCAGCACACACTGTGAGCTTACCACTTCAGCCTTTTATTTTGTAGTCGTTTACTCCTTTAGAATTCGCTTAAACAGTAGGCGGCATTGGTTCCAAGCAGGCAGAAGTCGTGACCGAATGGATAATTATAATAATACTTGGCTCTTTTAAGACACTTTTCACCCATAGGTCTCAACATACTCCATAAAGGAATCATTTTCCAGATGGTGAAACTGCAGCAGGGAGAGGTGAAGGGAGTTGCCCAGTGCCACAGAGCAGGACAGTGGCAGAGAGTAGAATTAGATCTCCCCGCTTTTTATCCCATGCCCTGTCCACTGAGACCGCACTGCATACCTGAGCTGAGCCTATCATGTTGGAAAATTCTCCCATCCGGGACCAGTAATTTTAAATGTTTGGGGGTTTCTTTGGATGGATGAATAAAATATCAATGGTGGTTCATTATTAGGGTGACCAGATAGCAAGTGTGAAAAATCGGGACAAGGGGCGGGAGGTAATAGGTGCCTATATAAGACAAAGAAAGCTCTGAATATCGGGACTGTCCCTATAAAATTGGGACATCTGGTCACCTTATTCATTATCAACATCATGGTAATAATAACTAGCTCCCTGTGGAAGGATCATGGCAAGATGAAGCACTTTTCTATGTGAATCACTGCTAAAGAGAGACCAAGAGCTGCTGTTAGAGGAACAGACAGAACCAGACACTGAGAGAAGCACAGATACGCCAGCAACTAACTCACCTGAAGGCATCCCAATTAAGTGGAATTACTGTTCCCATTAAGCAGCAGCCAGGGCTGCTAAATCACTACTCTGGGAGACGTCCTGATTAAGTGGAGATGAAGCTCAGTATGCCATGGGTTATTGCTTACACACTCCAGACTCCAGCCCCACCAATTACAGTGACCACTTCAGGGCAAGTGACCGCACAAATGAGATCCAGTAGTTCCCGCTACACACAACGGAGCTAAACAGATGCCCTCTGGAGATGTGGCCAGGGTTGGTGGGAAAGTCCATAGCCAGGAAAGAACATTGTGGGGCTGGCTGACAGGATAACTGGTAGTTTCTTCCTCAGCTTGCATTTAGGACTATCCCTGGATGCTTTTGAGGTTGGCCCATCACTACCAATGAGATTTATGCACAATGTGCCTAAAACATGTAATCCAACTGCGTCCATTTGAATTTGCCCATTAATCTTCCCTATCCGCAGGGGAAATGCATGTAAAATTGTGCACACGCTGAGCCCCATAATCAAGAATAGACTCAGCCAAAGCAGGGATCTTGAAACGTTCCACTCAGAGCATTCTGACCATCTCTGCCCTGCTTGCTCCAAGCCTCCCACCCGCTCCTCACAGTCTCACTTCAACTCCACACCTGCTCGGTCCCCTTTCCCTTCCCTTTCCTTTCCATTTAGCTGACCCCCTCGTAAGCAAACCCACTCACCCCTGTGGGGGAAAAAACCCACATCAACCGAACAAAACCCATCACGGCACTCACAGGTTGTTTGCCACCATCACATTGTTCAACTCTGTTGCTGTGTCCCACCCTTTCCCCCATCCTGTGTCTGTCTTGTCTATTTGGACCTTACTGCCTCATTGTTTCCTTGTCTGCCTGTATCCATGTTTTCTCTTGTCTTATACTTAGTCCTTGCCCCAAGGAGCTTACAATCTGTCTTTTTGTTCAGTGTTTATACACCATCTAGCATCATTGGGGTCCTGATCCATGACTGAGGCAGTACAAGAAATAAATAACCATCATTTACTCCATTCCTGTGCTTGGGATAGGTACAAGGAGGTATATGGGACAAGTGTCCTTAAGACAGGACCCTGCCCAGCCTATGATGTAAATTAGAGCAGCCTCAGGGTTATCTTACTCTCTGCTTCCCATGGCCCCCCAACGTGGGCTCTGAAAAACAGAGAATAGCCATGAAGCAGAGCACTTCCGCCCTGCTGTCGTCTCACACCTGATATGCCAGATGGAAGCAGAGCCAGTTTAGAGACCTTACCCCAGTTCCCCCCTGGCTGAGGAAGCATTCTGTGGAGAGGCATTCCTGCCCCCCGCCCCTTTACACTGCCAACGTGACTTAACGGTGCCTTTGTTCAACCAAGAATCAGGTCCGTTCTTCTCATTCTAAACCCACCAGTCTCAGTGAAGAATTTGGCTTTGTCAAGCAGTGAGAGCTTTATTTTTTTACCCAGCAATTCCTCTTCTGTATAGAGCTTTGACCTTTAAATGAAGGTGCATGCCAAGAAGAATCCAGAGCTTGTTATCGAGACAATCTGTGGCACTAGCTGTGTGGTAATGTCCTCCCAAGGTGACGAATCAGATCTATCAATGTCTAGATACTAAGGCTTTTTTTATCCTTGCAAACTCAGGGCTTTCCAAATCTCTAAGCCTGATCAGAGATAGAGCACTACAAGAGCTTACTTAAATCTCAGCAAGTGGAGGGGGGAGGGGGACGACTCACATAGAATAAAGAACACCACTTTTTTTCTTGTGAAGATAAAACATAGCTCCAGGTACATGAAGCACAATAAAAGCCTTTAGAGAACAGAAGAGATCTTTGTCAGGAATTGTATCTCATTTAATACCATTGTTTCACTGTATGCATTTGAGAAAGGAAGCCATTTATCTTGCTGCTCTTTGTTTCAGGGTGTGTGTCCCCCTCCCCCGCCCGGATCGCCCCCTTGTGAAATTTTATTAGAAATTGAATAGCTGATGAGGTGCTAGTCTGATCCATGTCCCCTGTAGGCAGACTTTAAAAGTGGGGTATTCTAACGCAAAAGCTTTTTTATTATTATTATTAATACTAAAATCTAAAAATCCAGTTTATTTTCCATTGCAGATTATTTAAATTTACACAAAATATATGCATCTGTGCTTTAGGTAAAATGTAGGCTCAGGCCAAGATTTTCAAAGCTGGATGCCTAAAATTTGATACCTTAAATCTATGTTGAGGCACCAGCAGAGGAGACTTTTCAAAGGCACAAATGGAAATGAAGGCGATTGGATTTCCCTGAAGATGCTGTGAGTTCATCTTTTTAGGTTCATAGCATATGGCTAGAATTCTGTACCTAGCATCACCGAAAATCTCTATGGGATTTCTCTATTTCTCAGTGTAGGCACCAAACTTACAGTAAGGTTAATGGGAGTTACACACCAGCACAAGAAGGAAAATCACAGTCCTGTTCTTTGAGTACAAGAGGTATAATACTGTAGTGGTTTCTGCTCAGAGAAGCAAAGTCCCAGAAAAGTCATGTCAACTAGATCAATAGAGAGACTCACCTTTGATTCAACTTGACACAGATCATGGTGCTCTCTCTGGAACTTGGCAACATAAATAAAACATAGAAGTTGCCAAATATGATCAAGTCATAAATCCAAACAGTCCAGTATTCACTGGCTAGAATCTGATGCTTCAGAGGAAGGAAAAGTCTTGACCCACACACCACAAATTACTATAACTACTTTCCTTTGTGTATTACTATGACATGGAGGAAGGCAGATGGAATTATTTTCCTACCCCCTTCATGCAATCATCTGACACCTACACTCAAGAGATTTGAATACCCATACAATATTGCTGCTGAAAATGTCCTTGACTAAAATGAAGCTGTCTGAGTCTTTTACAGCTTCCAAATTTATTTATGATAAATTTCACTTTGCTAATCACAAAAGGAAGGGAATGTTGTAAGCATTTGGGAAACCTCATCGATCGCTGATTTTAAAAAATAAATCATAATTTGTACTTCTATAGTAGCATCCACCATAGGAGCACAAATCACTTTGCAAAGACTTAATGAATTAAAGTGCTTAGTCTGTTTAGACTGAAAGCTCTTGAGGGCAAGTACTGGCTCTCATTCTGTGTGAACACCCTGCGTTGCACAATGGAACCCTGATCTCAGTTGCAGCCTCTAGGTGCTTCCGTACTCCTCCTCCTAATAAAACTCATCTAGGCAAATCGAAAACAAAACATTAAGGGTGAGATTCTGCCTCCCTTATTCATGTTGGGCAGTTCCTTACGCTGCAAGTAGTGCTGTTGATTTTGCTGCTTCCCTGTGTTTTTCTCCATTTACCTCAATCTTTTGTATTAACTAAATAAAATTACATTTTTCACAGGCCAAGCATCAGTGAGCCTTTTCTTGTGACCAAAATTTTTGTTTGTTTTTGTGATTTCACTCCTTTAGATCGGAAGAAACAACAAATACTTAAGTGGGTTGTGCATCAGCATGTTGACTGACTGAAGTAACTCCCCATACAGTAATCACCAATTCCTCGGCTACACCCCAGTGCTGAGAATCATTTTTATTTCTATGTGCTTTAAAAATAGGCGAGGGAAGCAGTGTTCATGGATGGACAGTATATGAATTGCCTGCAAAATCCAAGTCTGTGTGTAGATAATTTATAACCTACCCAGCACGGTGGTGGCTGAGACTTTTGCCCACTAAACATCTCATAAATCATCAGTTTCCTTGAAAAAAGATAATTTTGAAGAGGGAAATGGGATTGGTTTGGATCATTATGTTCTCCCTCTAGGGCAGGGATTTGAAATTTTTAATTTGTTTTCATCAGTTTAAGTCACCACCAAACTCAGAGTATGACATTTGACTTCCACAGCCCAGGTACTGTAGATGAGATAAGGGTTGAATTATTGCCACAGCTGCATTGATGTGATACTACTTCTGTTGCTCCATTTGTCCCATACATGGTCTCTATAGTCTACCTGAGCTGAACTCATTGCAGGTTCATGGCCTAGGGCAGTTGGCTGCTGAGACCACTACTATCATACTGATCAATATGGTCTCTCATTATTTCCCTGAGGAAACTGGTTGGGCTGGAGACTTGTTCACTAAAGTTTTAAATTCTAGTGGCAACAGCTCCATGACACAGAGGCTTCTTGGCAAAGGGTCCCTGGTTCTTTGCAAACAACTTTCATCTCAGACCTAACAAACTCACTACACCAAACACATCTTGCAGAATATTTATTCATAAAAAGTAGCATGTAAGGTACCTACAGAAAGCTCTTAGCTTGTAAAGATTCTTAATTATTGTGAGATGCATGTACGGGTAATATTTAAGGAATAATATAAGTATATTGAAAGTATGTTTTATGGAGTTGGAGTAAAAATTAGTCACCGGGGAAAATGTCTTGCTGATAGCCCTCTCAAGCAGTAGGGGGTTATCACCCTTCCTTGGTTAGCTGGTGATGTAACACAAGGCTCATGACCATCCCAAGATTTTCAATGGAAAACCATCAGAGACAACTGCAAACAATCAAAGGTTAAAAAAGAAGACGATTACAAGAGACAGGCTCACCCTGCCATGAGTAAAGACAAAAAACTGTTTCAGTGGAACACAGCATGGGGAAAAGCACTCTGCATCCTTTCTCTGAGGAGATATTTTGAGGAGCGGGGATGCCCTCATGAAAAAATGGATTCTGGTTCCTGTGAAGTCAGTCAGCTCTCCAACAGACTGAACTTTTTTGGGAAAACCTACTTTAGTAGATTGGAAAGGTAATTAAGTGTAGATGCAGGTTCACATTTTATGATTTTGTTTTCTATTGTAGCCATTTGTTTTCATCACTCCCTCTTGTTTCTAGGTGAATTTCTACCATTTCTCAAATAAACCTTTATTATATTATTATTACAAGTCCTGTGTGTTATACAGGAATGGTGGTTTAAAATAAAACTGGTAAACTTTCTTGTACTCAGCTAAACTCCTATCAATCTGATAGACATTTGGTGGGCTATGTGAAATACATTGGTCAAAATGCCTACTACCATAGCTGGTATAAACTAGCATCCTCATTAGCAGTCTCAGAAGAGAGGTCAAGAATTGCTTTGGGGACAGAGGATCTGGGATTTCTGAGTAACAAGTGTCAGGGGCTGGATATCACAGTGGAATGCTTCAAAGGAACTTGGACTGGGGTGTCTGTCTTGTTAACCTGCAAGGCAAAGACAGGGCTGGCATAGCCCAGAGGGGAGTGTTTGAGTGGCTGAAAGGCTGGTAGTGTTAGGGAGCTGACACCCAGCTAGCCTCAGGCAAGACTCGCTCCTGCTGGAGGCAGGGGTTAACAAGATGCCTTGCAGTCCGCGTGCTCTGGGAACCATCACAAGCTCACTGAAGCTCGAGTCTCCTGAGTGCTATAATACTCTGGTCTATTTCTGGTGGTTGGGCTCGGTGTGGAGGTGGGTGGGTGGTATTTACTGCTCTGTGATACAAAGGGAATCAGACGACATGATCGGGTGGTCCCTTTTGGCCTTAAACTCTGATTCTCTCAGTATGTTTAGACTTTGAAGAGCTGCTGGAGCATGTAGTAGCCTTCCTGATTGAGAGGATCCCCCCATAGTGAGCACCATCGCTGAGGGATGATGCTCTGGGCAGCCATCTGTGTGAAATTGTTGTTGACCTGTTAAATGTTTTCAAGTAAACTTATTGCTAGCGTAAGGAGCTGGATTGGACTAAAGTTCTCAGTTGATCAACCGAACAGATACCATTCAGCGTAGGAGACAGCACTGCTGCACTTCTGACAGAGCAGAACATCTAACAGTGAAAGGAAAATTCAGGCTCATTTCCATTTGGTTCTTGACCTCTCTTCTGAGGCTGCCAACAAGAATGCTAGTTTATACCAGTTATGATAGTGGGTTTTTTAAAACCAATGTATTTCAGATAACCCACAAAATGGCCATCAAATTAATAGGACACCAGCACTGTACAGTATCACAATCCCTTTAGTTACAATTGAATGCTACTTTACAAGACATTTATCGGGGACTCTACCCATATGCCAAATGGATTCAAACTGGGCAAAACCTGCATACAGATGTCTTCTGGGGATAACTGGAATTTCATAGGGCCTCTGGAAACTGTCCACCAGAACATTAAAATAAACCACACACAAAGGGCCAATACATACAATGAGAAGAGACTTGCAGACATTTCAGCTTTGATATAGAATCCTGTCCTGTATATTGGCAACTTGAGTGCATGTGCAGGCCTTGAAGAAATAGGGAATGAAATGCTATGGAATAATCTTCCTGAGCTACTGGTTAATTAAGCTTTTCAGCACCCTGTTCAGGATACTGAGTTAATTTACAGTTCATTAACAGAAAGATGGGGTATTGAAATAAAATACATTTTAATAAAAGGAAATTAACTAAAGACAAGACAAAAGATTTTAAAAAGCTATTATATTGCGTAGGTTATCTAGTTTAGTTCTGTATGTGGAGAAAAACATAATATCAACCTATAGATTCTATATAATAATCTAAGGTCTGTATATTCTATTCAGCTGCTTACCCCGATTTCCTTTTATATTTAAATGAGGCTCTTCGTGTTAAATATCTGCATTAAGGTCCTATTTGTTGTCTCTCTCTCTCCCTCTCTTCCATCCACCCTTTGTATGATGCTTCAGGCGCTAATTACCGGTGGGCAGAAACCTTCTATAGATTGCTGTTTCTCAGTCCCCCTATGAACTCACTGAAGTCAATGACAAAACTCCCAGTTTAGACCAAGGCTGAGAAGCAGTTGCAAAGGCAGCATATTAGTTAGTGGCCAGTAGGGGCATATGGATTCTCCTCCCCTCCCCCCAATTTTTTATTTATTTATATTTTTTGGCTAGGGCAGCAAAAAGCCTAGAATCAGCACCACTGGGCAGCCCCATTACGTAAACATATTTTCCATAAATCAGATCTTAAGGCAGTTTTCAGATACGTTCATAACATCCTGAGCAAAGCTCTTACCCTTCTGTACAACAGTGACCCTTTGTGACATTGCTCAATAACAAGCATAGACGTTTATGGGGGGAGGGGGATGTAATCATTACATTGTAAATCCCTTTAAATGCGAAGATCAAAGGGAAAGTTTCAGTCCAATGACACATAATTAAAACTGCAGACGTGAACAGCTTTGATTCATGAATGCTTATGCACTTTTAGATTGTTGCCAGGGAGATCAGGGCATAAGAAAATTAAAAACCATTACGCTTCAAAAGGATAAAGGGTTTTCACAGCTTTCTAACCTTATTTCCTGTTGTGCCGATTTTTGTGTTTTAACATTTCCCCTCCCTGTCAGGGCAGATTTGCTTTGAAAAAAATATTTTCCAGCAAATATTCCAAACTCAGTCAGATTAAAAGGCGTATAGTGAACTTGCTTGGATGAAGAATTACCATTGCTAGTTAATGTTAAATGCTTAATGTAGTGGGTGGGGAAAAGACCTGCACTTGTTTTACGATTTATTTTACAGACACCATCATTTAAAAAGCAGCTACCTTTTTGATGTGTCACTCAGATTCTAATTGACCCACCACAATGTAATATGCTGTAGGCCATGATGCAAAGCCCCTTTGAAGTCAAATGAAATATTCCCACTGACTTGGATGGGTTTTGATTTAGCTTATATAGCACTTTTCACCTGTAGGAGTCAAGGCACTTGGAAGGGGTAGGGCACTTTTGCACTTGACATGTGGAGAAACTGAGGCAAAATAGGGAAGCAACTTGCCCAAGGTCACAGATCCAGGATTAGCACAGTGATCTCTGGATTCTTAGGTCATTGCTCTATCCACTGGACTATACTACCTCACATAGACTGTGCTTCAGCAGACCACTTAAGCATGTACTTAACTTTAATGTTCTTGGTTCAATTGGCATCCTGATTTATTTGGAGTGCTATAGATCTAGAAAGTACAGTGTCAGATAGCTTTGGCTTCATATTTCACTGGCGTTTAGAAGTGATCTTCCAGAAGAAACTTATTGCTGAAACAGTGACTATGCATTTGACGGTTTGCAATAAAAAGCATAATCAGCATATCTGCAGTGGCCTGGCAGTACAATAAAGATGACAAGGGCTTTCTCAAGGAGACCTTTAGTTTGCAGATCAAGCTCAAGTCACACTGCTCCTTAGCCAATAGCAATTTGAGAATTATAGCTGGGGGGGGGGGGGGGGGGGGGAGAGTAGTAGACAAGTATACTTAGGGATTAAATGGAGAAATCCAATGCCACTTGCATGCTTTGGAATTCCTAGAATTCCTCCACCTCTAGCTTTTGCATGGGAGGAAACACTGTCTTTTCTGAGCCCAGTCCTGCAATATACTGAGTGTCCTCAACTGTCACATCCCACGGGGATTTCATCTGGCCTAGGAAGGTTGTAGGACCTCATGTTGACCCTGATTCATCCCCTGATGAGTCAGTGGAAAGATGCATATTGATATCAGTAGGAGCTGAAGGCCAGTTGTGAGTTCTGTCCTACAAATAATGGGCCAAAGAGTAACTCGCTACTTAGAACTCTCCCTAGCGGTCACATGTGACTAAGCCAAGTTTCCATCTCTGATACTCCCTCTGAATATCCACGAATCCCCTTTCTCTTTTTGCAACTTGGCCCTCTAGCCAGGCCACATACCATTCACTCACTTTTCCAGGTTTCAAAGTCCCATGTCTAAAATAGATAGTGTGACTGCAGGTGTTTTATCTTCAGCCCCTCCCACTGGGGTCCCTGCACCATTAGTCACTCAGTCAATGATAGCTTGAGTGGGAAATATGAGTTAACTCCTCACCAGAGCCCTGTTCTAGACTCATCTCCTATGGGACCCTGTTTCAGGCTCCCTACAGTGAGAGGCTTTTAATTCCTTATTAGTTCTTTTTCAGATTCCACCCCAGATCTTTCTTCTGTCCTCTCTGAGGCTTCCCAGCTTCACTCAGGTTTCCCTACTGAGCCCAGAAGCCCCCAGCCTCCTATATCTTCCAACCTGACTTTCTCTACCACCTAGGCCTCTTTAGTTTTAGCTTCACTGCCTCATTTCTCTCTCTCACATCATCTCCCTGCTACTGACCCAACTCTCCAGTATGCTGAGGGCTTCCTTCTTTATAGCCCTGCCCGCACAGACACACCCCTTTCTCATGTGTTGCCAGTTCTGTTCCTTCTAACCTAAACTTCCCTGGGGGAAGGGGGGGAGAGAGGAGAGTTGTACCCTTTCAGGCCTAGGGCCCTGAATGAGGGCCATGTGAAGTCAATGAACTTTGGCTCATGAAGATGTAGCAGTAGAATGTTTTTCACTCAGCCATAAATTCTACCTACCTACATTCACCTGTAAAACCTGATAAAAGTAATTAAAACATCAAAACCTTTTCCCCACCCCTCCTAGAAATACAGGTATGAAAATTCGGAAACTGGGTTCCACAGCTTTGATAATAACTAAAAATGTAAGCTAATGCTGAATTAGATCTGATGTCTGTTTGGCATTCTCCTAAACTCTAAGGTAGTTCTAGCTTGCTGGGAAGCCAGCCGTCCTGAGTTTTGCCTGAGGAAATAAGAGAGACAAGCAGCTGCAAGGTAAAGGAGTGCTTGGTAGTTCAGTGGGCATTTGGTGTTGAAAGCAAAAATCTTTTGCGTTTACATTTGAACAAATGAAGAAAATAGATGCAATGGGTTCTGGGTCATAAATGAGAAGTGTGTGTAGCAAACACCCAACTAGGCTTCATCATGAAAATTAGCCCATAGATGTCTATTTTGTTCATAGCCTCCAGTGAGATTGTTCCAGGAACAAGACATGGAGAGCACGTGTATGACAATTGTGGGAAGAGACAGAATTAAAATGCAACAGCTGTGGAGGAAAGCACAGTGTAGTATATGGAGGTTGTGTAGTAGCAAATCAAGCAAGAGAAATACAAAAAACAAAAGTTAAAAAAAGCATATCTGATGCGGAAGTTATTAGGAGGCATCTAAGAACAAAAGGGGAAGAGGAAAGGAAACTCAGTGAGGAGAAAGAGATAAACATGCCACAGAATAAATCAAAGGATATAATGAGCGATACAGGGAAAAATAGAAGATATTATGTTTACACAAAGAGAGGTTTATAGCTTTTACGACTGGAGTTATAAATTGCTCCTCACAAACCAGGGAGGAGAGGGGGACAGAAAATGAAAATTATAGTTAAAGCAACAGAAAAGTACTTACATGTTAACAACTTATTACTAGAACAATGCATGCTTTTTTAAGTGAAGGAAATACTGTAGGATAAACAGAATGGTACTGTTTACTGTTGGAATGCACTCAGTTCAATAGCACATGGACAGGGACTAAAGAAAAATATCTTTTGATAAGGCTACTAAACCTGATATTATTTGCATACAAGAAACATGGTTAATAGGAAAACTAGATTTCAGAATCCCAGGATATGGTATCTATAGGTAAGACAGAGAAGTAAGAAGGGAAGGGGGAGTTTGTACATTTTTAAAGGAATCCTAAATTGTACGTTATGGGAGAGAAGGCTTATTGAATATAACAACAGCCATAGGCATACAAGGAAGTCTATACAGGTGGATAAAGGATTGCTTACATACAAGAACTTTGCAGGTCAGAGTAGGGAAAGCCTACACTAGCATATATACCATCACAAATGGCACTCCACAGGGGAATGAGAAATGATCTCCCAAGAGTGATGAGTGCAGAAATAGGCATTTCCTTGTTTGCAGATGACTGTGCCATATGGGCTAAAAAGAGAAACCAGGAAATAGCTGGGAAGTGAATTAAACACTTAGGAAAACTGTAGAAACATGGAGCTTTAAATTTTCAATGTCAATTCCTCAGAACTATAGAAATGATATTCTCTAAAAGGAAAAGGAAAAAAGATTGTAAACTGTCTCTGTGTAGACAGGAAATAAGTGTAGTGAAAAGCTACAAAGTCTTGGGTGTGACATTTGATAGCAAGCTAATGTGGAGGGATTACATTTAAAATATTGTAAATAAATGTAAAGGTAAAAGTATTTCTGGAAACACCTGGGTTGCAGATAAAAAAGCAATGGTAATGCTTTACAGAGCATTAATAAGGCCAATCATTGAATATGGAAGCCAAGCATTTAGTTCAGCATCAAAAATGTACCTAAGGAAACTAGACTTAATCCAAGCCCAGAAATTATGCACTGCATGTGGTGCCTTCATCATGACCCCTTTGTGTGTAATTCAGATAGCTGCTGGCGAAATGCCTGTAGTGTTAAAAATGAAATTACTGGGCTTAACCTTTTGGGCAAAAGTCATAGGAAACAGTGAAGATGGAAACACTAAATATGTATATGAAGAAAACTGGGAATTCAGTGGACAACATGGGGGGAACCAAAAATGCCTCATGTTAATAGGATTAAAGTGTGGACAAAGAAACTTAGAAAAAAGAAAGACCTAAAAGAAATTAGCATATATAGCGATGGGAAATCACTCTCTCTAATATAAATGTGAAGCCATATAATGAAATTAAAAGGGGGAAAGAAGAGCTATATGTATTAGATATAGCAAATCAATATATATATATGATAAATGGGGGAAACATTGCCAAATATTTACAGATAAGTCTAAAGATGAGAAAACAGGGAGAGTGGGAACAGCATTCTGTGTACCAAAACTTGGAATAAAGAAATCCATTCGACTATCAAATTGTGTAGCCATTATGATGGCTGAAGTAGCAGAGAAAATGTTGGCATTGTATTGGATACTGGATGCATAACCTACCTTCATTCAAAAATGGTCATTCAGATAGCAGAAATTATATAATTAATGAAATATTCTTACAAACTACAGAACTGGTGCAGATGGGAGTGAACATTGAAATGGATGGATCCGAGCATTTGTTGGGATAGCAGGAAATGAGGTGGGAAAAAATGCTGTAAAAAAAAAAAGAAAAAAAAATTGACAACGATCCCTCAAAGTAAACAGGAGTTTAAAAACCTAATTAAAAATGCTCTGAGAGAAGATGGTAGGACGTGCCAACAAAAGAAACAAGGTGGGAGATATTTCATTAAATATGCCCTAGAATCAAAAATGCTGACATACTGCCAGAACCTGGGAGAGAGAGTGAGGTCGCTCTAATCTGATTACTTAGCAGACATTGTGGCTTAAACTGTAACTTGGCTTTAATTAATAAATACAAAGAGGGGTTGTGAGAGACATGCAAGGGCAAAGAAACAGTTGATTACATGCTCTGGGAGTGTAAAGAGTGTAACATCAATGGGAGATTTTGTATGACAAAGTCAGACACCTAAATAGGGCGACCAGACAGCAAGTGTGAAAAATCAGGTCAGGGGGTGGGGTGGGGTAATAGGAGCCTATATAAGAAAAAGACCCAAAAATCGGGACTGTCCCTATAAAATCGGGACATCTGGTCACCCTACACCTAAAAGTGACAATGTTTACACTAAAATACCTGGTAAGAGCTTCAGGAAAATAGGGCACCATTAAGAAAACAATAGTACAGTTGTTAAACAACACTTGGAAAAGAGAGAGACTGTAATTATATATCATGAAATCCAGCACCTGCTGGCTATAGACTGAGAATGTGAGTCTGCTATGGCATAAAACACAAGAAGAACAGGGGAAACACTGGCAAAAGAAGGAAGCCGGGGCTAGAAGGCCAGAGTCCACGGGAAGTAGGCTGTGGCAGGGGAATAGCTCTCTGTAGATGGCAGAAGAGCCAGAGCTAAGTATGAACCTTTGGATTGCAGTAATGGACTTCATTGGTGGGACTGTTTTGGAAGCATTTGTGGGCACTAACCAGGCCTAAGTGGAGACTGGTAGGAATTACAAGGCTAGGCCGTGCCCTGAAGAGGAAGAACAGAGGGAGGCTGCTGCAAAGGAAACTCTGGCCATGAGGGACTGCTCAGGAAGTGGCAGCTCTGTTACCCCCCAGCTGATGCTGATGAGGTGGCTTAGACTGCAATGATTGGACACAGCTCAGAAAGGGTCCAGAAGGCTTTATTGAGAGCAAGGGCACACACATCCACTCAGCTGGGAGAGGAGTTTGGGAGTTCCTGCTCTTGGGGAAGGGTCTGATAAGAGTCTGGGGAAGGAGAACGCCCCAGAAAAGGAGTTAGCTGTTGTGGTGAGTCTTGAAATAGGGGCAAGATTCTAGGGGAGGCAGCGCTGAGGAGGTGGGGGCCGGGGCAATGTTCAGTTGAGAAATGAAGCCCAGGGAAAAGGAGAAGGACAAAAGCTCCTGCCTGAGGAGAGCAGAAGTGGTTTCATTTGGGATTTGTTGGAGCCCTGCGAGCCCTGCCCTGACCCAGGGCTGACCCTTGAAAGGCTGTGGAGACTGGGGGGAGAGAGAGAGAGGTCGCAAAGCCCTGAGGCAAAGGGTGTAAAGACCACTGGGCCCAGAGTTAGGAGCTAGAGACCTGACCACAAAGCCTTTGAATTACTTACCGGAGAGGTCTGTTTGTTACCCAGGAAGAGGAGGATTATAAGTCACCTTGGTGGAGGGCTGACTCTAGTATGCCATATGAGGAGAGCCTCCTATACCACACCCAGTCATGGAGTGGGGGGAGGGGTGCCAGTCATGAGTCCATTCTTGTACCGTTCTGGATGTCACTCACTGTAAGGCATTTTTTTCCAGCCTTTGGATTTTTTCCCCAAGCTCTAACCGTTGTTGCTTTTTTTAATCTCCTTTAAAAAATGTTGACACCAGAACTAGTTATGGATTGTTCACAGAAGTTTGTTGCAAGCATTCAGGGACAGATGCTGATACCTGAAATACATTGGGCCAGACTTTTATAAAGAGAGGTGCCTAACTCTCTTAAGCGCTGTTGTAAATCCTACTAGGTTCCTAGGTGTCTAAAGATGCAGATAACTGTCATACACTTTCAATGGGAGTTAGGCATCTAAAATGATTTACCAAAGCACCCATGTGCATCTTTAGACATCTAAATATCTCTCTTCATCAGGACTACTTATGGAGTAAAATGCTACCCAATGGGCCAGATGTAGTCACTTGCTTGGGGAAGCAAAGACTTATTGGTGTAAAGGAATGCAGCTCCATTGACTTCAAGCACGTTTTGCCCTCTTACCCCAACAGATACTTTGGCCTTGAGTATGTTAGGGCATTGGGAGTGTTCAGAGAGGCATATATTTGGATATCTACGATTAGCATGATGAATGCCACCACTTAGGTGGATATTTGGACTTCCCCATACTATCTTTTGGAGATGGGGCAATGATATTTGTAGAGATTCCATACAAGTATTTTCCCAATCCTGTTCAGTGTTCCTGTTGGGTATCTATATCCTTGAAGTGGGCAGCATTTTTGTGCTGATTCATTGTCACCACAGAAATTCCGCTAGGTCAGATGAGACTATATCCAACACCCTCAGTCTTTCCTCAAGCCTTTCTGTAAGTCTTCATATTGTTCTGTATACTGCGCTATTTCCATTCAAGAGCAATTACTTCCTTGTGAAATAGGGTGACAAATGGTGTGTGTGTGTGTGTGTATAATGTCCTAGCAGTGCCTAATATAAGCACAGTACCAACTCTTTGATTTATATTGTATTCCTCCCGCAATCCACCAAGCATCCAGCTTGTTCTTTTCATTGCTGCTATATGGTACACTGCGCCTAAGACTTTAGGGGTTTTGCTACAATAACTCCCTATTCTCTTTCCTGTTTTGTATGCTGCAAAAACACCCAAACATTTTCTTCTTGACTTTTTTTCTGCAAGTCTGGTGATTTTTATCTCTATGTGCATTTGTCTATTATTAGCCCAGGTATTCATGGTTCCTTGCTATTCACTCTATCTCCCTGTTTGTATCACCTGTCAACTTAGAAACCACCCCTTCTGTGCCATTATGACACAAATATAGGGAGGGCTAGACTTGAAGTAGTGGTGCATAGAGAGGAGTGATGGGTGTGTAAGCGCGTCTGACACTCTGTAAATGGCTACCTGGACTCTGAGAACATAGAAGCAAGGGGGCACCTTGTGCCTGCTGCTTCTCCTGCCTTCCTTTTCGAAGCTGATGAACATGAAGTAGACGGGGAAGGACACAGACTGGGAGGGGAGCCATGGTTCTGTCCTTTAGCACAACTGCACTGTGTTGGGGGTATTGATGTTTCCCTATATACACACCAACATCATATCCCCCCCCATCTTCTTCCGAACTAACTCTGACCAGTGAGGTATGTGTATGTGTTGCCTACAGATTATGATTCTCTGCACCAGCAACCTTTCCCCAAAACCTCACAGTGAAACTATTTCAAAGTTTGAAAGTGTTTGGTTAACTTTCTTTCCCTATTCGATTCCATTATCACGTGACAATGCACGTCCTGATCCTGGCCAAGACCAAAATCAGAAATTCCACAAGGAAGACTGCTCTCCTTTCCAGCCTGATTGAAAACAGGAATGAGTGGAAATCTCACAGTTGAATTATTCTCTGTGTAAGCTCGAAAGCTTGTCTCTCTCACTTACCTTGTTTCTCATAATAGAAGGAGTTGTGGTGGTGCATGTGATTTTTTTTTGATTTTTTTTTCGGATTTGCCCTGGATTCTTACATTCTTTTGCTCCAACCACAACAGCGTTGTTGTTGTCTTCAAATGCGTGGGCCAGTTTCAACCTTCACTGGTGTGATTTCTGGATCATTTTAGATGCTAGTCCTAATGGGCAATTACCTTGATCCCAGGCTTGTTGTGTGAATAGCACGCTGGGAAGAGAGCTCAAGAGTTTGGATGGGTTTTATCACTAGAGAATTTGATTAGTCTGTTAGGAAGATTGCATCAGCTAAAATTCAGCATGCTTAATTTGCTCTCTAGGACAAAAGATCACTAGTTTCTGATGATCTTGTTGGTTTACCCATAGTCTGGAAAGAGAATGCTAAGTTGGTCTCATAGCCAAATGGCTAGCATTCTCTCCTGTAGAACACCTTTATTTGGACTGACAGGAGCTGGGAACACAATGGAGGTGAAGTTCTTGGCTTTAAGAGTTGAGAGAGCTAGTAACAGCCGTTCTACCTCTTACCTGTAAAATGAAGCTGAGGATTTGGAGTCTGCATTCTCAGCTATTGAAGTGGACATTAGGCACAAATGGATCCTAGGTCTCCTTACTCCCAGTTCTGTGTCTTCATCACAAGACCTTCCTTCAACAGAAATCAACATTCTCATTACTCTGGGTTTCCATTGTCTGAACGACATTCAACAATAGGCTCCCTCATCCCACCCTGTCCATGAGGTTTGAAGCAGCCTTGTCGTACCAAGCTATGAGCCTGATTTTTCAGCCGTGCTGAGCTGAGAAGGGATCAGTTGAAGATCACTGCACTAGGACTCAGGAAGCCTGGGTTCTCTTCCTAGCTCTACTACTGCTTTGCTGGGTGCTGTACAATGAGGTTAAAGACACTGACCCTTCTTTTTCAAGGGCTTTGAGAGTGGCTGCTGAAAAGTGCTGCATAAGAGCTAGGTATTTTATGCCCATGTGATTATTTACAAGCTACGTTGTAATTTCTTTACTGGCAAAATTCTGCCTGAGAGCGCCTAGAGGGATGACTAGTTTGACCTAGCATCTTATTGCTAACTACAAGGGGAGCTACCGGCAGATTATCTGCATCTCCCTAGCAGACAAGCAAAATCCCCACTGCCCACAGGTAATTACCATTTCTTGATTGGGTTTGAAAAGCGGAGATTTGTATTTAAACTTGTAATGTTTGCACCAAAATGCAGACTGTGTTGCTGAGAGACTGAGGTTTAAAAACACAAACAGGAAGAGCAACTAATGTGGAGACTTAACTGCATCTATATTAATGACGTCTAGCTCTTATCTATAGATACCTCGAAGCACTTTACAAAGAAGGTCAGTCTCATCAGTGCTGTTTTACAGATGGGGGAAACCAAGACATGGGGGATGAAGTGACTTTTTCCAAGGTCACCCAGCAGTGCAGTGGCAGAGCTGGGAATACAGCTCAGCTCCCTTGGGACCTGGTCTAATCTTCTAGCCACTAAGCTGTACCTGTGTATAGCTGGAGAGCCCCTACATGTGTCTCCCAATAAGCTAGCATCTCTTCAGCTAACCACAACTCCCACTTACAGGTGTGAATCCACATCCATACTCGTCTTCATTTGGTTTTCCGGTCCCTCTCTAGCACTCCAGCTTCACCACACAAACTTAACTTGCAACATTAAACACAGAAATTAAAACCAGTAGCAATATGATGTATTCGTAGGGCTGCCACTGCTCCTACAATAACCGATGCCTGATCTTTATAATAAAACCTTGACTACGCTCTCCTCCATGTTCCAGGCCCCAGTCACCCAACTCCTTCCCAAATGCCCAAGAAAAAAGGTGGGCTTTGCAGTTTGCCCAGAAAATTAACAAATCCAGCACCTGCAAAGCAATGTGGCCTCATTTTTCATCCTTGGCAGGAGGATATGGCATAGATCGCTGCAGGGATGGGGACTGATCCTCATAGTGGAGGATTAATGCCATGCTTGGTCCTGCAGGAATGATTTTTTTTTTGGTAAGGGACCGAAGGTTTGTTCTATAGACAACTGAAGTCAATGTAAAGACTCGCACTAGCTCCAATGGGTGATCAGGTCCTGAGTCAAAGGAATTGGTTAATTCAGAGTGGGTCCTACAAGTGTCATACAAGTCTGTGCGCAGTTGGGAGGGCCTGGAACTAGAGGAACATTTAACCCCTTTTGTTTGTTTAGATTTGTAAAATGTTCTAATTCCAAGTCCCCTGAAACAGGAGTCAAAGCGTTTAGCAAGCTGTTCGCTATCAGCACAGCATTCTTCCAGCACTCATTTCTGAAACCCCAGCCAAGTGAGCACGGGGCTTGGGAGTGTGTTACCCTAGGTACCCCTGTATTCATACCCTGCACACTATTGCAATGATATTTGTATAGAACATGCCTGGTGAGCTGTCCCTGGAAAACGAACAACACACTGGTCAATAATATCATTGTGAAATGTATGTTACACTGTAGGTGAAATTATGGATACTCTGCTATTCTGTTTTGGAGACTGTAAGCAGACAAGGGAGGCAAAACAGGCTTTTTTTCCAGACAAAGGGGAAGGCAAACACTCCTGGCTCAGTGGGAAACTGAACCAGGTGTGGCCAAATTCAATGATTCATTTGTATCGAAGGTTGCAGGAAGAGAGAATCTGCATTGTAAAAATTACCAGACAGCACAGAGTCTATATGGTACCATGGCATCCACACCTACCAGCAGGGGAAAGGAGCTTTATCTGGGCCTACATTGCAGAAGAATAAATTTCAAATGTTTACTGGACTATAAAGAGAGAGGGAGCAAATCCCTGAGTAGACAAGGAAAACCAGAGCCTGACTAAGAGCTAGACAGCTATTGCGAGAAAGTTTCCCCACCAATTTTCCCTACCAGGAACAAAGACTGTTGCTTGCTAAATCAGCTTAGCCCTTAGAAAGTGTATTTTTACCTTTGTTTGTTTTTAAACCTTTCTATCTTTATTCCTTCTAGTTGATACCACTTAACCTATGTCCTTTTTTAAATAAACTTGTCTTAGGCCTGGTCCACACTAGGGGCGGGGATCGAAATAAGATACGCGACTTCAGCTACGAGAAGAGCATAGCTGAAGTCGAAGTATCCTATTTCGAATTACCCGCGCTTACCTCGCGTCCTCGCAGCGCGGGATCGACGGCCGCGGCTCCCCCGTCGACTCCGCTAACTCCGCTCGCCCTGTTGGAGTTCCAGAGTCGATGGGAGCGAGTTCGGGGATCGATGTATCGCGTCCAGACGAGACGCGATACATCGATCCCCGCTATATCGATTTCTACCCGCCGATCCCGGCGGGTAGTGTAGACGTACCCTTAGTTTTACTATAAACTAATTCAGTGCTGAGTTTAAAGGGAAGAGTGTATTTACCCCCAGTTAAATTAATCAACTGTAATGTACTGACTCTTTAACAGAGCAGCAAGCATAATATCTTCTGTGACTAGTGCTAGGGGCTGTGCATTGCAGAGAATCACCTCTCAGGAGCTTGGAGGCTGGATTTCATTGATTGTTACCTGTTAGGCAAGGTTTGGGCTGGGAGAGCCTTGAGGAGTTTGCTGGTGGGGATACAAGCAGGTGTGGCAGGGAGCTAACACACAGTCTAACCTCCAAGAAAGCTCGCTGAGGCAGAGGGGTAACAGTGATTCATAGTTCTGGATACCCCTAGCAGAATGTTACCGTGAGAAAATGGGGAGCCCTAATCTAGTTCTAGAACCCCTGCTGTGACCTTGGGATTTAATTTCTCTGTGGCTCTGAGCTCCAATCTGTAAATTGGGTATAATACCTCCCTCACAGGTGGGCTGAGGCTTAAGTGCTCAACATTTGGATAATATCTGAAGGTGTAAGCTCCAGCTAAGTGTGAAGTATGGTTATTATCAGGGTTCTGAGGTCTTCTAAACTCCTCCCCAAGCAAAAGTCCCAATCCTTTTTGACCAGCAATATTGTGATGACACCCCCGCAAGAATCATCATCAGAAATTGAACAGAGAAGCCACACTACTGCAGTGCAGAATGCTGCCACTTGAACGAAAGGAGAAACTCAATTAACTAGGAGCAGTAGTAGTCTACTTTTTCCATTCCTGAGGCCCTAACATGCTTTCCAAGCATGTTGCATTATGTCCTTTCAACAAGGGAATGTGTTAAAATGAACCTGTAAAACTTCTGCTGACTTTGATACAGGAGCAGAAAACTGTTACATGCGCTTAGCTCCCTTCCCATCCTCACATTCCCTGACATGCAACTTAAATATCTGGTTTTTGTGCTGCTGTATCAAATTTTATATTGATACCTGCTGTCCGTGGGTGGCACTCTAATTGTATTGTGCCCAAGAACAATCCTTACTATGCAGTAACTACCACCTCCATATACTTATAAATGGTTCCAAGCAGCAAAATAACATTTGTATTGAACTGAAGAACATTTCATTGATTACAGGCAGCAGAAGAAATCTTTTGAAATGCAGACCATTATTTAACACCATTACTTAATAATTGCTTTCCAGCACCTGTGCTGAAAATAGGATCTGTGAGTGTTAAAATATTTTAGCAGATGGCTTATGCTGAAATCGCTCTAATAATGCAAAGTCACATTTCTAAGATTTGTGGGTGGGGGGAGCTGGGTATTTTTTCCCTCTATTCGACAGTGGGAGAAGCAGTAGATCAGGGGTAGGCAACCTCTGGCACATGTGCCGAAGGCGGCACACGAGCTGATTTTCAGTGGCACTCACACTGCCCGGGTCCTGGTCACCAGCCCGGGGGGCTCTGCATTTTAATTTAATTTTAAATAAAGCTTCTTAAACATTTAAAAACCCTTCTTTACTTTACACACAACAATAGTTTAGTTATATATTATAGACTTATAGAAAGAGACCTTCTAAAACGTTAAAATGTATTACTGGCATTCGAAACCTTAAATTAGAGTGAATAAATGAAGATTCGGCACCCCACTTCTGAAAGGTTGCTGACCCCTGCAGTAGATGAAAATGAAGATCATGTTAACATGATAAAACAGAGGGGAAGGTAGGTACTCTTGCAGTCTCCTGTCAGGCGATACACCGTCCTAGTAAACAAGATCAGATTAAGGGATCCAGCAGTCTTGAAAGACAGTTTTTACAGTTCCCAACAGGCCTTTCTTTTAGCAGTTTCCACCGTGTTTTATCCAAGATTCACAGACATCACAGAACGTTCAGAATCCATCTGTCACAGAGGCCTTGTTCTGTTGCTTGCTGTTCTGGGGACTTGGAAAAGAGTTTTAGGAGTGACATGTAAGGGGAAAAGGCTAATACACTGTCTAGTCTTAATGTAACCTCCATGGGCACCCGGAACATTGTTTAGTTACATCATGCAGCAAGAGACTGCTTGCAGCAGCATAGGTATGGTCTATCAGAGAGTGGTTACCTCCTAGGCAGCATCAGACACTTTATTGTATCTTTTTGTTAACATCGTACGCTGCTGTTTTGTTCCTGAAGAGAAACTCGGAAAAGAGCAAGTGACATGTCTGGCAGGAAATAGGAATTGTAAATAAAAACCGGCAGCCTCTTGGGAAATCCAAATTCAAAGGCTTTCAGACTCAATCCCCCCAGCTCTGAAGCTCTCAGAGATTGTGGGAGTCTGTTCTTGTATGAGAAAACCAATTTCAATTGTCTTACTGCTGACGTTATGCTGTAGGGAGGGGGGAAAAAACACCCATGAATGTGGTGACAATAACAAGGTTAGGAAATAAGAGAGCCAGCATTTTAGGGAGAAAACTTGGCTGGAACCTGGATTTTGAACACAGTTCAAACACAATCTGGCCAAATACAAACCAAGTTAGAACTAGAGAAGGGTGAGTAATTTTTTTATCTTTTTTCAGTTCACTGCAAGTTTGAAAAAATTGAAGGGGCAAAAAAAAAAAAAATCCAACAACTTCAGTTTGATTGTTAAAACATCTTGGTGAATTGACAAATTCATTGTCAGACTGGAGGAGGAGGAAGCAGCTGGTCTTATAACTTTTAGCCGAATGGTCAAAGCACTCACAGGGGATGTAGAAAACCAATTCCTCCAGCTGCTCAATATAGAAAAGGGATTTGAATTTGAATTACATTACAGTCGTGCGCCCTAACCACTGGGATATGGGATATGCTAGAAGTGGGCTCTCAATTTCTCCAGTTGAAGCTCTTCTTCGTGTATAAATTAAATACACAGGGACTTCAACTTAGGCCTCCTGTATCCTAGGGAATTACCTACCCACCCATCAGGCTCTAGAGTCTTCCTCAGTTGCTTTTCCTGGCCTAATGACTATTATGAATTACTATGAATTGCCACTATTAATGGTGGCCCATTGAAAATACTTGCCACCCCCCCACCCCCTCCCCAAAAAAGCAAACAGTTGGAAAAACTTCATCCAGTTCTAGTTAAAATGCTTTTTTTGCAGTAAATTTTAACAGTACGTCAACATGGCTTTTGAACGATTTTAACAGAAGCAAAACCATTGACTCTGATGGTGCACACTCACTTACACAAAAAGAACAGGAGTACTTGTGGCACCTTAGAGACTAACAAATTTATTTGAGCGTAAGCTTTCATGGGCTACAGCCCACTTCATCAGATGCATCACTTACACAGGGGCTGAATTTGGTCCTCTGATAAGAATATTACAGCTACGCTAGTTAAGATAAACATTACAAGAGCTTTGAGTCTTCATGTTCCAGGACACTGGATGAATCTGAAATCCAGCTCCTTTCCCTTCTGAAGTTTAGGTCATTATGGACATTTTGTACTTTTTCCTCTGACACCTTTGCCGCTAGTCACTGTTGAAGACAGGATACTAGACCATGATGGAATGAGGGCTTGTCTACATGGTGTGTAGTGCACAACAGACAGTGTAAATCCTAGTGCACACTAGTGTCTTGCACTAACTGGCCCATGTGGAACCTGCTGGCATGCACTAAAAGTTCCTAGTGAGTTAATGTAGTATTAGAATTTACACACCTCTGGTGCGCACTACCGCAACCATATAGACAGGTTCTGACTATTAGTCTAGACCACTGTGACACTAGTCCAGGGGTCGGCAACCTTTCAGAAGTGGGGTGCCGAGTCTTCATTTATTCAGTCTAATTTAAGGTTTCGCGTGCCAGTCATACATTTTAACGTTTTTAGAAGGTCTCTTTCTATAAGTCTATAATACATAACTAAACTATTGTTGTATGTAAAGTAAATAAGGTTTTTAGAATGTTTAAGAAGCTTTATTTAAAATTAAATTAAAATGCAGAGCCCCCTGGACCGGTGGCCAGGACCCAGGCAGTGTGAGTGCCACTGAAAATCAGCTCGTGTGCCGCCTTCCCTTGCACTAGTCCATACCATTATTGAATTTTGAGTGGATATTAAAGCTCAGTGAAGATTTTTCTCACTTGCCTATTGTCAATTCCAGGCAGCATGTACTGAAGAACTGAAAACAGGTGTGGTAGGCAGGACGTCCTGAGTTCTAATTCTGACACTGCTATGGATTCATGTGCGACTTTGTGTGAGTAGCTTCACCTCTCATCTTCTCTTTCCTCCTCCATAACATGGGGATAAATAACCCTGACCTATCTATCTCACAGGGTGCATTGAAGCTTTAATGGTTATAAAACAGCCTGAAGATTAAATGTATTATAGAAATGCCAAATATTAATTTTTAAATTAGCTATTTTGCTTCTCTAAAAAGATTAATACATTTCAGGATAATAACTGATAGGGGATACCTAAAATGTTCATTTTCCCTTAGAAATAACGTCACACAACAAAAACTTAACAAGCTTTTTCACAAGCTAAATTTGTGGAAGACTTTCTGCAATTCCGTGTGAGGGACTGACCCTGTTTTCAGGTTTCCCTCAATTGACAGTTGTGGGCTGTAAGACTTTGGTCCGATTTTGATTGTTGGGTTTAGTGTGCAGATGCTGGGTGGCGTTGCTGGCCTGTGATGTGCAGGAGGTCAAAATAGAGGATCTAGTGATCCCTTCTGCCCTTAAACTCTGACAGGGTGAATGTTCAGTTTGACAGACAAAGACTCAATGAAGAGAGAGGATGATTAAGGCACTGACTCAGTAGACTTGAGTTCAATTCCCAGCTCTACCAGAAATTTCCTATGCCCCCTTAGGCAAGCCACTTAATCTTTCCATAGTCTCTACAATGGGTAATAATAATGCATCCATTTGCTACATCTCATCTATAATATTTGGACTGTAAAATCTTTCGGCAGGGATTATCCATTTCTACATGTGTACACAGAACCTAGGGCAATGAGGCCTTGATCTTGGTTGAGGCCTGTAATAGAAATGAATGATGTAAGTGTGGTTTGGTTTAAGAGTTGGGGGAAGGCTCAGTCCATTTCAGTTTGGTGGATGGTCAGTGTATTAAGCTGGGTGTCTTTCATTGGAATCAGGGTGCCCATGCTTAATTATAACAAGGGAATGGAGCGCTTCTACCAGGGGCTGAACTGTCCTGATAACAGAGGTCAGAATCTGCAACTGCTGGAGAAGTTCTGATGGGCCATGGAAGCACCCAGGGGAATGGCCGCACCTGGAAGCTGCGAGGAAGAGTGGAATAAAACGACAGCCACTCCCCAACGTTGCAATACAACATAGGAGCCTTAGCACAGAGCATCAGCCACAGTGTATAAGGTATTTAGTATGAGCCCCATTCCATCACCAGTGCCTTTTCCTACAGGGATTCAGACCTTGGGAACCGGGCTACCGTCGCTCTGCAGTACAAACTCATGCTGTCAGAAATGCAGCCGAAATCCACTCAGGCTATTTAGCTTGTCATAGGATGGTGGTAAACACCATAGGGACCTATAGGTAGGTTAATGGCCTACGGCAATGCAAATGATGTGCTTAGTACATTTACAAAACAAACTGTGATTCCCTCTTACACTTACGATTTTGCAACTGGAAGGAGAATTTTTTTTTTCAGTTAGTCATGGCTCATTAACAGCTACCATTGAATGGTTCTTATTTTAATTTCCTTGATCTAATTGAGTCAGGTTTCTCAGCTAACAGCCAGAGTATAGGTTTTGGCTTAACTAGTGAAATATATAACTAATTTACATTAATGAGTATAACAGGACACTTAGAAATGTCCAGCCAATCCAGTCACGCAGTTGGCAGAAGACTTTAATAGAGGGGAAATGCTGCCTCATGCAATGGAATACCTAATGAACTGTTCCCCTTTTTTAACCTTTTATTTTTCAGTGTAGGGAAGGTTTTTAAAGACCTAAATTAAAAAATGCAAATGCAGAATGTTGGAAGAGGAGGGGGCAGAGCTCTTTGACAATATTTCATGGATTAGGGGTGTCACACAAAGGGAAATATCACAGGTGATCTGAGACAGAGGGCCTTGATCCTGCAAGTGGATCCATGTGAGTGAACCTCAGGCCTGTTCTATGCTTAAAACTCAAGTCGACATAGCTACTGGTGTGAAAAGTCTATTCCCCTGAGCCCTGTAGCTATGCCTACCTAACACCTGGTATAGCTGCAGCTAGAGCGACAGATGTATGCTTCCACTGACCTAGCTACTGTCAGTCAGGGAGGTAGCATAACTACAGCAGTGTAACTCTGCCATAGTGTAGACATGGCCGTAACACCCACACACAGTCCCACTGAAATCTCCTGTTGGGGGGGACATTTGTTTTTCCAAACCTGAGACTTTTGCCACTCGATGGTGACAGCGGTTAGAGGCAAACTGGGTCCTTCTCTGCTTTAGATAACACTTTGATACTCTTATTATGTATATTACCATAGTTCCTAGAAACCCCAACCCTGGACCAAGACCCCGCTGTGCCAGGCGCTGTACAAACAAAGAACAAAGTCTACCCCACCCCAAAGAGATTATAGTCTAAGACAAGACACAACAGATGGATAAAGACAGGGAAGCACAAGGAAACAATGAGACAATATTGGTCAGCATGATAGGCAGTGGCCTTATAACACAAGCATTGTCTCTAGCTAGTGTAGTGATGCTTTTCATGGTACCCAGTAAGATGGCTTCTTTTCCAATTATCTTTCATTCTGACTTCCTTTCTGTTTTGAACATTCACCAACAAAAACTGCTTTTATTATGACAACCTGAATTAGTGGGGTGGGAAACTGCACCAGTCTCTGAGGAAGCTGAGTCCAGATGGGAATAACAACTCAGGAACCTAGTCAAAGGCAGTGAAAGTTGTGATCTCTGTTCTTGAACTGTACCCAAAACAGTCTAGTATGGGCATAGGCAGAGCTGAATCATTGTGGTCACAATGACTTGAGTTTACAGAGATGGAGACAAGAATCATATTGTCACTTGAGTTATCCTTTTTAACTCAAGCCAGTGACATCAGATGGCTCCATTAGGATGAAGAATCCTATTCTGCTAAAGGAAGTTTACCATTTAAAACAAGAACCTCCTTTTTTTCCTCCCTCTGAGTAAGAAAAAGACAGTGCTATGTTTTAATTCTAAGGTGGATAGAGAGCCATATCTGATCCTGCTAAATCTGAAGTAAATTTGAAATTGTAAAAATAATTTATCCTAGTTTCTTTCAGTAATGTATCTTCTGGTGCTTCCTTCTGATATTGAGGCCTTGTCTACACTACCGCAGTAAGTTGACCTAAGTTACACTACTCCAGTTATGTTATTCACAGTAAGTCGACGCAGCTTAGGTCGACTTACTGAGGTGTCTACACTACACTGCATTGATGGGAGAGCATCTCCCGTTGACTTACCTTACGCTTCTCATTTCAGTGGAGTACCGGAGTCAACCAGAAAGCCAGGGCCATCCCTAGGGGGATGTAGGGCCCGGGAAAACCCCACACACACTCTGGCCCAGGCCCCGCCCCCATTCTACCCCTTCCTCCAAGCTCCCGCCCCGCCTCTTTCCGGCTTCCGCCCGAGAGATGCCAGGATCTGGTGGGGCGGGGCGGGCTGGGGCTGGGTTGCTTGCTGCTGCTGGCACCAGGCTCCCCACTAACACCCTATGCCACCCTGGACCCCATGTCCCAAAGCGCGGGGGCCCCCGAAGCGTGGGGCCCAGGGCAATTGCTCCAGTCCGTCCTATGGATGGGACGGCTCTGTGGAGAGTGCTCTGCTGTCAATTTAGTGGATCTTTACTAGACCGGCTAAATTGACAGCCGCTGCATCAGTTGCATTAGTGCCGATCTACCGCTAGTGTAGAGATGGCCAGAGAACTGAGTGACAGTTTAGAACAGCTCTGATTATGAATGCACTTTAAAGTGAAGCATTCTGTAGAAGGAAAACTCAGTGGTAGACATAGGGGGGGAAATAAAGTGCAAACATATGTCCCTTTCATTGTTCATTATTGAAGGGCTATAGCCATGAATAAGGACCAAATTGAAATGAACAAAAATATTCACATATCAGAGAAAAATATCTGCAATTTAAAATAATGAAAAGCTACATTCCTTTTTCTTTCTTTTTTTTGTAATGGCATACGCATGACGTCCATTTTACTCCAATTTTCTATAATGGAAGCAGCTGGGTTCTAAATGGGAAATAGTAATAGATTTTAATGGACAAAATCTGTCCATTGGAACTGACTATTTTCTAACAAGGTGTCGGATCTTGGCATGTTGCCCACTCAAAGACAGTGTGTCTCAGCAAATTATGTGATGAATCACATTGTGAGATGAAGTGTCACATCACATTGCATTCTGGTACATCTGAATGCAAGGAAAATAACAAGAGTGCAAAATACGAGACTGGCCAGGAGCTGGCTCATGCATATATCAGTCCTTTGATCTGCTCAAATTCTTTCTGGATGCTTTGATTATTAATTAATCAATCAGTAGCTCTAATCAAATGCCTACTGGTTTAATAACGAATATGGGAGTGAAGCAATGAAGAGAAAAGAGGGGTCTGAGATGAACAACTGTTGTATTTGTTTCAATTGCATCCACCCCAAAGTAGTGTCCAGTTTTATCTGGTTACAACTAAGCATCTGGGATTTTATTGCAATTACTTGTAATAGTCCAGACTCTCTCTCTCGCTCTTCCCCTCCCCCCCACCCCCTCCAGTAACCCTGCATCTACTGAGATCCCAGACCATGGTTCATGCATGGCAGTTGTATCATAAAGAGCAAAATGGGCTATCACTTAAATAAATGGATGGGCTAATTTGAATTGATTTCATGGCAGCTTTCCTTCCCCCTTTGTTTTCTTATGTTGTTGTTCGGTTTGTCTTGTTTCAGAGCCAGACAATCTGTCCCACACTCTCAGTTGTTGATTGGCTAATTAGAATTTTAAAGGTAATTCACCCTTTGCAGTTTGACATGAATACCCTACAGATTGCTAGGAACAGCAGCTTCTGGGTTTGTTTATTTTTGCCTGTCTTTAAACTAATCAACACATTAGAAGTTCTAACAGATTTAGATTAATCTTTAACTGTAAATTCATTACAAATATAAGTATCCTATTTTATCAGTAGTATGTGTCTGTTGTGGTAGGGCAGTGCCCCATTGTGCGAGGCGCCATGCAAACATAACAGAAAGACAGCCCCTGCCCTGGAAAGCTTGCAAATGGTGTGCTTGGTTTTGGAAATTTGGAGTTGTCATACTGCCCCAGACCAATGCTCTACTTAGTGTAATAATATCTTTTCTCTGAGCTAGATTGTTATCTTTTGTTCTTCACCACAATAACATGAGAGCATTTTGACACACTTGGGTCCCAAATAACCACATTTACTAAACATCCACAAACACACCAGACCTAGCTACATACACAATGCTACTCTGGTTTCAGGCAACTTCTATGCTACACAACACAGTGAGTGCCACGAGAGGGCTCTCAAACCATTTAAAGGGATACTATCCTATTCTGATATGCAACGGTTGTGAACCCCTTGCTTTTATTGGTGATCAGTTACTCATGTGAGTAGTAATAGACTGCAGTGGAATTACAAGTGAGAGTAACTACTCACCAAACTAGCTCTCTGACTGTGGTCAGTATTAGATGGCATCATAGGATGGTGCACCATATCCTCAACTGGGTCAAAATTTGGAATAGTCTGACTATTATTTAGTAAAACAGCTAGACCAGGGGTCGGCAACCTTTCAGAAGTGGTGTGCTGAGTCTTCATTTATTCACTCTAATTTAAGGTTTCGCGTGCCAGTCATACATTTTAACGTTTTTAGAAGGTCTTTTTCTATAAGTCTATAATATATAACTAAACTATTGTTGTATGTAAAGTAAATAAGGTTCTTAAAATGTTTAAGAAGCTTCATTTAAAATTTAAATTAAAATGCAGAGCCCCCCGGACTGGTGGCCAGGACCCGGGCAGTGTGAGGGCCACTGAAAATCAGCTCGTGTGCGCCTTTGGCACCCGTGCTATAGGTTGCCTACCCGTGAGCTATACAGTCTCTATTAATATTTTAATGACACCAATACAAANACACCCGTGCCATAGGTTGCCTACCCGTGAGCTATACAGTCTCTATTAATATTTTAATGACACCAATACAAAATAGTAGTTTATAAAATACAGTTAAATATAAAAACAATAATAATGAAAAGAGAGAAACCGATGATAGTCAGCAAACAGGAAAACAGTGGGAAAAATCAGTTCTAGTTTAGAGAAAAGAACTAATATTAAAGCACATCTGTAGTCCGCATAATTACCTTCATCTATTTATAAATAACTCTTGGCAATTCAAGCAGTCTTATGAAAAAGTAACTACTGTAGAATCTTGCTAGTTAGCCCTTGCAAACATCCTATCACTTGTGCACACAAAAAGCCACTGTCTTCCTAATTCTCAGCAAAGATTTAATTGCAGATTCCATAGTGAACATTTTTATAAGCAATTAAAACTGAGCTACACTTTTCAGGTAAATGAACAAGGTACACTTTGTGGAGCATTAAGCACCACTTTCAGTGGGTTTGTCCACTTACTCACTAATTCTCTGATTTAAGCACATACTCAAGTCTAATGGAAGTAAATGGGTGCAATAAAGTCTTATCTACATAGTTTTTGTACCAGTATAGTGTGGATGCAATTATACCAGTAAAAAAGGCGCTTACATTTGTGCAGCTTATTATGTAAGTGTAAGTAGGGTCTGAATGAATTCTTCCCTGACAGCTAGTTGGGAGGGGGGAGAAACTTCCCGAACATGAACACACCTACTCTGCTTAGATATCCAGCAGATAGAGCGGGGCTGCTCAAAATAATCAACTTTGGCTGGTGTTGGGTTACAAGTCACTTTGGTGCTGAGTGCAGGGATGGTGGGGTGCGGTTGCCGATGTTGTGGGCATTGTTGTGTGGGTGCATGGACGCAGGGCTGTGCTTGACCTGTCCCAAATGAGGGAATCACCCTCAGCTGGAAGGACCTTGTTAAGCCTGGCCCTCGAATGCCAGCGCCCTCTGAAAGTAAGAGGGGTGGAGTCAGGTGTCCCAGCCAGATGTGTCCCCCACACTGCTCAAAGAAAGAGCTAAATAGGTTTTATTAGGAGCCTCTTGGTTATTTTAAATGCTCAATCAGAGCTGAAATCAGTTGTGGTAGGACTGTGTTTCTGCCCTGCCTGCTAAGAGCTAAAAATCACTGAGAGCTGAAATCACTTGAGATGGGGCAGAGTTTCTTCCCAGCCTACAAAGAGCAGAAAATTACTAAGACTGATGTGCAGAGGTCATAGCAGAGGCAGGTGGCAGCAGAAGGTGACTGACAGTCAGCTGGTGAACAAGTGGCTGGTGAGGTGGAGAGGCGCAGCGAGCAGACTGCTGGTAGGAGCAGTGAGCAGGCAGCTGGCAAGCGGCTGGTGGAGAGGTACGGTGAGTGGCCAGCAGGGCGGCTGGTGGAGAGGCGGGGCGAGCAACCAGCAGGGCGGCTGGCGGAGAGCGCCAGAGCAGAGCCACTCAGAGAGGGGCGGCAAGCGAGTGCCCGAGCAGCAGAGTGAGTAAGGTGCCTCTTTACACATCCCCTCCACCCAGGTCAGAGGTGAACTCTGCAGATGCACCTCTGAACTCTGGGTCTGCGCTGACCAAGGACAGCGACACTGAGTGGGTGCAAGGAAGGGACAGGCACGTAAAAGGGACTTTTGGGTTGCTGGACTTAAGAACCTGAGGGGAAAAGGACACTGTCCAACTTACTTGGGGGTGGATCTTTTGCTCATGGTTTACGTTTATGAACCCTGTTTGCTGTGTTTTCCCGAATTAACGCCGAGTTACTTCCCTCCTTTTATTAAAAGTTTCTTTTCGACACTCAGAATCTGTGCTTGCGAGTATTGCCTCTCAGAGGCGCTGAAGGGTGGTGTGTAATTTTCCCAGGTTACTGGGTTGGGGCTCGAGCTGGTTCTGTATTGTATCGATGGAAAGGAACCCCTAAATATTGAACCCGGCCCTGGTTGCTGCTGGCTCCACCTGGCAGAAGGGTTACATAAGCATTGTTATACTGCACAACTGCACCCCAACTAGGAGGTCACACTGCTTTAATATAGGACTATAACTATACTGATAGTGGCACCGAAACTAGCTTATGTAAAAATATTGTATTATTACCTAAGAAATGCTGGCTGAGTGCGAAAGCTTGAGTAAATGGGCCTCGCTCTATTGAAGTCTATAGGCACTGCTTCTCAGTTGAAGTAAAGCCATTCTTTTCTCCCCACTATTAATACTCTGAGGGCTGGAATCACAAAAGAAACTTAGGTGTGGGGACTTTTAGGTGCCTGGAAAAATCACTGCCGTTCACAAAGCCTGAGTTACGTCAAGCCTGCAGTCGGCACTGGTCCATGTATTTCCCGTGCAGTTTGGCTTTTAAAAAGAACCAAAACACCACTTCAGAATTGGGGAGGAGGAGGTGTTTGTGGATTGCATTTAAGGCTTTGTTTTAATAGGCTCCCCCAGCCTGTGCTCACGCTGGGAATTGGACCAGCCTCTATACCATGCTGCATCCAAAATGTCCGTCATTTCCTCATCACGTTGGGGAGGCGTCACTCCTTCCTCCGTGCTTGCAGGGGAAGTGGGAGGGGCCAGGAGGACAAAAAAGAAAAAGCGTGCACAGCTCAGGGGGTGGGAGACAGGCGGGCAGTTCAACCAGCACATGCATAGATCTGAGTGAGTCATTGCCGGATTGTGCACCGCTGCCGACCCTCCCTAGACAGTGAACGGGGAAAGAGACACCTCGGAATGGGATTCACAAACGCCAGCATGCCAGGCCGCTCTTCACCTAAGCGAGCCAATAGGAGGTGCCTAGCTCAGGGATGTGTCTGAGATAGGCACCTCAATCTGGGCTTTACGGAGCGTCCCCCTCCGCCCATTTGGGATTCTCAGCTGCAAACCCGCTCTCGGCATTAGGTGCCTTATGCCATTTTAGCAAGAAGCCAGCAGGAGGACCTACCTCCTAACTTTTAGCCCAGTGGTCAGGGTACTCACCTGGGATGTGGGAGAAACCTGCTTCAAGTCCCCTCTCCACCTGAGGCAGGGAGAGGATTTGAACTGGGATCTGCCATCTCTTAGGTGAGTGCCCTAAACACTGGGCTCCTCTGCACTCCAGCCCACGGCCATTTTGTGTAAGCTCGCCTATGGGGGCCCGATCCAGTAGGTGACATCGGAGCACACTTACCATATCAGGTGAATTAGGTGGAGGGACATCTATCTTCCCTGGGTTCGTGGATTCCTTTGGGGCTTAGGTGCCTGGGCCCGTGGCATGGGGCTGCAGTGTACCTGCTCAGAGGAAGAATTAGTTTGTTAGGGAATTTGTACTGCAAAACTGTAGATGCCAAACAAGCTTAGTTGTCTACAGGGTTTGGTGGGAACTGTGCAGCAGGGCTTCAATGGGGCCTGATTCTGGGATTTAGGTGCCTGAAGTGGCATTTAGGCACTTTTTGTGAACCTAGCTCTGTGCCTTTATTTCCCCTCTAAAAGAGCTTGTATACACAATGCTCAGCTGCTAACACATCAAACTATCAACAAAGAGTTTTTAAACTCTCATGTTGGTAGCGAGTGAGAGTTACTCTCTTAGGTTTCCATAGTTACTGTATCCCAAACATGCGGTTGTCAAGAGCTCTGTCATGATTTGCCCTAGGTAGCTTTTTAAGCTGCCATTGATGATTCCTCCCCTTTAAGATTAATAACTGCATTCCAGAGATGGCCATGTGTTTGTATAACGTAGGCCACACCCTCCAGGTGATCACTGAAAACCAAAGGCATTGATACTTGTCTTGCATTAAGGGCTAAATTCAGAGTCTTTTTCCTTGACTTCAGTCGGAATCCCACTGAAAGATTCCCATTGACATCAGTGAACTTCAAGGCTCGATCCTGCTCCTATTGACTTCAGCCGCAGGAACAGGCTGCAAATGGGAGATTTTTACCAATACTTTTGATAAGTTTAGTATTTCCGAAGTGGTCATATCTGTTAAGCTTCAACCAGTTAAGGTGCCCATAGCCTTTCCATGCCCACCTGCTCCTGGAGTCCATGAACTGCAGGGACATCTGGATATTATTCTCATTTCCACAAAATGAAAAGAAGATGCAGCTCCAAAGAGAGCGGCTTGACGTGATTTGCCAAAAGAAAAGGGGAGCCCACTTAACCAGAAGTATGAGGATAAATGGACACCACATGGAGTCTATGAAATGCACAACCGTAAAAGTAATGTGACTGTTAAAAGAATAGACTACAGCAACAATAAGTAAATTTCAGTAACCATTTAACCCATTCCAAGCCCAGGTCTTTCCCATGTGCAGTCTGAGCATCCAGGATGTACAGCAATAATACAGGACTAAATGGAAATTAAGAGGAGATTCCGGCCAACAGATAATATAGGACTATGCATAGTAGTGATACAGAATTATTTTTTATTTGTATCAAGGCACTTAGGAGCCCTAATTATGCACCAGAGCCCCACTGTGCTAGGTCCTGTACAAACACAGAACAAAGAGTCAGTCCCTGTCCCAAGGAGCTTACAAACTAAGTATTGACAGAAGGGGAAGTATAAGATAACAATGAGACAATATTGGTGGTAGGCACTGGTTGCCGCACACCAGCAGCTTACCCGTTGTCAGGCTTTTTATAGGCATCATGGCAAAGTGTTTTGAAGGTGGATTATGAGAGAGTTTTGCAGATATTTACAGGGAGCACCTCCCAGGTGTGAGGGACAGCATGCGAGAAAGCACCAAAACTTGAGTTTTCATAGGAGTCATGAGCCAAGCGGAGGGGAGTGTCAACAGCTCAGGAGCGACTGAGAAATGATAGGTAGGGTGAGGATTGACCGTGAAGGGTCTTGAAGATGAATAGAAGTAGTTTGTTTGATGTGATAGAGAAGGGAGAGCCAGCGGAGGGATGAAAAGAGAGGGGTGACATGGTCAAAGTGACAGGCTAGGAAAATGATATTGATAGCAGCATTCTGAATGGATATGAGCGGGACAAGATTGCATTTGTCAAGACCAGAGAGAAGGATGTTGCAGTAATTGAGATGCATGATGATGAGACCCTGGACAAGATATTTAGCTGTGGGGATGGATAAAAAAGGCCAAATCTTAGGGATGATATGCAGAAAGCATCAGCAAGATTTAGATATAGCCTGGATGTGAAGACTTATAGAGGTCTGAATCGAAGACGACAGGCCTGAGTGACAGACAGGATGGTGGCCTTGTTCACAGTGATTGAGAAAGGAGGTCTTGTGGGGGAAGATTAGGAGCTCTGTTTTAGCCATGTTCAAGGGCACTGACAGGTAGACCTCCACGAGGAGGTGCCAGAGAGACAAGCCAAGATCCTAGTCTGGAAACGGGTCTGGAGTAGAGTAGTAAATCTGTGAGTCATCAGCATAAAGTTGGTAGCTGAATTTGTGTTTCTGGATGAGATTACCCAGAGATAAGGTGTAGGAAGAGAAAGGAAGGGGACCAAGGACATAACTATGTGTTGTACATGACTAACAACCAACCCTTTTGAAAGAGAACATGCAGTAAAGCAATGTGGTTTAAAACCATCAACTTTCTCTGTGTTGAATATTTTAAGGGTGATCAAACCACAGGCACGGCATCTCACAGTTTGATCTACAAGCAAAGGATCTAAATAAGCAATGCTGGTGAAAATGAAAGTTATTTTACTTATTTAGGGCCAAATTCTGCCATCCTTACTCACACTGAGTAGTACCTTAATCCATGCAATCAAGGGGACTATTCAAGAAGTAAGGTCCTTCTCAATGTGAGTCAGGGTGCAGAATCTGTCTAAGGTCTTCAAGAGTAGCTAGTGATTTTGAGCGCCTTAAGTTTTGGGTTCCCACCTTGAGATGCCCTAAAGGGGTCTGATTTTTCATAAAGTGCTGAGCTCTCACCCTAAATATCAAGTCCCTGTTAAGATGTTTAAAATTGGGCACTCGAAGTGAGGCCTACACAATCACCAGTCACTTTTAAAAATCTTGGCCTCAAGCCCTTAGGAAAATTCACAAAAAGACACAAATACAGTATTGTGCTGGTGAAGAAAGAAGAAAAGTCTCTCTCTCTCTCTCTCTCTTTCTCCCCCCCCCCCCCTGTGTGTTTGTTTGTTTGTTTGTTTCCTCCAAGTGGATCCCAAAGCAATTTTACAAACTTCACTGATGGATTAGAAGTAGATACTTCCTATTTACATATGTGTACATACAGTAGCGGCGCCAGCTTTGCCGGCGCCCTAGGCGGCGGAAGGTCCCGCCCCCGAAATCCCGTCCCCAACAGCGGCGGCGGAAGGTCCCGCCCCCAAATTTTTATGGGCGGCGGGGGCGCAGGCGCCCCCAAAATAGCAGCGCCCTAGGCGACCGCCTAGGTCGCCTAATGGAAGCGCCGGCCCTGTGTACATAGTTATATAAAATCATATTGTCTATCACTGAAATGCAGCTTTCTCGGGCATGGAATGTGGCAACTACTTATCAGAACACACTCTGGAGAGGAAGTGAATTTTAAAAATAACTTCTAGTTGAAATTGCACAGGGAATTTAAGAATTATCTGAATGAATTTGTCCCAGGACCCTTCAGTTGGTGAACCCCACTTTTCTAAAAAGTGCCGTGGGATCCTGAATCCTGGCAAAGTCGTTTCCTGGACTGTTACTGATGATTTTCAATAAATCTTGGAATACAGTGGAAGTTACAGAAGACTGGAAGAAAGCAAATGCTGTGACAATATTTCCAAAGGTTAAACCGGATGACCTGGGTAATTATAGGCCTGTCAGCCTGACATTGATCCCAGGCAAAAATAATGGCACTGCTGATACGAGACTTGATTAATAAAAAAATAAAATGAGGGTAATATAATTAATGCCAATCAACATGGGCTTATGGAAAATAGATCCTGTCAAACTAACTTGATATCTGTTTTTGATGAGCTTACAAGTTTGGTTGATAAAGGTAATAGTGTTGATTTAATATATTTAGACTTCTGTAAGACATTTCACTTGGTACCACATGACACTGATTAAAAAAATTAACATGGCACACATTAAATGGATTAAAAACTGTCTGGCAGGTCTCAAAATGTAATTAGAAATGGGAAATCATCATCAAGCAGGTGTGTTTCTAGTGGGGTCCTCCCGGGATCAGTTCCTGCCCCTTTCATATTTTTATCAATGACCCATAAGAAAACTAAATCAGTAGTGATAGTTTGCAGATGACCCAGAGGACTGGTCTCTCTTACAGAGTGATCTGGATATTGTGGTAAACTGGGCGGAAGCAAACATGCATTTTAATATGGCCAAATTTAAAGTTGTACATCTAGGAACAGAGAATGTAGGTCATACTTACAGGATGGGGACTCTCTCCTGGGAAGTAGTGACTCTGAAAAAAACTTGGGGATCATGGTGGATAATCAGCTGAACATGAGTTTCCAGTGCAACTCTGTGACCAAAAGGGTAATGCTATCCCTGGATGCATACACAGAGAATATCGAGTACAAATAGGAAAGTTACATTACCTCTGTATTTGGTAGTGCTGGAATACTGTATATAGTTCTGGTGTCAACAATTCAAGAAGGATGTTGATAAATTTGAGAGGGTTCAGAGAAGAGCCACAAGAATGATTAAAGGATTAGAAAACCTGCCCTATAGAGATTGACTCCAGGAGCTCAATCTATTTGGTTTAACAAAGAGAAGGTTTAGGGGAGATTTGGTCACAGTTTATAAGTATGTATATGGGGAACAAAAAGTTGATAATAGGCTCTTCTATCTAGCAAACAAAGATATAATAAGTCCTAATGGCTGGAATTTCAAGCAAGATAAATTCAGACTGGAAATATTAAATTTTTAAATTTTAAACAAGGAGGGTTGGAACAATTTACCAAGGGATGTGGTGGATTCTACATCACTAGCAATTTTTAAATCAAGATTGGATGTGTTTCTAAAGGATGTGCTCTAGTTCAAATGGGAATTAATTTGGGGAAGTTCTATAGCCTGTGTTATGCAGGAGGTCAGACTGGATGATCACAATGGTCCCTTCTGGCCTTATAATCTATGAAGAAATCATGTTTCATTTGACAGCTTCTGAAAAATTCTTCCCAGATTTCATCTGACCAGCCCCTCTCATTTACAACTCGGAAGATGACACTGAAGAGGGAGGAACTGAGGATGATTAAAAACCTGGTCTTTGCTATTTGTGCAATAACTGTGGACAATTCCTTTCCAAATTAAATCCGGCTGCTGGCTGGCTGGCAAGCTCCCTGGCAAATACAAACCAGTTCCCTGCATGCCAGAAAGCTTCAGTTGTATATGTGCCACTTCTGATCCATCTGCAGAAAATGCTACATGCCAATTGCTTTATTTAGGTTGGTTTGGGAAGAGGAATGTAGTTTAGTTAAGAAGCATGTTGTTACTGTGCTCATTTATAGAGGTTTTCTACTCTCCCATCCCAAATGGCTCTGGTTTTATAACTCCATTAGACCATACTCCAAGAAGACACCAGGGTAAACTTATGTTCCCAAAACTAAGCTTATTTTTTATTATTATTATTTAGACAGGTCCGGTTATTTGGGTATCCTTGTTTAATTGGTGAAGAGCATCAGGAGGTGAGGTGACACAATCTTTTCTGTTTCTTTCTCCCTAATTGTTACTTCCGCAAATTTATGAGAAGAGGATTGAATTGTTTCAATAGGAGATGAAGAATCATCTTGCCCATAAGTGACTGAAGCAAGTTTTCAGTGCTTAAAAATATCACAACAAATGAAATTAGGTTAATAATTTTAAAAGGAGTTCTCATTTGTCCATTGTAGGCAAACGTTGAGCCAGAGAAACTATACAGATGAGCCAATACTACCATCTGAAATGGAGAAATAAAGAGACCATTTGGAACACAGAGTCCATGCACAACTAAATTCAGTGTGGGCCTAGAATTAATGCTAAACACTGACAACAAAATAGCTGGATAGGAAAACGACCTAGTACCTTTCTTCCCTTCTCTCTGCTGCTCACACTCCTGGAATAAAGGAGGGGTCTTTGATGGTGTAGGGCAACTAGAATGACATAGGACATTTCTACTACTCACAGCCCTTGGTGCATTGGTGTCACCTAGGGTGACTGTAGAGCAAGTGTGAAAAATCGGGATGGGGTGGGGGGTAATACGAGCCTATATAAGAAAAAGACCCAAAAATTGGGACTGTCACTATAAAATCGGGACATCTGGTCACCCTAGTGTCAGCAGGGGAGGGGGGAAGGGAAAGGGAGGGAAAGAACATGACTGGATCATTTTGTTCTTGAGCTGTAATGGACTACCAGAGAAGGAGGACCTTCGGGTTGTTCTAGCGTATACTGGTGGCTGACAATTCCAACATGTGGTATATTGAAAACTCTGTTAAAATTACAGGCTATTACTTCAAGAGTAAAGGCTTTCTTGGTCCTGCTTGCAGGCTAGGGGGCTCTATAGGGAAGGGTAGCAATCAGAATCAGTCTTCAGAGAGCCTAGAATAGGGTTGGTTAAGTTGTACCTCTGTTTTAGGGGGCTGCCTGCTTTAGGGTTCTTGTGTGTTATTGTTCTGAAATCTAAGAAATAAAGTAACCTTCAGTAAGAGAATGGTGTATTCTTATCTAATTTCTCTGTGTATGCCATGAATATAACATGGAATTGGTGGTTGACCGTTCCCTGTCTACTCCACCAGGTGCAAGGGTGTCCTAAAGCCACTTTTGCTATCCATTGCTGAGTTGAGCTCAGCTGAAGCCTAAACTTGGGGATTGGTAGTGCACAGATAGTTCTAGATCATGTTGTATGGTGTTATTTACAGTGAAGGTAGGCCCTGATCAATAGATCTATCTATCTATCTAAGGTACTTGTATGGCCCCTATTACCATAGTATCAGAGCATCTTACTGTCTTTCATGTATTTATCCTCACAGGCCCATTTGAAGTAGGGAGTACAATTATCCCCATTTTACAGATGGGGAATGGAAGCACAGAGAAATATTAAGTGACTTCCCCAGGGTCACATAGGAAATAGGTGGCAGAGCAGGGATAACATTGGTTCTGAATAATACTGACATTTACATTAACTTTTTCAAGTGTTTTCAAGGGGGAGAAATGGCATATAGTATTTCACAGCTTTAGATCTTATTTCCACATGTGAGCCAACAAAAAATTATTTTAACTGGATAATGATATGTAGATAGGCAATGTAGACCACCACTGTAATGCACTAGCTTTTTCTAGCTCTCCAACTAGGTAAACAAGTGAATGAGTTTGAAAGTCATACTACAGTGTCTGGTGCACACTAGTCACCCATCCCATCACAAAATCATCAGACTCATGTAAGAACTGGCAATTTCTGTTCATGAGAGGCCCAGGAGGGAAATTGTTCCCAGTTACTGCTATGCTCCCACCAGACACACAAAGAAGTTAGATAAAAACATAAATACTCTTTCTGTAAGTGTGCAGTGTAACACTACTTTATTTCTTAGAATCCAGAGCCCTAACATATAAGAATCCAAAAACAGAGAGAGAGAATGCAGGCTGCTCCCTCAGCCAGAAAGGCACAACTCACCCCACCTTGCTTTAAGCAGGCTCTTTCTAGAGTGACTGTGCCCACACACTTTGTTACAGAGGCCCCTAATCTGCAAGCAAGACCCTGAAAACCCCTCCTGTTCTTAAAGTGATAGCTTGCAATTCCAACACCATCCTCACTATACCGCATTTACCAGTACAGACTAAAATGAACTGGCAGACTGCTAGGGGACATTTACAACTGGGCACCTGACAGTACTTTCCTCGGCTTAAGCTAGTGCTGCCCGTTTTACACTCATGAGTACTCTTGTTTGAAAAAAGCAGAAACTCTTGAATGTTTCTTGTCATCCTTGATTGCATCTAAGCATACTGAGCTCTGGCTCTGCCATCCTCTTCAAGTCTGACTAACCCCTTGTGATCTGAGAGCGCTCTTTTGCAAAATCTCTGCTGTTTTCTCGGTGTACCCAAGGCTCATCTATTTCCTTTTTATAGCCCTCAATTGCTTTGCCACGGCTGATACCAGACAACACGGATATTGTCTGACATTGTCAACAGGGAAATTATATCAAGCATTGTACCCTCAGTGCTGATTGTTGCTTAAGAAAGAAACTGAAGACTACAGTAATCAGTCTCACTGCACGTCTCTGAATTAAAATTTTGTGCTTATTGATAATCTTCCTTGACATTAATATGAATAAAATGGCAATAAGCCTATATTTTAGATTCTGTCATTTCACTCTCCATGACTGGTACTGTAACTTTGCATTCTCCCACTACACTCATTCAAATTACACTTACAAATTGCCCCGCTGAATAAAGAGCACTGTGCGGGGATGACAAGTATTGATTTCCAATCTCCTTCCAAAATGACTCTATCATTGCAAGTGAGTCAGGCAATTTGCCTCACTTTACACTTCAGACTATAGGCCTCAGATCACATTGACAGGTCTGATCCTTCAGGAAATGTTTAATTAGAAAAGAAATGAAGGGAATTACTGTAAATCAGCATTTAGATAGCGGTGCTACAGAATTTGTAAAGCTCCTTCTCTCTCCCCCCCCCCCCTTTCTCCTGTATATGAACTGCCTAATTTGTTCTCTTATCCTTACTAGGAAGTTTCCGAAGGTTGTTTCACATAATTAGAATCGCTGTCTTTTCTCTAGGAAATATCTTGGCATGGTTTAGTTAATGTTTTACTCTGAACTGACAGATCCTCCTATAACTGAGTCTACATTAAAAGAGAGGGAGCATATCTACAGTCACCAATGCTGACACAAGGGCTCACCTTCTCAGTGAGCAAGAGAGAAAGAGACTCGCACTGACAATGCAATGAAGTTGCTCAGCACTTTTTGCTTCCAGAGCTGTGTTTGAACCTAATTATGAGTAACATGCAGTAAAAATACATCTTACTGGAGGGGAATTTTAATACTCCTAACTACCGCACACACCAGGCAAATGTAGTCAGCCCCACAGCAAACTCCTGTTGTATCACAGTTCAAAGGAACCTCTGTATTGTCCCTTTGGGACAAAGGCTTGATTGTACCTATAGGAGTGAGGTAGAATGTACTAGGATGAAGCCAGCTGGAGTGAAAATGGATGGTGTAGCAAGCACTGTCTCAGTCTAAAGTAGAGCTAGCTGAGGGGATTTTTTTTTCCAAATTTCTAAATATTGACAATTTAAATGATGAAATTTCTAACTTTCAGCAAAACATTGGTAGAATTTTTTTTTATCACAGTCCATGGTCTACTTATGTTAAGTATTTATATGGCCCTGATTACCTTAGTATCCAAGCACCTCACAATTGCCCTGTAAAGTGACAGGCTGAAAGAGCTCAGTTTATTTAGCTTAACAAAAAGAAGGTTAAGGGGTGACTTGATTGCAGTCTGTACTACATGGGGAACAAATATTTAATAATGGGCTCTTCAATCTAGCAGACAAAGGTCTAACATGATCCAGTGGTAGGAAGTTGAAGCTAACAAATTCAGACTGGAAATAAAGTGTAAATTTTTTTAACAATGAGGGTTATTCACCAGTGGAACAACTTCCCAAGGATTGTGGTGGATTCTCCATCACTGACCATTTTTAAATCAAGATTGGATGTTTTGCTAAAAGATCTGCTCTAGGAATCATTTTGGGGAATTTCTATGGCCTATGTTACACAGAAGATCAGACTAGATGATCACAATGGTACCATCTCACCTTGGAATCTATGTAAGTGCTATTATCCCCTTTTACAGTTGGGGAACTGAAGCTAAGCAACCTGCGTAAGGCCATACAGGAAGTTTGACTTGAACACAGGTCCTAGACTAATGCCCTAACAACTGGACCATCCTGCCTCTCTTCTGGAAAGAGAAAGCATTATGGGGACACTGATACTAAACTAGAGATGGCCTCTTTGCCCTACTGTCAAATCAAAAACTTAATGGAGACAAAATATTTCATAACTTGACAAGATTAGAGGTCAAAATTACCTGTTCATCCATGAAACAGGTACAGGATAGACCGTGTCCTGTGCCAACGTACTACAGAAACAATGTCCTGCCCACAGACCTGCTCTGAAGGACCACCATAATGATCCTGTCTTGCGAAGTTGCTTTGACTGTACCTTTAAGACTTTGTTGTGATATTTGGGTGCAGTCTCCTGCTGGGAAGAGATAGTCATGCTGCCCATGGGAGGGATTCCAGAGAGAATTCTAGCTCCAGGAGACAGCATTCCTCCCTGACATCCCCAGCCCCACTGCTATATGCCTTCATGGGCTGCACCTTACTCCCCCTGCTCCGGTGGCAGGTGTGGAGGGAAGGGCACGGTCCAGCTTCTCTTTCTGCTCTCGCCCACTGTGGAATGCTATGTACTCCTGGAGGAGCAGGCAGGGAGCGGTCCTTGCGCTCCCTTGAGCACAAAGCACCCGAGTCTCCCATTGCCCTGCAACTTGTTGAGTCACTGATGCCCATGCAAAGGGCTACCGTTCTGACTAGGCGGATTTTACACCTGTTTGGCACTGGTTTCAATAATGACACAAGGCAGGAGAGAATCAGGCCCCTCCTGTCTTCATGAAGTAGAGGCGGGTGCAAATAAAATAAAAAGCCACCTCCAGGGTCCGAGGTGCCACAGCCCCGATTTTGAACCTCCCAAAGTTCAGGGTGTTTGGATCTAGGGGACCTGATTCTTTGGACCATTCTAGGAGCACAAAGCATCTAGAAAACTGCCAGCGCCAGCTCCCTAAGGGCTCCTTCTGAGTAGGAGGGAACCCTCGACAGAGCTGATACAGCTAGTGGCTGTTCACTCCACTAACCCCTCTAGTGAAATTCCAGGATGAATGAGAGCAGAGTCAGGGCACCTCTGCACCCAGAACAGCCTCTTCGAGCCATGGGCAGCCGTACAGAAAGTTATGCCAGAGGCTACAATGGTTCCCAACTGCCCCAGGATCAGAGGAGCTGCAAAGGTGGCATAAAGAAGCTCCGCTGAACTCCTCTTTTATAAAGACAGATGCTCTTGGACACCCAGGCCCAGATCCTCAAAGGCATTTGGGCACCTAGTTCCTATCGATTTCAATGGGAGCTAGGTGCCTTCATACCTTTGAGGATCTGGGCCCTAGATGCTACAGTGATGCACCCTCGCTCAGGGTTCAGATGGGGAAATCACTCCCTGAAGTTCAACAAGCAGCCAGGTTTTGGCCTTGGATCAGCCCGAGTGATACTACTGCATAATGTGCACTGAACTGGTTTGGCAGCAAGAAGTTTGGTGCCAGTGATGGCAAAGAACAAAATGGGGCGGGGGGAGTGGGGGGAATCACAAGATAAATAATTAGAAAATGCTAGGCCAGGCAGACTGTGGACAGATCTCAGCTGCCCAGCATTAGCTTGTTAAAAGGCAAACGGGCTGACTGCTCAAGCAGGTGGTTTCACTAGCTGGTTTGGGGGGAAAGTTAGCTGCTCAGAAGACAGGAGAAGGTTTACATAGACATGGTTTAATATAGTAGATAACTAAGCACTGGAGAGTGCTGTTTAATAGTGGTAAATGGACTTGTCCTTCCTGCCATGTTAGCTGTGTGTCTGGTATAGTTTTCCTTTCAGAGAATTAAGGGAGATACTCTTCTTCTTCTTATGTGCTTGCCAATAATCATAAAAGTTTTGGGTGCTGCTGGACAAAAACTGCTTTTTTATTTTTTTAAAAGACTCTCTAGGATTTATTTACCCTAAACCTCCTAAAAATCATCTTAAGGGAAGCCTTGGAGATGGATTACATGTCTGCTTGTGATCACGTACAGATCCTTGAGGAAGCTACTTAAGAAAGGCAAGTCTACGCTCCCACACTCGGGCAAAGGTAAGATCCAGAAATTTAACTACACGAAAACCTTAGCTTGGAAGCAAAACTGTTGTTCTGTCTGGGGGGAAAAAATGCTTGAGATTTGTTAAAATAGCCTATAAACTGAACTGGCAGCTTAAGTTGTGTGAGAAGTGCAGTTAATTTTCTTTTGTGCATTCATCTGAGGATTCATATTGTTTCTGTCATATGCCTTATTAGGAGAGGTGGTGTATTTTACTGCATTATGAAATATACTTGAAAATAGCCCTTTGTTTTTGGGGTGTGAGAACACTATGATTAGGTGGATTTTAAATTTTTAAATAAGATTCCTTTATATCTGACAGTAAGAGTGCAAAATTCTATGAGCCTCGTCTAACTCCCATTAAAACCAATGGACAAGACTTCCACTGACTTTGACTGGGGAGTTGTAGCAGGCCCTGCGTTTACATGGTCCTTGTCTGCCACGTTGAAGTTGTTAGCAAAGGTGTTGCCAGTTGGGATGGTAATTGTGGGTGTAGCTATCTGTAACTGAGAACAGGACTGAGCTCAACAACTCTTAGGATAGGAGGAGAGACAATGATGAACGGTGTGGTGGATCAAGCTAGTGTCCTATTTAAAAAAAAACTCTGTCCCCTGAGTTCTCCTGTTCCTCTGATGATGTGTTCTGTTAGGAGTCAAGCAGGAGTGGGGGTCTGTGACCCTTTTTCTAAGACAGACTTTGTTTACTGTTAGATGTGGGATAATAGTGCTTGTTTAAATTATACCACTGATCATGGGCCAGCTGATTTAACTGAGTGTATACACATAGTCTTACTAATATTTGCGTTTCTTTATGGTTTCTTCCATCCTCAGTTAATTCATACGTGTGTGGATAAATGTGCGTGCTAATCCCATACCCTTTGCCATTTTAAAGGTGCCATAGAAAATACCTTAATGGAAACTCTAATTCTGCCTGCTATTGGTGTTGCATCATTTTGGATTAATGTGCATGGAATAGAATGTTTCATTTTATTTTTTAGTATTTTAAAAATATAGGGACTATCTTTAAATTGCACTTCAAACAGACAGTGTGTGACTCTGAAGAAAGGTTTTCTTAAAATTGTTTGCTTCTGGAATGTGCTAGAGGAAGAAACAACACCTACCTTTTTATTAAGTGTTGCTACAAACAATGAACACCATCACTCATCGCCTTGCAAGTACAAATGACTTTATGCTTTGCTTCAGGTCTAGAACCAAAACCACTTGTTTTCTGTAGTAGTAATAACAGAGAGAGCCACTTTTGAAACTCACAGCTCTGCCCTTTATACCACGTGCTACTAAGGCAGTGAAATCACTGCCAGGGAGCCTGCCAACAGGCTCAAATGTCAACGGCCTGATACTAAAAGCTACTTCACTTGTGAGAGTGGTCCCATTGAAACTGAGCTGTGGATCAGGCCCATTATGTGAAAGGTAATATGGCTCTTGTAAGAAAGAATAACTACATACACAATGAAACTGGAGTAAAGCAAACCATGTATTTGGGCGCTCAGGAGTTTATCCTTCATGTACAATTGCGAACTACAATTCTGCCAGCAGCTGGGTGTCTGTGCAATTTAAACTGAGATCAATATTAACTAAAAAAACAAGTAATGAATGACAGGTGCCAAAGTATGAAATCCAATGGGACTACTTGCACCAGAATGGTTACATGTGAGTTTTTGCATGATTGGAGACAAGATGAAGATGGCAGGTACAGGGCAGCTCTCTAGTCCTGAACTGCTTTAAGGATACAGGGGCACTGAAGGATCACTAGTATTTGCCATTAACAATTTTAAAAATATCCTGTAGCCTAGGGGGGAAGTGTGCTGGGTGGTGTACCAGGATGCCAGCCTCTCAAGTCTGCTTTTCATTGAGCCTTGAAATCAAGATTGGGTGTCTTTCTAAAATATAGGCTTTAGTTCAGCCATAAGTTGTTGGACTAGAATTGCTGGTTATAGCCTATGTTATGCAGGAGTTCAGAGTAAATAATCATAATGATCCCTTCTGGCCTTTAAAAAATCTGAACTATTTAAAAAAAAAATTAAATATTTTGCTACTCACAATTCATTAGAAGAGGAAACAAGCACACACACGGGGGAAGCTACGATATAAAAGTTTCCACAGGTTCCTTTATTGATGGCGGCATTAATATTTTCAGAATTTTTCTACTATATGACATTTGTTCTAGCAAAGCTCAAATGTACGGGGAATAAGAGCATAATAAAAATTCTTTGCTCTTAGTATTGGTTTTTCAATATATCACCCTTTTGTTATGTACAGTTTATGATTACAAAATCAAAGTAGCACTTACAAATATTCTCCTGCTGGAGAACAGAAGGCTTTAGCTACTCATTTCTGGGCACTTTACATGACTCATAACTTTATAATTTTTTAAATTAAGCGTGTCATTGTAAAAGTTGTTATATACTTTCCTATATGGATTATAACACACAATGCATCTCTCTCTCTCCTTCTGCCTTTTCAAAGCTCCCATGATTCAGGTATAATCCCCATCTGTAAAATGGGGAAACTAAGTCACAGGGAAGCTAAGTTTCTTGGTGAAGACCTTCCTTGTTAGCCCCATGCTCATGTCACTAAACCATTCTGTAGTTGTCATCTCATTGGGATGCATATGAACGGCAATGATGGGCGCATTATAATAATTTTCTAAAAACAACAACTTTGAGGTCGACAGAAGGAAACTGCTGCTTTGTTCTGGTTCAAAACCAGAGGCTATTACTGTAACTCTGTCACTATTACCCTTGTCTTCCCTGGCCCACTCCCTCTACTTGATCATTGCATCTTGCCTTGACTTGGGCACCCAGTCCTGAAATCCATTCTGTTTGGTCTCTAACACCCATATGGAGTCCTGTTGACTGTAATGGGACTCTGCCTGAGCACAGAAGTCTGCTTGTATGGCTAGATAATAAAATATTCAGGAGAAGGAATGTCTTTCACTGTGTGTCTATACAGCAGCAAGCACAATAGAGCTCTGATCCTGGCTGGGCCCCCTGAGTACTCTACCATAATACATGGGAACATCTTCTCCCTTTGTGTGTGAAGATTCCCTCTCCTCTGTGAGCTGAACTTAGAAGAATTTTAGACTGACCAAAAGTTGAGCCAATTTGTATTGCCAACTTTTCCAAGCACGTCCTCGCTTTTCTTTACCCCAATAAATAACCCCAAACCTCATTTCAAATGGAGTAGCATGAACAGGTCATATCTCTTATTTACTGGGAGAATTTCCCAAGTAAGCCTCTCATTACAGCGATTTCAGGGACCTCTGTAAGCTCTTCAGAGAGACGTTTGGAGAGTGAGTTAATGGTGACATCAGGCTACCCATTGAACTGTCTCCAACTGTCCTTCCACGCAGCTGCGTCTCCTGTCTGGGGTTTGTACAACCCTGCCGGAGGAGAGGGGTGGGGCTGGGGGCAGTACATCTGCGCCAGAGGAGCTACTGGCATGGGGTGCTGGCTCCTGGGAGCAGGAGCCCCACATTCTGTTCCTTTTGCCGCTGCGCTTCCCGGGAGAGCCCTGCGGTTCAGTGGTGATTTCTATCCGTGGATATCTGCATCCACGGGTATAAATTTTTATCCGCACAGGGCTCTAGTCGCAGAACATTTTTTTTTGTGAGGGCGGAAGGGGACGGGGCGGGCGGTACCATAGTGGTAAGAGTTAAAATCTATTTGCACCACTGGTTACAAGAATAGCTGGCCAGAGGACAAGAGTTTCACCGCAGCTTTTGATGTTTTCAAAACTTTCTGTTCCGTATTTCATGAAAACAATTTTTTAGAATGTTTCTGTGAAAATGGAATTGCCAAAGACCTGAATGCATGGGTGAGCATGCGGCCTCGTGGTTAGGGCACTAGCTTGGGATTCAGGAGATCAGGTGCCAGGTCCCTTCTCTGCCGGCTTCAGAGTGATCTGAGATTAAAAACTCTGCTCTGAATCAGGCAGAGCAGAGACTCAAACCCGGGCCTCCCACATCCCCGATGACTGCGCTGATCACCGTTTTTTAGAGTGGGAGCTCACAGGGCTCTCTCAATGAGAACCGCCTCTCCTGAGGAAAACTTCATTGAAACAGTCACGTCTCCACAAAATGTTTTGACTTTGTCAAAATAGACTCTTTTTCCTCTGTCTCGTTTCCATGAACGTGTTCCAACCAGCTCTAGTTGCAGGTAGATTTTTCCAAGAGCACCCAAGTCCTGTTTTCAAAAGTGATTGTGAGCTCCTAGGAGCCTTAACCCCTGTGACTTCCAGCGACACACTGAGGCTAAGGCTTATAAGTCACGGACACACTTGGAAGTTTTACCGTAGAACTTTAACGGGTTTTCAAAATTGGCTCAGCTGAACAAGTGTAAAACACTATCTAGACAACTCCCTCAAGGCAGACAGCCCAAGGTAGTCTGATATGTTGGTCTCTTTCTTTTCTCTTCCCTGCAGCACTGTGTGGTACATCTGATGATGGCCCCTCACCTAGGATTTTGGGGCGATAGGCCAGCCTTGGATCAGCTAACAATACTGGTTCCTCCTTAGACCCTACTGAGGGGGGTTTTTTTTAAAGGCCGCTATGGGATAGGAAAAAGTCAGGACGTGCCCTTCTTCCTGAAAGGCAGTGAGTCATGCCCTTTCCCATCTGGCTGGGCCAGACTAAGCATTGGGTGAAGCCTGAAGCCAACTTTAACTTGTGCTAAGCCTCAGAGAAAGATCCCCCTTCTCCCCTTTACTCTTAGAGGATGCAGATGGTGTATCCCCCAGCCAAGTTGGTCACTTTGCATTTTCCGTCCCCTTCTTGGTCAGTTTCAGCTCTTTCCCCAAGAGCATCAACTTTCTTTCTCTCTCATGATCCTGTCAGGTTCTCCTTCAAGCCATCATACACCCCTTTGGTTACATAACCAACAGAGGAGGAGAAAACACTGCCCTTGGGAACTTTCCCCCCAGTGGTTACACCAAGAGCCCTAATCCTGTGAACAGTTTATCACTTTGCCTCTCCTCTTCCCAAATCCCCACCTGCCTTAGGTAACCTATGCATATGGGCTTTTTCCTCCTTTCTCGGGAAATGCTTCATAACTTATCAACTCTGCTTAGGGCTGCATAAGCTAAAGCATTTATTTAAGCTGTAGTTTGTTTGTTTGTTTTTTATCCTCCCTTAACAATAATCATGTTGACACTGGAAAATACTGGATGGCTACATATTGCATATATAGACTGTGCTGCCTGCATTGAGATAGATTCACCACCTGCTCTCAAGCGCCCTGTTCATACTCCTGCAGACGTTAGATAAACATGTTGAGGGAGCAGCAGACTGTTTTCAAGCATGACATATCTGAGCTGTGTTTAAAGTCAAAAGCTGCTATTTACAGCTTGTGAAGAGCGAGGACTCATCATCAAGGGCAATAAACTAGATCCATAGCAGGTTAATGGTTTAAAGGGACAGAAATTGTTTCAGTCCTGTCACTTGCTCTTGAAATTAGAGAAGTCTGGGGGGGAAGGGATAACTCAGTGGTTTGAGCACTGGCCTGCTAAACCCAGGGTTGTGAGTTCAATTCTTGAGGGGGCCATTTAGGGGTCTCAGGCAAAAATCTGTCTGGGGATTGGTCCTGCTTTAAGCAGGGGGTTCAACTAGATGACCTCCTGAGGTCCCTTCCAACCCTGATATTCTAAAGCTCCAAAAAGGAGAGTCGAGTTTCCTTTGGAAATAATACTTTCTGGTTACTGTGAGATGGTGTAAAACACCAAGTATTGGGTCATGAGCTAAAGTGGAATGAGTATGTCACTTCCAGATAGGGTAAGGGCCTGAGAATTATTATTATTTTTAGACCAATGTGCCATGTCAGAACTGAATGCAGTGATTGGAGCCACACCTGAGTGCACCTTTCTCCCCATATGCCATCATAGATGTGGAAATACTGAAGACGGATATAACAGGGGGATGGGGGAGGAGCGGGCAGGGTGTTCTCCATAAAGGCTCCAGAATTCAGGAGTGAGTAAATCCAAATTTCAGCAGTGACTTGGACACTTAAGAGCTTAAAGCTCTTTGAGAGTCAATGGGACTTAGGCTCTTAAATGTTCGTCATTTTTTAATAGAAGTCCTAAGACACTTAAATCCTTTTGAAAATGTTATCCTTTCAGCCTTTAATATTCCACCTGTCCTGAGGTTTTTTCCTTCTTACATAGTGAGTAATCTTGAGCCTTTATACGGGAAAGACTTGTTTCCTGCAGGGCAAGTTGGAAGTTGAAGGCTCCGGAACTCTTCCTCCATTGCACGCAGGGGTAGCAATGTCCTGTTATTCCTGCTCATTGGACCTGAGGCTATAGAGAGTGTCAAATAGGTTAGACTGCTGCCCCACCCCCACACCATTTTCTGCTTCCTCTCTTTTATACTAGTTTCCACATTCTGGCTCTGTCCCATATTTGCGGCTTGGGAGAGTTGATTGATAAAACCTACAGGAAGCTCTTTCTCTAGCACAAATCTGCCTTGTTCTTTCTGATGATTTTCTCCAGTGTTTTTTCACACTGACAATTGTAATTCTACTTGTGTTTTCTCTCTGACCCTTGGAATTCAATTGTACTAAATTTCCCATGCCTTGAACATACATGCATGTTCCTTGAGTCTGCTTAATGGCCCTAGAAAGAAGCGTTCTGACTCATTGGAAATGAAATCTGAGCATGCACTAAACGCAATCTACTCTGTCAGGATTGGATGTTGGTAACAGATGGCTACATTTGGGAAGCATGTGAAGTTATGATACTGGAAATAGGTCTCTTGTAAGTGACAAATGGCCTTCAAAATGCTCCATTATGGCCATTGTGAGATGCTGTTCTCGAACTGCTAAGTGTGCCTCATTGAGATGGGAGTAAAGATCCCAAAGGAAGTGAAGCTTCATCAGCCAACCCAAACCCAATATGGGCTCTGGAAATGAGGTATTGAAAGAATTTGAGAAGTCCCATATTTCTAGCTGTGGTGATAAGAGACAGATCATTGGAGAGGGGGCAGGACTTAAATACGTAAGCCAAAGCATCACACTCTTTGCGTTTACATAGAACATTTCATCAAACCTCTCCAAGCACTTTACAGTCATAGCCTTACAATAACTCTAAAGTAGGCAACACAGTAGAACCTCAGGTATCTGAAGCCAGGTTCAATCTAGACTCAAAGATCATGTGTTCCTGCTTTTTTCACCCGTTCCCACCCTCTCCAGAACTTTCTGCAGAGTTCGCTGGGGGGGGGGGGGGATGTTCACACCCATGTAAAAAAATTCTTAAATATCTAGCTATATCTCCTGTCTTTCCTCTTCAAAAAACTGGCCTACTCAAGCCCCTGCTGTGCCTTATTCACCAAATTCCTTAGTTACCAAAAGTTTCATGTCCCTTTTCCCTCATCCCCACTGGAGATTTTCAGACAAAGTTCTTCTATCCCTTTTAGAGACCAGAGGCTGATTGACTTGCCCTGTGCCACCTAGCAAGTCAGTGGTGGAACTGAGCCTAGAATCCAGGTATCCTGACTTGGGGGCCCCGGCTGTAACCGTTGTACATCATCACCCTCCAAACTGTGTTTCTTCTCTTCTCCTCCCATCCTACTTTCCTATGGCTATTTCAAACATGGTGGGAGCAGTGAGCCTTGTCACTTTTGGGACCAGCGCCCATTCTGGCCAGGTTACTTCCAGCTGNTGACTTGCCCTGTGCCACCTAGCAAGTCAGTGGTGGAACTGAGCCTAGAATCCAGGTATCCTGACTTGGGGGCCCCGGCTGTAACCATTGTACATCATCACCCTCCAAACTGTTTCTCTTCTCTTCTCCTCCCATCCTACTTTCCCATGGCTATTTCAAACGTGGTGGGAGCAGTGAGCCTTGTCACTTTTGGGACCAGCGCCCATTCTGGCCAGGTTACTTCCAGCTGAGAAGTCACACGGCTGCATTCATTGTGGTGCCATGTACCGAAGCAGAGTATTAGTGAGTGAGAGCAGGTGGTGGTGACTGCTGGTTTAGATTTAAGATATTCTGACTGCTTTGGAACATCTAGCCTTGAACCTGTGAGTGCTCCTCTGGTAAGAGGTACTGGTGCTTTTCTAAGCTCCTTCTGGTTAGTCTTTAAGGGCTTGACTCTTGTCACTGTCTCCGGAAATCCTTCTGCTTCCACCTTAGAGGTTTTACTCTTGAGTATTAGATGTTCACAATGGTCCTTTCCTGCTGACTAACTCTATATAGCTCAGTGGTTTGAGCATTGGCCTGCTAAATCCAGCGTTGTGAGGTCAGTCCTTGAGGGGGCCATTTAAGGATCTGGGGCAAAAATCTGTCTGTGGATTGGTCCTGCTTTGAGCAGGGGGTTGGACTAGATGACCTCCTGAGGTCCCTTCCAACCCTGATATTCTATGATTCTATAATAGCTTCCCTCCTTGATTCAGGAATACATTATTAGCATATTAGCTGGCTGCTTCACCTTCATCATCTAGTCTGTTCTCTTCATTTTGCTTGTATCCATTTGACTTTTGGCATCGGTAACAGGGCTTGCCCAGCAACATCAGGTGTGTCTGCTGCCTCAGTTTCCCCGTGTCAGTCAAAATGCCACACAACTTTCAGATCAACTCTCCCCTTTCTGGGGCTGCCTTTTTTTTTTGTTTTTTTTTTTTAAAGCATAAGTTAGGTCACAGTGCAGGATGCTCAGAGGTCCTCCTTTACGGTTGTGGTCAAGTCCTTTAGCCTTGTCCCTGGGCTCATATATTCTTCAGCCCTGGGTACAGGGTTTCACCACAGCTCTCCTTATGGGCTCTAATGAACTGTCTTGTTCCCCAGACCCACTGGAGAACTTTGGAGTCTCTCCTTCCAGTACACTCTTCTCACTCTAAATTAAACTACCGACTTGTTTGATATCCTATAGTCCTGTCACCGAATTGGCTAAATCAAGTGAGGCTGAGCCTAATTCCCTTAATGAGCCAGCTCCTTATTATTTTGTCCAGAGTAGCAACTGTCAGCATCTGCTCAAGAGCACCACTCTATTGCTCTCCACTGGAGTACAGTTTCCTGCTCTTCATTCACATGTAACTAGTGTTGTGAAAGGACTAGGTAAAACTTGCTGTTTGAATAAGCTGACAGTTCTAACTCTTGATTTGACTGCTTAAAAGACTAGACTCTTCCCTAATGTCACAGAGTTCAGGAAGGGGAGTCAGATTGCCTCGTAGGGGCACGGTTGGGCTACACTGTGCCTTTGTGACATGCCCTCCAGAATTAAAGCCGGGATTGTCTGTATTAGTCGTCCTCCTCCTCCCCCAAGAGAGAAGAAATAATCTTCCCCTGCAGAGGGAAAAGTGTAATGCCCTGTGTCCAATTTTCTTTTCATTGCTGTTTTTATTGTGGAAACAGAGTGCTGACTGATTCTAAAATGAAAATAGGGAAAGCTAATTTTTGTAGTTCTTGCTAATAAAATTCTTAATGTGCTTCTCTCCCATTATCATAAAGATTGTTATAGTGTATTTTATTTCTGGTATCTTATTTTCCCCACATCACACTAGCATTCCTTATCTTCAAAATTACTTCTTTAGATTTCCTCCATTTTCTTATTTCTCTGGCCCTGTTGTTATTGGTGTCCGTTTGATACTATTGATATTTTCATAAGCAATACATATAGCTCATGAAGAAAGGTAGGTTGGTTGGTTTGTTTAAAAGAAGACAATGCAGCAAAACTGGGTGTATTGTATCTAAAACATCCTGTGTGCACAATTAACCAACAATCTGCTAGATAAACTTATGTTCACATACAGCATGGGGAAAAAATCAGCATTGCACTGTACTGGCATAACTGGCTATGCAGGTATGTTCAAACGCTGCTGGTAATGCAAAATGATCCCTGGACTGCAGCCTTCAATGGCTCAGATAAAGTAGCATCTGGTTCTTTAATACGTATATTGGTATTTGGTGTACAAAAGTATGGAGCCTGGATGGTGGAAAGTAGGACCATGATCCGAAGCCTGCTGAAATGGGTGTGACTCGCTCACTGTGCTTTGGCTAAAGACTGGCTTCCTTCGCTGTATCGTGGCTGCCCACGCTCAAGTGCACGTGCCGAGAGGACTTCCGCTGCTAACGCTCTGCGATGGAGCACTGAGCCTCTCTACACCTAGCTGCCCTTGCGGTCTAATCGATTATCCTCACCCCCAGCGCCCTGCCCCATTGCTCACATCAGCCTGCTGGCAATTAAATAAAGATATGGCCACAAATGACTAAGAATTTTATGGAAAACACATAATATCATTTTCTGGGGGGGTTGAAATCTAACTTCCCTGAGTCCTGTGACAGTTCTCGTGAGTCACCTTGTTATCCCCTGCTTCCAGCAAGATGGAGTCTTGCTTGTGGTAACTGGATGTTAGCTCCCTAACACCCCCAGCCTGTCAGCTGTTAAAGCACTTTCCTCCAGGCTAGGTCAGTCCTGACTTCACCTTGCCGGTTAACAAGAGCTGCACCCCCATTCGCCTTGACGCATTCTCCTGTGATGTCCAGACCCTGACTACTCACAGAAATCCCAGATCCTCTGCTCCCAAAGGAATAGCGTACCCCAGTCACTGCTCCAACATAACTCACTGCACTGGTGAGCACTTACATTTTTATTTTTTTTTGCTTTATTGTAAGAAAAGAAAAAAAAAAAAGAGGTTCCGCTACAAACAAGAGATAGAAACAAATGGTTGCAACATAAAACAAAATCACAATATACAAAGTAGGACCTACACTGCTTAATAGTGACCTTTCCTATCTAATTAAGTAGGTCTTGGCCTAAAGTTGCAGAGTTAGCCAGCCTCCCAGGAGCTAGGATCCAATCTTTCATGGAAACCCTCCCCCCCTAAGATTCCTCAGTAAATGGATGCAGAGGATTGTTCTCCGCCCTTGTCAGATAATGAATCAGTCTTGTGTATTCACAGACAGGGTGACCCTGTCTGTTACAATGTTCCTTTTTACCTCCAAGTGGTTTTGATTGTTTGCAGTTGTATTTGTTGGTTTTCTATGGACTGTTCTGGGATGGGGCAAGGGTAGGCAATTGAACAAAACATTTACATAATCAGCTAGCCAAGGAAGGGTGACAACTACCTCTTTGTTGAATGGGCAATCACCAAGACCTATGATTCCCTGGTGACTAAATTTTACTGTAAGACTATAAGGACATAATTTTCAATATAGATATTGAAATATTACCAGTACACAATGATTGAGCATTGATAACATACAAGCTTTTGTAAAAGCAGCAAAGAATCCTGTGGCACCTTATAGACTATAAGACTTATAAGGTGCCACAGGATTCTTTGCTGCTTTTACAGATCCAGACTAACACGGCTACCCCTCTGATACTTGATACAAGCTTTTAGTAGAGATCTTACAACCTAGCCTTCATGGATAAATACCATGAAAGCGGTACATTAGGTGTACAGAGTTTGTCAGGTCTGAGACAGNTACATTTACATAATCAGCTAGCCAAGGAAGAGTGACAACTCCCTCTTCGTTGAATGGGCAATCACCAAGAGCTATGATTCCCTGGTGACTAAATTTTACTGTAAGACTATAAGGACATAATTTTCAATATAGATATTGAAATATTACCAGTACACAATGATTGAGCATTGATAACATACAAGCTTTTAGTAGAGATCTTACAACCTAGCCTCCATGGATAAATACCATGAAAGCGGTACATTAGGTGTACAGAGTTTGTCAGGTCTGAGACAGGAGTTGCTTGTAAAGAACAGGGAGCCCTTTTGCCAGTTGGCACCAGGTGCATTCAGCTTTCATCCATCACTCAGAGATTGGTTCCATGCAATTAAGGTGACCAGATGTCCCTATTTTATAGGGACAGTTCTGATATTTGAGGCTTTGTCTTATATAGGCATCTATTACTCCCCATCCCATCCCGATTTTTCCACATTTGCTAGCCAGTCACCCTACATGCAATGTGTATGGAGTGGGGGAAGAAAGGTCTTTTCAGAAGAGACCTTTAGAATTGGGGTTTTATTTTTATTGACATTTGAGAACCCACAGCACTTTTCAGGAAGACCAGATGTTTGTCTTGTTCAAAATGCCATTCCTATAGTTGTGCAGTGTACTGTACACTGGTTCTCTGCTTTGCTGCTGTTATCCAACCCAGAAGTAGCTGGGGGTGATAAGCATAGAGTCTGAAAAGCACTCTGAGTTCTTATGGGACATGTGAAATATTGGCGACACTGTCAACTTGTGAGTTCTTTTCTGTCCAAACACGTCACCTATTTCTATTTTATAGGTAACACTGAAACATCTCTAGCTGGAAAAGATTAGAGGAAAAGCTCTCTCTTGTTCAGTTTGTCTGCTTTGTAAACTTGACAGCACTTTTTCTTCCTCCTTTGTAGTCGGTTTTCTCTGTGTCTTCCATCCAGCAACAAGAACAAGAAAAACTGAAAATAGGAAAATTGGTGGTAGGGTTCAGGCATAAGTGTGGGACCTTGTCACAGGGTGCTCGGCTCACCGCTGGAGCACCTCCTGACCACATCTGGGAGCTGTGCCAGTCCCGTGCCCCTTCCTGTAGTTGCTCACTTCCCTCTGGCCAGGTCACTGTAGTTCTGCCCTTCCGTGGGGGAGTTGCATGTATCAAAGATTGTCAGGACCTATTGTCCCAGATAGCCTTCCCTTTGCTGCCCCTTAACGATGCCACTGCCCAGTGGCTGGTAGGGGAACCCTGGCTTGTCTTCAGCACTGGAATCCAATCCAGGGACCCTACCACAAGCAGTCATGGTCTGCACAGTCCCAAACCTTTCTGCTGTGTCTCTGGGCTACTTCCTTCCTCACCTTCTCTCACCGTGAGAGCAGTTGCCGCCTCTTTTTCTCTGCTACCCCCTGCAGCTGTCAGCTACTGGGCTTTCTGCAGGCCCCTCCTGTTCCCGTCCAGCTGAGCTCCATCTCTAATTAGTCTTCACTGCTCCTGGGCTCCGCCTCCAGGTGCAGCCTAGGTGGTTAGTGGGATCACCTAGCCACCTTAACGCTTTCCGGAGATATGAGGGGTGGACACCTCATCACAGACCTGAAATAATTGAATGTTTTTCAAATATAGTTGAGAAAATGACCCTTTTTAAGCAATATATTCATGGCTGTCTGCTCTGACGCTCTAAGAAAAAGCTAGAACTTAAAAGATCCTTTAGCATTTTTTTTGCAATACAGTCGCACTCAAAGGATCTGGACCCCCTTGCACTTGGTACTGTGAAAAAGATAGACAGATGCTCCCGGCTCCCGCCCCAAAATTAGTGTCTATTGGCCCCAGTCTTGCAAATGCCTAAACAGATGCTTTAAGCATTAGTAGTCTGAGTTCAAACTAGTCAACGTGTCAAAGGTTTTGTTATCTGCACAGTCACCCACCATCCCCCTAACCCTCTGCCACCCCGCTCCAGCAACAGTGACCTTATGTTGCTGCCCTGCCTGCCCCAGAGAAATAGATTCAGAAGGGAGAGTGGCGGATGGGAGGGCAGAAGAAGAGCAGTCATTCAGGTGGTGCTTCTGTCTAGCAGCTAAAAAAGCATAAGGCTGCAAAGGTAGCATTTTAAAAAAATGGGGGAGGGGAAGGGAAACCGTGAAGGGATTCTGGGGAATAAGGTGATGACCCCAGCGATCATTGTGAAAGCTCTCGCAACAGACTATATTTCTCCACTGGGATAGGATAGGGAGGGTTAGTAGTTGCCAATGGATGCAGAAAGATGAACGTCTCTCTGACTAACACAAATGACCCACACTCATGCAAGCTGTGCTGGTCGCATGACACCATCAGCAGAACTTGTGGCTGACCTTGCATAAGGTCTGTCAAATGCTCTGAGAGACTCCAATGGAAGGCAATGTCTTGTTGTTAACTGCTGAAATCCTCTTCTTTATTATTCCCTTTCCCCCAAAAACGTTATCCCATTGTTGTAATTACTAGCTGCGTGATGTGTAGTCTGTCACCTCTGCCCCACAGCACTGTTGAAACTTGGCAGTTCCTCAGGAGCATGAGCAGTGATAGATCATCCAGCAGCCACGGCGACTTCAATTCTGATACTGTTCAGCACGTAATTAGACAGCTGGAATCCTTCATGTTCCAAATGTCAATTCCGTCTCCTTCAAGTTGTCAGACAGTGAACACACAACGCTCGAGCTCCAGTAGGGAGCCAGGCAGGCTCTGGTGGCATCACGTACCGACAGCTGCTTCTCTGGTACAAATCTCCCCTTGTGCGGATAATCACTTTCCTGTTGAGACCAGCGTGTGTTATGGCTTTTCTTCACTTTCCCCTTTGTTTAATGCCAACATTTACCATCGCTCCTGGAGCGTGAGAGAGGATAAAGAGCAGAATGGTGGGACCATGTGTTGGAGGACTTAACCACAGGACATACGGTTATGGGTTGGGTTAAACCTCTTTGAAGTATGTGTGTGGAGATCTGCCCTTCATTTAAGATACTTCTGTCAAGCTCCTTTATGTACCCAGATAGCTGAAACAGTTGCGGCTTCCACTCTGAACACAGGCACATGTCCGTGCCCAAAACAAAGGCAGGTATATGTGGGTGGAGTGGTTTTGCTGGCTCTTGTTCTGTGAAGATTTGTGTGTCAGAGAGAGTGCAGAAAGACCAGAGAAGTGGGGAGAGAGAAGGAAGTGCCAGATGCTGCCTGAACAAGAACTGTGAGTGTGGCCCTGAGAAAAGCCCAGAGAGACTACTTTTTGGACAGAGTATTTGCAGAAAGGGGTTTGGATCTGTGAGCAAAGAAACTGTTTCCTGTTGTTTGAATCCTCTGCTGTTCCAGGAAACGGGCCTCTGTACATTCTCAGTAAATAAGCAGGATTGTGTCAAAGATGCCAAACTCCATCATCAATTTCTCCTCCTCACAGAAACAATCTGCAGAACCCTGAACTTTGGCCAACTGCTCAAGTCAAAAAAGGGGGACACTGTACCATTGTCCTGCTTCACCTAGACTCTATCCCTGGTGTACGCAGATATTGTAACCCTGCCTCCTTGGAAATATTGCTCATGTGGGGCCATCAATAAAATGTGTAGCTAGTGCTGGCATTGCATAAGATGTGTACAATGTGTTGGAATCCTCAGATGGAAGGTAACGTCTTTGCAATCCTCTTCCTTATTGTTCCCCTTCCCCAAACGCTTACACCATGGTTGTAATCACCAGCAGTATGGAGCATAGCCTGTAAGCACTTTGGAGTACAGACCCTTTCCTCTTATGTGTGTGATGTCCACACACCCCTAGGGCAGTGTAAAAAAACGATAGGAGAATAAAGCCAATTATGTAGTATATGGAAAAAGCTGGTGGAGATTCCCTCCACTCTGGCAACAGTTCCCTTGACATTTCATTAATGGCACTTACTTTGTGCACAGCCAAAGCTTATACAACTCTAGATAAATAATTATGAAGTTTCAAAAGATATATGCTCTTTGAGTTAATAATTTTAACAGCCTGTGAGAAATGTTGCTGTTCTCATGGTAACAGGAAAGCTGTAATTTCGTCTCTAATTTGAGAGTGCTGGTGTAATCCTTGCAGATAGCTTTCTGATGGGAACTCTTTTTAGTTTTCCCTAATTGTAGGCTTCTTAATGAAGTGATATTATTGAGCAGCTTAGGCAAACAAGTCAAAATGGATTAATTAGCACTGAATATATCAATAAAAAGTGTACTTAGAATTATTTAGTAGTAAAATTGTATAGCTGTTATATTAGCAAGTGCCGGACTTGAAGTGTACATGGACAACTCCTGAGGTTTCTTTTTTGCAATTTTTTTTTAAGCCTTTGTGGGTTTGTCTTTGTCACTAGAGCAAGAAATTAATCATCTGCCATAGTCTATCCACCTTGTAAGCATCAGACTGTTCATCATTTCTTGGCACTACTAGGCACTTGAATGTTATGGTGCTGATGGCTCTGTGTGTGTGTTTGTGTATGTACACACCTTGGGGGAGATGTTCAAAAGTGCCTAAAGGATTTAGGACCCTAAATTCTATTTTCAAACTGACTTAGGCTTTTAGGAGCCCAAATCGCAAGGAAATTCAATAGGAGTTAGGCTCATGAGTCCCTTAACTTTTTAAGTTTTACCCTTTGTTGTTTCCAGACTATTACAGTAACTTACTTCTGGAAGGCAAACAACCTACTGTAGAGAGAGCATGTGCGCCAGACGCACCCTAGCTTCTCCATCTGCCGCTAGAGTCTTAAACTAACTCCATGCCTCAAACTTTATCTTTCAGACTTGCTTTCCCAACCTGCTTGTGGCCCTTGGGTTGCTTAATACTAATCTCTGGACTGTCAGAACTGTCCGAGAACCAGGAGTCAGATGCTTTTATAACCCTGGAATGGGCAGGTATTGAACCCAACACCTCTGGATCTAAAAAGTGTGTGCGTCTACCACTTCAGCTAAAGTACCAGCTCCAATAGTTTGCTGGCAGTAACATACTCATAAACCTCTATATTCTTCTTGCACTAGAGGGAGACAACGAGTTAAACAAGGAAGCAGGAAGATGCCATGTTAAGCAACATCTACTTCCAGGCCCCTTTATCTTCACATATATATTTGATGAAACATAAAACTGTCACAGTTAGTTCTTCAAAGTCTTTTGCATGTCAGGATTATTAATCTGTTTGAGATTCTTGCGCTTTAACTGCTTCGTTGAATATTATCATAGCAGTGTTTGGTGGTGGTTTCCATATCCTTAAAGCTGCTAAACTAGCAATTTAATTTATCCTAATTCAGAACCTAATTGTCTTGCACTGCTGGCTAATTAAATGTTCAAAGAAGTGATAAATTAGGCAGGTTGATCATTACAACACAAGTAATTAGTCACTCTAACTGAATCTGTGCCCAGCAATCCATGTACATTAGGATGGGTGAAGGGGGAAGTGAACAAAGTATTTGTCAGGATCGTAAAAAATAATAATAATAAGACCACTCTAGGGACTTCATGTGAGGCACTTGAGTCATATATCAGCTCTGGTTTTTTAAGCTGTTTGTTTTTTGTATTAGCAATTCTTACTCTGATGCCCATTAGGGGAAGTTGGAGTTCTGAGATCAGAGGGGCTAAAAGAAAAAAAATTCCCATTTCACAGAAGATCCAATCTGCTCCTGGGCTAGACTTTGATGATGGTAAAAGCTAGAAGTGGATGATCTAGGGGCCCCATTTACTCACGGCGTCCCTGGAATTGAAGCCTGCTGTGTCCTATAGAACAACCCCTTCTCTGCTTCCTCTTCTAGCATGTACAGTCCCTTGTCATAACACGTATCAATACAAAATAAAAGCCACTCTCTAAACCAGGTGAGCTTTATCATTTGCCTTCGCAGGAAATTATGAACTGTGATATTCCCTGGGTATGAAACTTCGCAGCATAAGGGTCTACAGAGCACACTGACTGACAATGGTTTGATGGCTCAAATAATTGCAAACCCAAAGTGTAGTCCTTTGCCATTTACATTCTTCTATTCTGCCTGTCGCCATGGTAGCCAAGCACCTGTAATTAGTCGGAGATCCAAAAGCCATTGAAGTTGATGGAAAGACTGTTTTTGACTTGTGAGGGCTTAGGATCAGGCACCTACTCGCAAAAGTTATCCTACGGAGGCCCACATAAAAGGGGATTACAGGATAGGGTCCACTGGTTTACTTACTAATACACTACCAATCACTTTGTCAGCAGAGTGGTTGTGTAAAGATTTTCCCCTTTATAGAGTACAGTTAAATCTTACCAATGGCTTTGAGCTCCCTATGGCTGGCAAATTTGAGTGACACGCCCTAGGGAAAAGTTTGACTGACTGGCAAAGCTTTAGCAAAGCTACCATTAAGTCCTCTCCAAAAAGATTTTGTATAATGCAATTCTGCATGCCTGCCGTTGGTCAGAGTTCGTGCCAGAATAGCAACTGGACTGAAATGCTAAAGTTCTGTGCTTAGTTTTCCACAGCTGGTACAGCTCCTTGAGTGGAAGAGGCGGTGGGGAATTTGTCATCTAAATGGTTCTTTGTTGGAAAACACTGATTTGTTGGAACCAGGACATTTCACAGGAACATACTGGGTTTGATAAAAGTTTTACTTACACACACACACACACACACACACACACAACCTGGATTCAAGTCCCTGCTCCAAAGGGCGCAGAGCAGGAACTGGAACCTGCATCTCCTACAATCTAGATGAGTTTTGTAACCACCAGGCTATTGGCTATTCCAAAATATATGTTTGTGGGGTTTTTTTCTTTTCTTTTTCTCTTTCTCTCTGAAAAAGTTCATCCCATTAAAGAATGGGGAAACCGCTGTGAAATCATGAAACATTTTTACAGGATGGGAAAATCTTCTGTCCAGTTCTATGAAACAGTTAATCTATAATAAACAGCACAGCTCAACTCCACCTAGGCTTTGCCAGTTTTTTAAAAAAAGTCCATCAGCGGTCAAATTCATGGAGACAGAGAACTCTAACACTTAAAAAAAAAAAAAAAAAAAGGATAATATCCAAAGGTTCAAAAAGCAGATAACCTTTTAATTGATCACATTAACTTCAGGCCAGTACTGAAATAGAGACAGATGTCAGGAGAGACTGGGAGTCACTGTGAATAGATTACTCAGAGATTTTAAAGGCTCTGTAATGATCATCTAGTCTATACTCCTGCTTAACACAGTCCATAGATTTCCTGCTTCCAGCCTTTCAACTGGAGCTTGATTGAGAGGAGGGATTGTGCAGTGGTTAGGACATTGTGGACCTGGGTTTAACTTCCTGTTCAGCTACTGCCTTCCTCTGTGACCTTGGCCAAGTCGCTTAGCTTTTCTGTGCCTCAGTTCCCTTTCTGTCAGGTGGGAATGATAGCACTGCCTTGCCTCACAGGGGCTTTGTGAGGATAAATAAATTGATTGTGAGTGCTCAGTTAATATGGTAACAGGCACCATGTAAGTACCTTAGGTAGATAGTATGTCTTCCAGAAAGATGCCTACTCCTGATTTGAACTCTCCAACCGATGGAGTTTTTACCCCATTTCTGTTTCAATAGCTGGTTACCCTCACGGCCTTTATTTCCAGTTTGAACTTTATAGATATCAATTTCCAGCCATAAGAACTTGTTATGCCTTTGGCATCTGGATTAAAGAGCCCTGTCCTATCAGACATCTTGCCTCTGTGCTAATTATAGAGTACAAACCCTTTACTTCCTGAACTTGTCTTCAATCATCTAAAGCTAAATAAACTGTCCTCTTTAGCCTCTTATTGTAATTGTTCCTGTAGCTCTTCTCTGAACCCTCTCTGATTTGCAACATCTTTTCCAAGAGTGAACACCAAATCTGGACAATGCCATATACAAAGATAATATTGCCTCTATTCCCCATCTCTATTTTCCTGTTAAAATAGCTAAGCATTGTATTAGCCCACACACACATACACCCTTTTTCTTGTGACAGCATCACACCGCCCAAAGATGTCAGCCTGGGGAAAGAACATTTTTGATGTTCTACCCAACAGTGGTGTCCCGTCAGATACTCCTTGGGATCAGTGTGTAATAAGAACTCAAGGGAAACGGAACATTCGGTAGAATTTAGGAGTACTGTGTCCAGCACTGGCCAACCCTTCTCAAAGCTCTAGCTGAGATTTAAAAAGGCCGAGGGAGGCCAATAATTGTTTTAAAGAGAGAGAATGGGATTTAAGAATGAATGCAAGGAAACGAGGGGATGGGAAGAAAAGCAGATTGGCTGGAATTTCTGAAGGGGTTAAAGATTCACCTGGCTCTCTAATCTGAGAGCGGGGAGGTCACTCAGTGACATGAATGGCTAGGGCAATGAATAGTAGGACCAATAAAACGAATGCTTCATATAGCATGTGCTTATTCAATGGAGTTCCCTGTTGCAAAAAGTCCATAGTCCAAGGCATGTTTGTGCTGTGTCCTCTACTTACACTGTTCATCTTCTTCTTTCTCGTTTATGCTGCTTTTCCTGGTGAGGGTCGTGCTGCCAGCATGGAGAATAGAGAGGACCAGACCTCCCTTTCCTCCGCAACAGGTTCTAGCTCCTCCTGGGGGATTCCCCAGCATTCCCAGGCCAGCCAGGAGATAGATACTCTTCATAGTCATCTCATTGTTACCATGTGCTTCCTGCCCCCATCCCCACCCCTGCTTGTATTTCCACCTGTTGTTTTACAATTTGACATATAAGACTTTCTGTTTTGCCTAGTACCATGGGCCTCTAGAAGTTATTGTAATGCAATATTAATGAGCTGAGGCAGTGCCTTCAGTCCGTAATTGTCAAGAAGTACATTTCTGATCAGGGGAAAAATATAGCCAGCCTCTACTGGGGGGTATATATCATTTGAGGATATATATCATTTTTCCCCACCCCGCTGAAATTGTTAGATTATTTTCCCTTTTGCCTATATCTGGCACCAGAGGACTAAGTTTTTAAAGATTCGTCACTTGTGCTCTTCCCCTGCCACTCCCACTTCCCATTCCCCGCTTCACAGAAAAAGAACAGTTCTAGTATCTTGGCTAATATACCTTTCCTCACGTAGCGGGTGATGGCTTACTTCACAAACCCAGAGCTCCTGCTTGCTTTGCTGAATCAACCGGGTTTCCCCACAGCAAATTGCAACTCCTAACGTTAGAAACATTGATCTTTTATTCTTTTTGTAATCTAATTAGTCTGGGTGGGTTATGATAGTGATCTCTTTGATCAAGATGATTGATCTGATATGCTAATTAAGCAAGGCCCTTTGGGGTTTTTGGTTCTTTTTTTAGTGATAGTGCAAACAGTGCACCATTGTATGTTCAGTATCTCTAGGTCCATCCCTAAATGAGTTGAAAGTTAACAGAATGGGATATAAGAAAAGGGTCCATAAGCATTTTGTGGGAACTTTCGACTGTAGCCCATTGGACTGTAACCTCACTCTTTCCAAAGGTTTTGTCTTGGTCTGCGAAGGTAAAGTTCCCTGCTCAGTGGTTGGACTATGAGGGAATGAAAGTTGGGAAAACAACTTCCTGTTCAGCAGCTGGCAGATTAGACCCACATCTTCTCTCCTTCCTACCCACCAAATGTGTTGATGATAATAATTGCCTATCGGTAAAGCATTGTGAAATCCTCTCATGGAAAATACCATATAGTGGCTAAATGTTGTTATATTTACTTCATGGTGAGACCCTATTGTAACATTCTTTTATTAATCAGAGAAGCCTCTCAGATTACATTGGCCCAGAAGGTGTCAATTAAATCAATATTACCCATAGATTTAAGTCTATACTTTTTTCAATGTTCTAAATACTTGATTTATTTTTGCTGGTTTTATTTTATTTAGCTTTTCATCAAATCATCTTTCTATTTAATTGAGCTAATAACTTTACTCCTGTCCTCCTCTTTGTTCTGTCTGGCAAGCAATTTCCCAGCCTCATCTCCCTGCTCATATATCCTCTTTTGATCTGGTTATTAGCATTTCATCTTCCTCGGCATTCAATGTATTGTATTCAAGTTGAGCTTTATTTAAGGAACTAATACCTTTTGGTGTGTTGGATGTCACACAATCCCTTTGCAGTGTAACAATTTTATCTTCAGTTATTGCAAATTACTTGCTCTCCCTTTATTTTATTTTTTTCATTTTCACTGATGTATGACCTTTCATAAGAAGTTTTAAAGTAACTGCAGATGCAGAATGAAAATTGAGTTAAGCCCAGATTTATGCACTAAAGGCCCCCACTAACCATGCTATGGGGGAAATCAGCACAGAACTATATATTAAGTTAACTTTCTCTTTGTTTAATTCTTTCTCTATGAAAGCTACAGGATTGGCATGGATTGCACTGATCTAGTCAGAATAGTTTTTGACACAGCATCGCCTTGAGGCAGGACAAGCTGCCCATACGAGATGGCCATTTCATAGGATGATTCAGAGGAATCCATTCGTTTTTTTACTGTTATTTATCTGCCACCTTACTCTGGGCTCTTACACCATCTTCATCCGAGCTATGAAAATTGAAATCTGGATCTGTACTGTATTGCTGCAGATTTTGCCTGAGCGGTCAGACGGCGTAGTCTTATTTCTAACCAGTCTCCAGATCATCTTGTGGTTTCTGCAATTAAAGCTATCAGTTATATTTTATGTAGGAAGGCCCCAAGCTCACTTGGAAAGCCATGAGTCAGTTCCAAAATCATATGGAATTAAGCGTAACCACTTCTGTACATAATGCTGTAAAATATATTCCATTCCCAGACCTTCATTTCAGAGCACAAGACACAAGTCAGTCTTATGGTCCGTCATGTGACTCTCCACGTTATCTACGGCAGTCTTTAATAGTAAGGAATAGACTTGTAGCTGGCCTGCCGATGGGGTGGGGGTGGGGAGGCAGAGTGAGGGCAGTGGCTTCAGCAGTGTTACTGAACGTGCTCAGTCTGTGTGAGCATGGTCAGTACAAGCCAAGCAGCAAATCAGAGGGGGCATGTGACCACATGTGTCACCTCTGCAAATGAGGTAGGAAAGAGGTGGTTTTTTGCTTGGGAAAAATCCTGGCTGTGTTACAGGTCAGGCAGCTTCATGGCGTAAGTGCTCTACCATCCCTCCTTTATCTGAATTGGAAATTCTAGCTTGCGCCTTCGCCTACCTGCTGTCTGAGGTGTCTCTGGGGATGATGTGCAGATGCCCTTGTTTACGGTTTCTTTGTTATCCCTGAAGAGCTAACCTGTGGGCGTTTCTCAAGCTCACAATATGTTTGAGTTCTAAACACATAGCAAAGTTTCATAACTTGGCATACAATGATGATACATACATTTAAAACAGGATAATAATACTTAGCAGCTTTTCCAATGATCCCTCCCAAGGCATACTTTGTACAAGATTTCTCACAATTATACAACACTGGTGAGCATTTTAATACAGATGGTCACCTTCCCTTTAGACTGCATTACACTGTATATGCAAGTTTTTATTCCTTGAGGTTAACAAATCCCTTGTTGCTGTGAAACATCACAGGGAGGCCAGAACGAACATGCCGGTAACTTAGCTCAGGCTTATGAAGGAATTTGAAGCTGAGAAACACAACCTTGAATTTGACCGGGTGTTCAACAAGAAGTCAATGAAGGGAACAGAGCACAGGATAATGTGCTCTTGGTGGATCACACTGCTGAGCAGTCTTCAGCATCCCTGAAGAGCCGTCACACACAAACATTGCTGTCTCTTTGCCTATATATTCTTCTAGCTATTTTTCAGCAGAATCATGGATGGGCATCCAGTTATTTGCTTTGCCAGGTACAAGTTGAAACATTGTTTTTGCAATAACTGACTATTGGAAAAAATATTTAAGTATACAGGTCTGTCTCATCTTACGCTGGGGTTACGTTCCGCGGTCAGCGCCTAAAGCGAAAACGGCGTATAGTCAAAATTACATTGAGTGTAATGGCGGGCAGAATCGCCCGCACTACAGAAACAGTATTTAAATTGTTATTTTTCTCTTTTTTTGTTTTTTGTTTTTCTTGTTTTTGCCGACCGCATAAAGCTGAAATCGCACATGTTAAATGCACCTAAGATGCGACAGACCTGTAGTATACAAGTGCCACAGATCCACAGGGTCTGGTCTATGCCCCTGCCTGTAACTAGTTCCTTTGGAGTGACCCCTTTAGTGGGCCAGCAGTTCCACAAGGGCAGGCCCATGGCCTCCATGACTACGAAACTGGGCCTTCAGGCACCAGCGACCCATGCGTTTCTCTGTGGCTCCCTGCAGCGAATCCAGCCAAGCCGGACTCCTGCGGGAGAACTAGTCCTGTGCCTCTTCCAGGTGCAATGGTCTCAGTGAGTATTTGCAGTGACACAAGGCAGCCTCTTCAAAGCAAGGTGATGATTTTAGTCACCTGACATACAGATTCTCAAAGTCCTTAGGGCAGCACAGAGAGGCAAAGATGGAGACGTGATTCATTCTGGCCAAGCCAGTGCAATCAGTCAGTGCAATCCATTTCCATTTCTTTCTCTGTTAGTCCCAGCAGGTGAGAGCTCCTGTCTCTCTACAAAAGCCACCACTTAGAATATAGATGCCTTTTGGTCCATTGTTCTTAATCTGGGGGCTTTGCTCTGCTTCCCTGCTAAGAAGTGGAGGAAAATCTCCTTCCTCTTGGCTGTTGGCTCCTAGGTGTGAGCATTCTGGCCATTGATACGGGGTTAGTTTCAGCCAGTCCTGTAATGACCCATTCGTTCCATCCCAGACAGTTAAATGACACAACACCCCATGTCTCCTTTTCTGTCCCAAGAGCAGCTTTTAATGCTTTTTTTACACCCACTGGCTAGCAATGCAAAATACAGAGGGAAACTGAGGCACACAGAGACATAAAAATATTACAGAAAATTCCCACTTTGTCACAGCAAGTTCTAACAGTTACCTGGTTAACTGCACCTCTGACCCCCTCCTGGTCTCTTTGAATGTACCCCCTTGCAGGCCTCTAGCTGTTGCCTTTCTCAGGATGGACTAATGCAGTTCTCCCACTCTGACAGAGTGCTGGGTTGCAATCCCCTGTGTATCAACCATGGCTTTTCCAGCAGGTCTAACTTATGTCCAAGCCCTGCAATTCTGTTTGTTCGGAGAGCAATGACTGGGGTAACCAGTGATCACACTGGCTTCTTAAAGTAAAATATGTATGTATTAGAGCATTTCAGGGAAAATAGATCTTAAAACTATAAATCTGATTGTATGCATGCCTAGCTTACCAGGTATCTGATCATCTTCTCCAAGTGGACCCTAGTAGGCTTAACTTCTTATAGACTCCTCTGTAGAGCCTCTGTCAGTCTGGGTGACAGTCCCTTAACTCACCAGCTGGTATGCTCCCTCCGTGCCACATGTCACTTTTTAACCATTGACAGCCCTTTCACCTGGTAATAGCCAGTGTTGGCAAAACTAGGCTTGCAACTTGACTTTTGTAAAGGGAAATTGTGCCTCACCAATCTATTGGAAGTTTTTGAGGTGGTCAAGAAGTGTGGACAAGAGTGATCCAGTGGATATAGTGTACCTGGATTTTAAGAAAGCCTTTGACAACGTCCCTCAACAAAGACTCTTAAGCAAAGTAGGCAGTCATGGGATAAGAGGGGAGGTGCTCTCATGTGTCAGTAACTGGTTAAAAAGTAGGAGAGAGAGGGTAGGAATAAATGGTCCATTTTCACAGTGAAAATAAATAGAGATCTGTAAAATCATGAAGGGTGTGGAGAAAGTGAATAGGGAAGTGTTATTTACCCCTTCACATAACACAAGAAACAGGGGTCACCCAATTAAACTAATAGGCAGTAGGTTTAAAACAAAAGAAAGGAAATGTTTCTTCACATAACGCACAGTCAACCTGTGGAACTCTTTGCCAGGGGACGTTTTGAAGGCCAAAAATATAAAATGGGTTCAAAAAAGAATTAGATGTGTTCCTGGAGGATAGGCCTTGGCTATTAGCCAAGATGGTCAGGTGTCCCTAGCCTCTGACTGCCAGAAGTTGGGGCTGGATGACAATGATTGGATCGCTTTCAATAAATTGCCCTGTTCTGTTCATTCCCTCTGAAGCATCTGACACTGGTCACTGTCAAACAACAGGATACTGTGGCGGTTCTTAACAGGTTGTCCCATTATCTTTCAAGCATGTGGGGATCAGTTCCTAAGGATGTTCTTATATGGGAAGCCAGTGTGTTGCATTCTTGCTTGTTCCCATTGAATTCAGGCATTATAGGTGTATAATAAACATTCAGCTACCATAGTATATATTACAACATTTCTCTCAATAACTAGGTTACGTATCAATATTCTTAGATTATGTGGCAGATCCAGGTCAGTCACAGAAGTCTAATTCCAAAACAAATAGATTTCTGAGGACTTGCAAAACATGGCCATTCTGAGCAGAGATTTTCTTTAGGCAGCATGAAAATAAAACACAGTTTCATTTACAAGGCTCCTTTTCCCCCTGGAATTGAAACCCTTTTGCAATTACCTTGGGGAAAGGTTCCCTTTGGCTCTGATTTATGGCAATACTTTAAATGTAAGACTTTGTGTTATTTTATGCAAATGTATTTAAGGAACATCAATGATCAAACTGAAAAATAGGGTAATATTATATGCTTCAGGGAATGAACAATTTAGAATTGCTAGAAATACTGTAACTATGGCAACAAATTAAGAAAACTTCTTTCAATTTTTCATTCCTTAAATTCATGCATATTACATTATCCTCATAACTTACCTCTTAAATCCAAATAAGTAGATAAATAATGGGTGTGAGCCAAGCTCTGGAGATTTTTTTTTTTTTATATATATATACAGTAGAAGCAAGTGGTCATGTCTAGGCAACCTTGGCAGCAGACGCTTTTGTGTGACAGTTGTTCTCTTCACAGCATAGGAATTGGAGAGTGATTTTTGGCAAGTAACTTTTTCTTTAGTCCCATTTCTGTTGTAGCAGCACTGATGGGTACTGAGAGTTGTTAATTTAAGGAGTTGAGAGCCGGTGGGCTCAGGTTCTATAGGACATCCTGTACTGTCCGTTTTGAAATGGCTGGGGGAAAATTGCTCCCTTTGATCAACTTTAAACTTCCTCTGAGCTAAGCAATACACTTTGAATATTACAACTAGTGTGTCCATAGGTGCTGGAGCTAGGAGTGTGGTGGGGGCTGCCGCACCCCTTGGCTCGAAGTGGTTTCCATTAGATACAGGGTTCACAGTTTGGTTCAATGGCTCTCAGCACCCCCACGTTACAAATTGTTCCAGCGCCCCTGAGTGTGGCAGAGGCTCAAAACTAGCCTGATTTGGTTACTGTTTTTGTAGAAATGAATATCTACTAAAGAGGAAGGAAGATCTTGTACCAGAGATAGTGGATGAGGACCAAGACGATGGGGATCAGTTCCTAACTTGGCAGACTTCCTGTCTGCCCTTGACCAAATCATAGCATCTTTGTCTCAGTTTTTCCCCCCGTTTGTGATGGTTATCTAGTCCATTCCCCCTGCACTGAGGCAGGATTAAGTAATCCTTTGTGTTGTCTAGTTAGGTTGTAAACTCTTCAGGGCATAAACTGTCTATTGCTGTATGTGTGTACAGCTCCTAGCACAATCAGTCCTTGGTTTTTACTTCTTGTATGCTACTGTAATACTATAACTAACTAATAAACCCCCCTCTCATTGACTTGCAGATTGTCTCCCCCCAGTGCCCAAGTTGAGATCTATGGTGGAACTTCATTGCAAAGACCTCTGCCAGGGTCATCTGATAGATTGTGGTGGGTTTATATGTGTATATATATATGTGTGTGTGTGTGTGTATATGTCTGGTAAATAATCTTGAAAGGTGAATCGTTGGCCAAATATAGCTCTTTCCAAATGGTGCTCCACTGTTTGCCACTGAGCACTTTTGAAGCAGTAATCTGCTCTTGAGAGGAAAAAGTATCATCATCTTGGGCTTTCATTGGGATACAGTCCCAATTGCAAAGGTATCTAGTCTAAGTGACGACAGAGAACTGCTTGGAAAACTGTAACCTTGTCCTAGAAACTGCCCACCCCTCCAAAAATCAAAACCAGTCAGTGAAAGCTGATTTCCAGTAATCGGAGATGGCGAAACAAACGCCAGGAGAAGTCTAGGTAATCCATTAAAATGGAAAGTTACTTGATGTTTAGTATAGCCAGCAGTTAAGTTGGTAGAGCAATAATGGTTGACTGCTCTAGAGAGAGAAAGATGTTCAATCTAGAAATTGAAGAATCTGAGAAGTACGAGTTGACTCCCATTTTGTTTATGGGTTTTGGCATGCTAACAAAACCAAACAAACCTATTGGAAGTACTTGTAACTACCTTTTTCCCATCTAGAAAAAAATGTATTAATCAGCAAAAAAAAACCCCACAAATTGAGTTGATATGCAAACTTTTCAGACACGCACTCCTTTTAGTTTCTTTTTATTGAGAAACTTTCATGAATACCCCCTCTTCAACAATGCACCTAAAAGACATTTTGATGTATAAAAGCTCAAGAAGAGTGGGTAACATGATAAAAGCGAAAGCTTGAAGGCAATGACATCTAAAGAGAGACTGTCTGAAGATCGTGAAATCAGACGGAATAAAAAGAAGGCTAAAATGACAAACATGTTTGATCTTATGTACTTAAACAGAAAATCATTTCTGAGCCCTGTCTTATCCTATGAAAGAGCTGATCAGAATCTTGGCTTTAGATTCTTGCAGCTATATTCGCTACTGAGCAAATTATGTGCTTTCCTCCTTGCAAGTGAACTAATCCTATGTTTAGGGCATTGGGGGACTTTGGGATCATTCATTCATTAAAACCTCAACTTGTCTGTGTGGTTTTCTTTTTGGGATTTTTTTTTTCTTCAAAAAAAAAAAAAAGGCATCCAAGGAAGTTGAGCTCTGCTTTCTGGTGCTTGTGCAAAGGAGGAATTGATTCCTTTAAAGAAATAATTTTGTTATGGCTGTCACTTCAGAAATTAGGTTAGAAATCCCACAACGTCATTGGACTGCAAGTTCTGGGAGAAAAAACTCCTTTGTAAAATGTCTGTAAGGCCATTCAGGAAAAGGTTGGCGCCTCTGCATGTGAGAAATACTGATGCCCACAAATGAAAGCAGGTAGTGAACTTGGGTGACAAGCTTGCATGGTCTAGTGGCCCAGCCTGACCTTCAAACTATGAATACTGTGGTCTGTGCATTTTAGGGGACTGGGGGCGGCATATTTGTTTTAAAGTTAGACTCTGGTTTGGGTCGCTCTTACCTTATCAGAGCTATATCATCTATCTTTGCATAGGAAAGGAGACAGCATTGCATTGATGGACACTGATTCACTTTCAGAAAGTTTTTGTTTCATGACCACAAGACAGAGCCTTTTAATTTTCTTTTTCACATGAGCTCCAAATCTACTGAGATGACACTGGGTAAGTACCCACCCCTCTCCCTGCCAGCTAAGGAAAATTTCCAATTTGCCACAACTTTGATCCGGCAAAGCACTTCAATAGGTGCCAATTCATAAGCACCTGTCGACATCCATGGGGCCGTGCACATGAATGAAGTCAGGCATATGTTTTGGTGCTTTGCAGGTTCGGGGCCAATAAGCAAGTAAATTTGTCAAACCCACTTAAAAATAAATAAAATGAGAGTTTTGCAATTCAGGGAAAGTGCACCTATATAAACTCACATACATAGACACCCCCTCATGGCTCCACTCCATGTAGCTCTCCTGTATCTTCTCTTCCGCTAAGGTGACCAGACAGCAAGTGTGAACAATTGGGACAGGGGGTGGGTGGGTAATAGGCGCCTATATAAGACAAAGTCCCAAATACTGGGACTGTCTCTATAAAATTGGAACATCTGGTTACCCTACCTTCCACTGAAAGATAACTTATATGCATCATATTTCTAGCTACCCTGGTCCTAGAGCACATTTTTTGCATTGCCACTTCATAGCAATCAAAGCAGGCTGGGTTCTGTCTGTCATTATTGTCTGCTGCCTGTAAATCACTTTTCCTTCCCCCTCTTTTTCTTTTAACCAGCACTTAATGATTAGCTCTTTCTTTAGAGAGAGAGAGAGACAGGCTTTAGAGAGAGTCACAGCTTGCTTTTGGATTGAGGTGTGTGTGTGTGAGAGCACGTCACCTGTGTAATGGTGCTGCCCTCTCATCACACCGGTGGTTGCAGTAGCGGCACCAGCTTTGCCGGCGCCCTAGGCGGCGGAAGGTCCCGCCCCCGAAATCCCGCCCCCAACAGTAGCGGCGGAAGGTCCCGCCCCCAAATTTCTACGGGCGGCGGGGGCACAGGCGCCCCCAAAATAGCAGCGCCCTAGGCGATCGCCTAGGTCACCTAATGGGAGCGCCGGCCCTGGGTGGTTGTTCTTATCCAGTCTCTGCCATAACAGCACCCAAGTGAGGCACTGCTGCCATTTTGCAGTAGCAGATGTTGCTTGTTGCACAGCCAAACGTATTTCGAAGAAGTTTTGTTTTTGTTTTTTTTAAATGTCTAGCTCTTTAATTGGATTTCTTGAATGCGGCTGCCTGTGGCATCACCATCTCATGCCTGCTAATGTTAGTGAATGAAAGTCACGTTATTGTGGCCAGGGCTTTGGAGCGGAGCCCAGAGCTGGAGCGCGGAGCAGCTCCGGAGCAGTGGAGCTGCAGGTCTTTGCCTGGAGCTGGAGCGGAGCTGGAGCACAGCTCCAAAGCCCTGACTGTGGCAAAACAACAGTCATGCAAAATCTTGGAGAGCTGTCTATTTCCAATCAAGAAATGATGTTCATCCTAACATAGGGAGCACGTCATAATGCCAAATGATATGGCAAAACCTCATAAGGGGTATCCTCAAACAATTACAATGCATACTTGATGGGGGCTCCATCCTGAAAGAAATCTTTCCTGAACCCCCTTTTCCGGCCTTCTAACACCCCCCAACCTAGCCAAATTCATCATCAGAAGTAAGCTCTCTACAGCCCAGGACCCACCAACTCAAAGTGGCACCAGACCTGCCGTAACAGATGCAAGCCCCGCAGATATATCTCCACTGCTATGGTGATCAATCCCCCCATCACACCCCTTTCAAGATCCATGAGTTCTACCCATGCCTATCACAACCTGTGGTGTACCTCATCCAGTGCACTAAATGCCCCCAATAACAACTCTCAAATGAACTTGCACAGAAAAATGATAAAAGCGAAAAACACCATCTCACCTGTGGGCAAACACTTTTCACAAAGAGATCACTCCATACCTGACCTCCCAGTCCTTGTCCTCAAAGAAAACCTGCCCAACACCTTCAATACACGAGCCTGGGAGCCTAAATTCATAACTTTTGCTAGGCACTAAAATCAAGGTCTTAATAAAGACACTGGATTTATGACCTGTTACAACAATCTATAATCCACTAACCCCCTTCTTTTGACAGATGACTGCAGAGGTGTTAACAGGCCACATCCCCTTGAACAGTGTCTTACGATGTATGTTAACTCCTTATGCTAAACAATCTGTTCCACCTTGTATTTAGCTGTGACACTGAGTACATTTCCCAGACCTGAAGAAGAGCTCTGTGTAACTTGAAAGCTTCTCTCTTTCACAAACAGAAGTTGGTCCAATAAAAGATAACACCTCATAGAGAGACAAGGTGGGTGAGGTAATATTGCCTCTTTGTAAAAGTAGCAGAAGCCTCTGGAGAGAGAGGTTGGCTTGTTTTGAGTAATCTAAGTAGACGCTGGTTCTGGATAATTGAAAAGCAAGAGGAATAAGGCGTGCTAATGGCAGATGTGTTGTCACAGCTCAGTTGGGGGACTGCATCAGCTAAATTGCCTGAAAGCAGCTAAAACGACAATAAATGCTTTTCTAATATTAACTTCCTTTTTATTCGCTGTACCACAAGGATAGCGTTTGATTGCAAGAGAGGTGGTCCCTGGGATCAAAAAAGGGAGGAGAGCTGTCTTGAGCACATCTCTATTAAGATGCAGTTCACACCATGAAAACTTGCTGTAACTCTACCTGAAGTCACCTTCGAATGAGCTTTTATTCGACTGAAGAGGCGAGGGGAGAAGGGGGAGCAGGAGAAACTGCAGATGATACTTAGGGCAGGTCTACACTCGGTGCAGCTGTGCAGGTCTGACACTCTGTGCCAATGGGCAAGTGCTCTCCCAATGGCAGAATTACTCCACCTCCGCGAGAGGCGGAAGCTATGTCAGCAGAAGAGCGGATCCCACCAACAGAGGGCCGGTGTGGACAGCACTTAGGTCGCTGTAACGTGCATCGCTCAGGAGAGTGTCTTTTTCAGAGCCCCGAGCGACGTAAGTTAGATGGGACTTAAGCGGTATTGTAGACCTGCCCTTCGGGAACAGGATTATTTCGTTCCAGTGGAACTATTGTTGTGTTGCCATTACAAAGAATGGAGTGTGTACATCTTTAACGCTCCGGTGAATGACGTAGGACTCTAATAGCACAAGAAACTATCGAGCTCTCTGTCGCTATAAAGCAGGTACAGCAATGACAGTAATAATGCAAGTTTCTGCACAGCATCTTGTCAGCGTGCCTGGAGGGTCAATCTCCATATCAATGTAGTTCCAATTCTAGGCTCCCCTGCTGGGTATTAACAGAGATTCCCGTTGGGATGGAGGGGCTTGGGGTTTTATTGGGTGATAAAAACACTTGTCTATTACGAACAGTGCTGAGATTAATCCAGGTGCTTTACGCTGGCCACTGAACTGTGTGTGTGTGTGTAAGTAAAATAGCATAATATTCTGTTTCTACTAATCTAAGCTAGGTTAAAACCAGTAACCTAGCAGCTGAAGAAGTGAGGTTTTTTTACCCACGAAAGCTTATGCCCAAATAAATCTGTTAGTCTTTAAGGTGCCACCGGACTCCTTGTTGTTTTTGTGTATACAGACTAACACGGCTACCCCCTGATACTAGCAATGAAAGGCTCTGCACCCCATTTCTAATCAGCTGAACCATGTAGTTACTAGAGTGATCAGATGTCCCAATATTAGGGGCTTTGTCTTATATGCACAACTGTACCCCCGTACCTCTGGGGGGGAAAAGTGTCCCAATTTTTCACACATGCTATCTGGTCACCCTATCTAGTACTCCCATAACAAACGTCTAAAAAAAATGTGGTGGATCAATCTAAGATATGTTTATATAAGGCACTTCTCACCTCCAAGTGCCAAACACAAAGTAACTGAGTGAACGAAAGCTCCAACCTAGTGCAATGAAATGTGCTCAAATAAAGTGAGAGGAGAGAGGCAGCATTAGACATGTTCAGTGTAGTTTTGGCCTTGTGAGCCATTTAAAATGGATCACTGCTCTGGAGTGAGAAGCAGTTGTTCTATTACTTCAGAGAACATATATTTCTTTAATGTAACTTCAAAGATTTTGGTGCATAAAGTTACAGCTGAATGTACCATATTTGCAGTTCATTTGCTAATTCATATTGGTTGTTCTTTCTAATCTCCATCACAGCATAAATCCCTTTCATGCTCTGTTTTTTGAGAAACTGCAGCCTTTTATTTTGTAGATAATGTTTTTCCTCCCATTAAGATAATAAATAAATATATACATATATGGTCTCTTCTCTGCACCTCCCCTCCCTTCCCAGTGATGTAGGAAAATAAAATTGAAGAAGGTGGGATATTTTTATTCACCTTGCAAGTTTATCAAACTAGTTATGTGCACAACTGCAACAGACTTTGCTTATATATCCACTCTTCCAAGAATCCCCAACCCTGTTAGCATGGAACCATGTGCCGGGGCAGAGGTCCTATACACTTCAGCGCACACTAGCAGACTCAGCCCTAAGGCAGCAGTTTGGAGGTGGGTGCGAAGACAGTGCTGTTCTTAGGGCAGGCAGTGGTATTGGCTACTGGATAGAGCACTAGACTAGGGTGCTGGAGTCCTGCATTCTATTCTGGGCTCGGCCACTGACCTACAGGGCAACCTTGGGCAAGTTACTTCTCCTTTCTGTGCTTGTTTCTCCATATGTAAAATGAGGCTAATGATACTGGCCTCTTTTTTGTAAAGTGGCTTGAGATTCATGGATGAAAAGCATTATTATTGGTCTGAGTTTTGTCTTAACTAAGCTCCTTCTTTTCAGATACCTTCCCCTAACCCCACTCTCCCCATATCCCAAAATACAGCGTCTGTATTCCATCCCACAAACACTGGCACACCAGGTTCACGCTATGCATGTGAGCCCGCAGGGTTACGCAGGTGCAGATGTCTTTCTGGGCTTCTCTTCTGTGTAACCCTTTTTTCACAACAGTTTTCCTTGAGTTTTGTCAGAATTCAAACAACTTTGCTCTCCCTCTGCTAAGGCCTGGTCCAAAGCCTGTTGGGAGTATCTTTACATTGACTTCAATGGGCGGTGAGACAGGCCTTTACTGAGGAGTCAATAGCCAAGGGAGAAATGCTGAGGTGAAAGTAGGAATCAAGAGAGCTGACCAGGGGTGGAGGGGTGGGGGAGAGATGGGAAGACTGCTCAGGAGCTGCAGGGAAGGATGTTCTTACCCCACTGGTTGCTGGATTAGATAGTGGGAGAGGAATGAAGCCAATGCTAGATGAGCAAGGGGGAGGGGAAAGGATGTAGAGAGCCTTGTAAGGAAACTGAAGCAAGTCTCTGAAGGGCCATGGAGACAAGGAGCCAGATTCTATGACTGACCTCTAGGGAGGTACAGTGTCAGCAAGTGCCTCCCTTTAACTCTGCTAGCTCTGGGAAGCCTTGCGTGGCTGGCTCTAGGCTGCTCTTTAGACCTGGGTGGCTGCAGTTCAGTGCATGCCAGGCTCACTCTTGGCATGTTGTCACCATGTCTTAATGGGTCAGAGCTGAGAATGAACTGCTGAGCCATAGGGAAGACTCACCCCAAATTGGTGGTGGTTCTATCATTTGATTTACCAAGCCAGAAACAAAAGTAAACTTCAGTCTCATCACACTTGTTAAGAAGTCCAAACTGCAGTCTCCTTAGGCATCCCAGGCTTGTTTTACCACCCAGATGCTAGACTTCATGATGAGTGGTTACTGAAAACCAATTCCGTCAAATAAAGAGTTCTTCTGATCTCAAAAGATCAGCCACATACCCAGGCAGTGGTGCAAGTAGAAATCCTTTCTTGCCGGTTCTGCACTCATAGGAGGGACACAAGGGAGGGCACATGACCTCCCCACGTGACCCTCCATGTGACTCCTCCCCAGCCTGGGGCCCCCATCCCCTCCCACCTCCCCCTTACCTGTCTAAAATTTTACAACTGCCTCTGTTAAACAAATGCAGTTGTAAAATGATGCTTTGGGCCCCTGGTGCCACCTGTACTTCCAGGTGTCATTGAGGATCCAACAGCATCCCAGATTGAAAACTTCTTCAATGAAAGAAGGATCGGAAGGACAATCACCCCACTTTCCCTTAACACACTATCAGTACCTCCCTTATGTCCAAACTAAGCTTCTGCCAGCTTGCCTCTATCTAAGTGTTGCTCTCCACCAGGCACTAGGAAAGCAAAGATGCTGCACCATCTGGGTTTGATGGAAAAGAGGCATGGAACTGTGTGTGCCATGTACATCTTGATAGAAGTACAGCCCAAATTGTTTTATTATTTTCCTCAGCATGACATATAGGAGGGGCAATCAAAAGCAGCCTGGCATGAGAACTGTCTCTGGACAGATAAGTAATTGATCAAAATCACATCCTTTGACCTCTTGGGGCCAAATCCTTTCCCCATTGAAATCAAAAGGAGTTTTGCTATTGAGTTCAATGGGAACAGGCTTTGACATATGGAGAGCAAAGAACAAAACCACTCAAGCAAGGGCTATGTTGCTTATTCCACAGGTATCAAAGGCTGCTGACTCGTGAGAAAGTCAGCAGACATCTGATCTTCGTCCATTGCAAGGGAGAAATCAGCAATCAATGAGGCTAGAACTGTCTCGTACCATATCCAACTCATAAGTCCATCTGCAAAGGATCAAGGAAATATGAAGGCTCCAGATGACCTTAAAGTCCTCAGTCCCTTAGTTAGAATGCTCCCATTAGTATATGCTCATAGTCCAAAGGCTGGAGCAGGAAAGAGACCAGAGCAGGAAAGAGGCAAAATGGAGATGTTTCCAGGCTAGGGGCTTTTAGGTTCTGCCAAGTGCCAAGTAAAGAGAAATCTGTTCTCACTGTGAAAGATGGTGTTTGGAGTCACATGGGCAAGTTACACGTCCATCACCCCCACCCATATTCTAGTTAGAACTTTCACAAAAAGTCCATTAAGTGTAGAAAGGCGTTTTCCAGGGTCCATTGTGAGCTAAGTGTTCCTTAATGGACCATTCAACTTGACTTGTCCCTTCATGTGCTGGCTAAATACCTTGTGGATGTTCTCACCGGAACAAACATGTGGTAAACATAGCTAATATTAATGACTTCAGATACCAAGATGAATATACATGCACAGAAATAGCATAATCATAAGTACCAGCTGTTTCACCTACATGACTATTCCCAAAAGAGATTCTGAAAAATCACACCATGTACCTGAGACCCTATGTGCCAGCACCACGCCCTACTGGAGTTTTGTTATCTGTTATGTAACAACAGAGAGGGAGCCAGTGACATGACTCCGTTTAGCTTAAAAGGGCCAGGTTAATTTTTAGCTGTTCAGCTGTGACTGCACCTTTAGTCAGTGAGGGCGTACTGGCTGGCAAACATTCAGGTTAACGGGCTTCAGTGCTCCTTTGCAGTTAACTTTTTAATGTTCATGAGCCTGGTATGTGCTGAGGTGGTTTAACCTCAGGTTTTTAGGTTTGCAAATCTGTGAACCTCTGCCTCTTTGAGATATTATTATTTTTTATTCATTCATTCATAATGTGAGAGGGTATCCTCTCCGCCCTCTGCTCATGAGGTTATGTATGTGTCTTGTAGCACTCTTCTGAACACCAGTTGGAAGGAATTTTTTTCAGTAAGTGTGGACTCATTCTTTTCTTTTAGAAGGCATGTACTATTTTCAGGTTCACACTGATTAACACAGAAAACAATTGGGGCTGTTAAACTTTCTTCAAATTCCATAGAAAATTAAGTTCAGCGATATTTTCCAGTACAGTGATGAAATGGGTGTTTGTATATACAAACATCAACATGCTTAACTACTCACTTTCCCCCCCCAAAATGTAGTATTTCGGTCTGTTTATATGGAATATGGGAGTTGGATGTGGAGCCATTTCAGCATATGTATGACTTATTAAAAGACAAATTTTAATAAGAACTGTATCCTAAACTGCTATATGGTATTGTATTGTATCCAAAGATTGCATTTCAATAGGAGATTCAACTTCCTTTATAGGAACAGACTCCTGAAACTCTTACCAGTCCACAAAAGTGGTCCATAGTTATGCAAATAGTCCCATTGTCTTCAATGGGATTGATCAAATGATTAAAGGTTTACAGGATAAGGTCCAAGTTTGTAAATTGTTCTGGACAAAACTGACAATGCCTGAGCAGTCAGATCAGAAGGAGCTTCATTCCAATAAAGGTGGACAGATGTGTGATAAGTCTTAGCTCTGTTGCTAAGATGAGGAACATATTTTCAGCAAAGTTCTTGGCAGATTCCTGAGACAGCTGGTTTAAGGTCGTCCGTGTCTGGCATTATAATCTTCACTTATAGTTCTCTCACCCACAAAGCTGGAAAATGAGGCATTTGTTTTCTTTGTTTTGCTGCTCCAGTTCCAGTTAACAAAATGCCCGTTAGACTAGTTTGGCTGCAAAGAAGAATTCTAGGTACACTGGGGACCACACCTGATTCCCATCAGGCTGCAGAACTGGGCTGACATCAGAATCCAAACATCCTCTGGTCAGTGCAAGCAGAGGCATTCCTCTAATGATTTGGACTTGATGTGATGCAGTTTTGATGTCATGGATAATTCAGACCAATGGGGAGAAACAGAATCAAAAACACTGTTTAAACACCTTCTGTCCCCCACAACCCTCCCCTCTGCAGTGATAATATGCATTTGATTTCCTTAACCATNATTATTGGGTAAGATCTGAGTTATATATTGAGCTGGGTATGTGGCGGATCTTTTGAGATCAGAAGAACTCTTTTTATTTTTATTTTTAGCTAAGGTCAGTGGGAACTGGTAGATCTAAAACATTTTAAGATTGTTCTGCACTTCAGGCTTCCCATGCTAACTTTGGGTCAGGCCTTAAGTTTTTGCTCAGCTTCTTAATCTCCAGCCAAGTTTTTACAAAAAGGCTAATTTTGTAATCCTCTTGATTTTAGTTCATTCTAACCCTTTCAACTCTGATTCTACAGTGTTGAATGTAGGATTTTATGCACACAACGCTCAAAGGTTTCACGGTCTTCAGTGTTGTGCTTTACAGCATATTTTGTGCCTTTTCTTATGTAAAAATCTCTTGAGGCTCTCGTATAATTGGCATTCAGTGATTCATTTTTTAGCCATAATGACTGCTGATGGATGAATTGTATTAAACAAATGATTTATTTCTTTTGTTGCCGTCAAAAATGTCCTCCAATTATTTTGCTGTGATAGTGTATTTCAGTTTCCCAAGTTCTCTTCAGTGTGTGTGCACATATGGTGAAAGCTCTACAACATCCATTTTAATTCCCTCCGTGTTTACTTACCATTCGTGTAGAATACTGGCCTTCGGGCTACATCCAGTTTTAATTTTCTTGAATAACCCCATGAACATATTTCTCTTAACTACGTCAGTAGACTTCAGCAATCTGTGTTGCGTTTTTGTTTTGTTGTTTTTTAATTCAGTTACCTCCATCATTTTCCTGGGAGAAAGAGAGACCTCATTTGTACTTGTCCAAATCCACTTCCTAGGCTCTAGCTGATGTATGTTTGAAGTGCAGTGTATTCATTAAAGAACTAATTGCTCTTATCTATTCGGGTATTGGGCAGCGGTTCTATTTAATGAAATCTTTTCTACAGAGCGAGGAAGCAATGGTTATGTGCTTCAGGCATTCAGTAGATACAGGTTCCATTTCTGATTCTGCTACAGGCTTCCTGTATGACCTTAGGCAAAGCCCTTCATCTCTCAGTTCACCCCTTCATCCCTGTGCCTCAGTTCTCCATCTGTAAAATGGGGGGATGATAATCCTTTCTTTGCCTGCTTCTTCTATTAAGTTTGTAAGTTCTTGAAGGCAAGCTATGCCTCTTACTACATGTATGTTCAGTTCCTACCACAACAGGGCCTTGATCTTGGTTGGAATCTCCTGGCATTATTGCAAAATAAATGGGATTTTTGGTGGCCTGAGCAAAGCAGTGAGGGTATGATCAATGCTGCCTTGTGCACATACTCTGGATTTGGTTTCTATTCCTTGTTTCAAGGCTTTCCATATGCACCTAGGAGATGTTCCTGGAGATATTTGAGGGGTGGAGATAAAGCACTTTGTGCTATTTTTTGTTCTGCATGCAAAGGCTTTCTCCGTCTTGGCCAAAACTCATTTATAATATAAATATTGGCAGCTTTCAAGCTTGCCTTTTACCTCGAGCATTAATGGACAAATGACAGTGAGTGTTTTGAAAGGTTTCCCTGGGAATGCTAGAGGGAATTGTTCATAGACTTTAAGGCCAGAAGGGACCATCATGAACACCTAGTCTGACCTCCTGCACATTGCACGCCCCAGCACCTCACCTCCTCTCCTGTAATAGACCTCTAACCTCTGGCAGAGTTACTGAAGTCCTCAAACGATGATTTAAAGACCTCAACTTACAGAGAATCCGTCGTTTACTCTAGCTTAAACTGCAGGTGACCCGGGCCCCCGCCGCAGAGGAAGGCAAAAAATCCTCAGGCTCCCCTTTGTCTGAATATCTGGATCCTATCAGCAATACTTGTAACTACCTTGCATGTGACTGCGCACATGCAAATGCTACGTTTATCCACGTCATTCTGAACCAAAACACACACCTCTGCCATTTGAGCTAAGGGAGAAACTGTTGATTTTACATAGCAGGCTCTCATCCAGTGGTGTAGTTGCGGGGGAGTGGAGGGGGCGGGGAGAAGTAGGTAAACCTAAACTAAACTCCATATCCCCCAATTGAGATGCGGATAAATTCTGTTTACCCTCAACTACACAGTACTACTGTTTTATCCTGTCTGGGGGCAGCCATTAAAAGCAGGTCAACCAGTGTGTTCTCATTGCATTACCATAAGGTGAGAGAAATTGTAGCTTCCTCCACTATGTTGACCTATTTCTGTTTTATTTCCAATTACAGATTCCTACACCCATCTTCTGTTTATTTAAAATATCCTTATTATTTGATTACTGTAGAACCTTGATCCTCTTCCATGATCCCTTTTTTGTCTCTACAGAACATACCTTGAATGTTACTTGATTGATTTTTTATTTTTTTTTAGTTTAGCCACATTTGTTTTCCTCTTTGCTTCACAGAAAACCAATGAGACTGGTTCTCCTATCTGTCTGACTATCCCTTTTTCTGTGTTCCCTGTTTGGTGACCCACCCTGATTCCAACTTGCTAGCTAGTGGAGTTTGGAAATAGCGGATTGTGTCCTTTTCTTTTTGGTGTTTTTAGCCCACTTCCTTTGGCCTCTAAATATACGGTTTGGGTCAAAGCCCACCTACCTCATTTTATAAAGACAAATGCAACTTTTCCCCGCTATAGAGGTGAATTACATCATTACATTACAGAAGAGTGAAATACATCATCTTGTATAAACCCCCATTCTACTATGTACAGTACTTAGTGGTTTGCTCTTAGAGCAGATACTTTGATTCAATATTTATAATCTGGACTTTTTCTTAATTTGCCTTGAAATATTTTAGATTTTCCCAATCTTTCTTTCAAAAGCCTTTATATTTTTAAATGCTTTCCTGCTTTTCCATACTGTTCTCTTGAGCACATCTTTACAAAACCACATGGGCTTCTTTTGTCAGTAACGGCACTCAGAGTATACTGTAATGATCAGAGTGTATTATTCCCATCTGTGCAGGGTTTGTTTGTTTTTCTCAGTACCTCTGACTTCTTCATAGTAGCTTTTCAGGGGGAGAAATTTTTTTTCCCCCTTTATCATTCCCCGTTCCTCAGTTGCTGAATCTTTAATGCTTTTGAGCTGCTACTTAGCCCTTCAGAATCCTCTTGAGTAAAACATTAATTTGCGCTCCCTCTTTTAGCTGCTATATCTGGATCACTTCTTTAGGCAGCGGCTCTCAAGCTTTTCTTGATGGAGGCACCCTTCCCCCCCGCCCACTCCTTTTGCAGGCAAATGGCCAATAGGTGACCCTCCTTCATACTATGCCACATGGCCCAAAAGAGTTGCCACCTTCTTTCTTTTAGCAGTTAATTCTCTCCTGGCTTCTCTTTCTCTTCCTGGTAATTTTTCTGATCCTCTACTCTCCAGAAGGCTCTGTGAAGCCTCTTTCGGAATGGAACGGAACGGCCGCTGGCTGCTAGTTTCACAGGAGCGAAGAGAATATGGAGCTAGCATGCTGCTGCTCCCTGAGCCTGAAGCCCTGGATGTGTGAGCCGACCCCATTTGCCAGCTGCACTGGGGGGGGGGGAGGGGGTGGAAGTAAGCAAGGAAGGTGAGAGGTTTTCAAGGAACTAGCTGCTGCTTTACTTATAACTGCAGGAACGTGGGCAAATCTGGAGTTCAGCATGTGGTTTCCCTGCTCCTACTGCTCCTCTACCCAGCCCTGTAGCTCCATTCATGAGCAGCCTGTTTTCCCCCCTCCCCCCGTTCTCTCACACACATCACATTGTTAAGGAAAACCTACCTCTGCACTTATTGACTCAAATCAGTAAGAACTGAATTGCAGGCTGATTCCCGGAGCCTGATTCTAGCCAGCCAGGCCCACTTGTGTCCAGGTTTAATTTCCATAACTTGCAGATTCCTCATGATTCATCCAAATAATAACCACTCTCCCACGTTATGGCTGTAGCCAACTTGAAATCTCACTACTTAGCCTCGGCCCCCAACCGAAGCAAAAGTCCAGCTTCTTGAGTTTGTTGGAATCCCGAAGTCAGGGGGATGCGTCTCTCTCCCCCCGATGAGCTGACAAAAGCAGTGGGGATGACATGTACGTTTATTATAACCGTGACTAAGGAAGTGGGATGGCTTGGGGAATTGGTTACAGGATATGAAATTTTACAACGGCAAGCCACAGATCTGTATCCTGACCGAGACAAAACTTCACTGCCATCTGACTGGTCTTCGGTGACCCATGAGTCAAGCTGGAGACGGCCCAGTTCCGAGGGGACAATTATCCATCTCCCATCAAAAGAAAACCATTTAGCACTAATTGCCAGACTTGTTCTGAGTCTTTACAGAGGGGCCATGGACTTGAATACCCTCTCAACCTATAGGTGTCCCTGAAGGCATGGTGGTTATGGCTTGACTTGTGTTTTCTCCTGCTAGAACTGTTATGCAGACAAAAATAGATGTCTTCAGTTTAATTATTTTTTAAGTTGATGAATCCTGCCTGGGGAATGTGAATCATTTTGACCCACCATAGGGATCACTGTCCACCCCAGGACATAAGGAGGCGCCATGTCCGACCCCCATGACAAACAACACAATGGTCTAGGGGGAAAAATAAAGTTGCCTCTTCAGGGAGCTGGTTCATTACCAAAATGGAAAGTGACTCCAAGGTGCACTCCTGCCAAGATACCGCCATCCCAAAGGATGGCTTGTGATGAGAATTACTTGTCTGCCTTAGGCATACATTACCTGCAGATGTTTTGTCTATATGCACCTTTACCTCAGCTCACCAATAATCTCTTCTCTCTTTCCCTTTCTTGACCTGTTGTCCCATGTCTTGACTCAGTTTCTTTGACTATAAGTACTTTGGGGCAGGGAACGTGTATTACTCTGTGTTTGTAAAACACCACATAAAATTACTGAGCCAATATAAATGATTTATTTTAATGCCAAATGATCACTACTAAGCCCACCCCCCAGGCTGGCTGTACTTCGGGTTCTTTGCACAATCGATCCCACATCCAGATTCCTTCCACCTCCTGTACCTGCAGTGTATGGAGCCTACAGCACCAGGCAAACCCACGTAAAACTTTCCAGCATGATCAGCCCCTGTTAACAGGGTGTCTGTTCACGCAAACACTGCCAGCCTGTCGCACACAGACACGCCTTGCCTGGGATATGCGATACAAATGCAGCTTTTAAAAATAAAACCTCAGAGCAAGCTTCCTTTTAAATGTTTCATTGCTACTGAATTATTTCCATTGTCTGACTTAATAGGACTTTTTATTGCTAATTGCCTTAAATACATCTTAATTCTTCCTAATTTTTCTACATATTTTCATAGTGGAATTAAAATGGGATCAAATTGAGCAATTATGTAAATTGCACTCAAGTAGTTTGCATAAAATTTGTTCCCCAGGAAAAATAAGTGTGTATTTTATCCACCAACAGTGGTGGTCCTCCGTGAGAATTGCTCTAAAGCCCCTCAGTGCTGTTTTCCCTATGGATTGCTGTTCCAAACCACTACACAGTAACCAGTTTACACCAACTTTATATTACTGTAATAGAATTATAATCATCCAATGGACTTTTCAGGCAGTGGAACAGATGGGCCATATGAAGACCTAGATCACTCCCCACTCACCTAGTTTGCCCAGGATAAATTATTACTCTGGCTGTGCCAGTGCTGCCAGCCAGCATGTACTGATCTTGCCCCAGGGGAGGAGAAGCACCAGTAAGGAACACACTACAGCAGCTTGGACGTTTCAGAAGCATCATCAAGATGCACTGGGGTGATTCTGCCTGCCTGCTGCTCTTACAAAATGAACCATCTTTGATCAGAAACATTAGAGGGTAAAAATGTCTGATGGGAACTGGCAAATGGCTGTCGATATTTGTATAAACAAAATCCCCCTTCAGCTTAAGAATTTATTTTTAAAAAATTACACAAATTAGGTGACAGGCTGCCCAAATCTGGATTTTTTGCAGTGCACACCCATTCTATGATGACAGTAGATTGAATAGTGGAGAAAAGCTATAGCAGACTAAAATTCCTGCCCAGTTATGTCAAAGGTAGGTTGCTAGTGCCACATGCAGACAGTCATGTAAATGTGTACTGACAGCGAGGATGTCCTCAGTGGTTGGGGCCTAGCCTGGGATTCGGGAGACTAGCGTTCAATTCCTTGCTCCAATCAGACTCCCTTTGTGACCTTGAGTAAGTCACTAGAACTCACTGAAATCAATAGGAGTTAGGTGCCTAAATACTTTTTGAGGAACGGGGCCTTCGTGTTTCTGTGCCTCAACTCTCCCTCTGTAAAATGGGAATAACAGCATTGCCCGAACATACAGGGGTGTTGTGAGGATGAATGTAACTACAGGATTGCGAGGTGCTCAGATACTATGGTAAGGGGGCTTATATAAGCACCTTTGATTTCAGAGGCGCTGAGACCCTACAATCCCTGCTGTCATCAAATTAAGTTGTGGGAACTCCTCACTTAGGATCTGGACACTTTTGTTGAGGAGGCTAAATATGGAATTCAAGGCCAAGGCTTATGAATAAAGTTGGCAACTTTGGTCTCTGGCAGCCCAGTGTACCGGCCTTTCAACTAATCAGCTCACATTAGGCTTGGCAATATCCCAGTTAATGCATGTGGATGCTAATGCCTACTCTGCAAATCTAGGGCTAAGCACAGCAAGCTGAACTGATGCATCTAATTGTACAGAAAGTCCACACACAAGTCACACTGGTTTAATTTAAATTGGCTTAGTTAAACCAGTGCAACTTAGTGTTTGTCTACACACATAACACTTAACAGCCGCCCAACTCTCTCTCTCTCTGCTGGAGAACATTAAAATTAACCAACAAAGGAGACAAGCTGTGGGCCACCACCAGCGAACTTTCTTTTAATATATAATAGTCAGTGAAGTCTGGGGCGGGGTGGGAGATCCCAACCCTCATCTTGTCGATCTTCCTCAGGCTAGACCGAGGTTAGGTTGAGCCCTGAATAACTGTCACAGGCCCAGCTTAAAATACAGACAGTAGCTCTGTCTGTGCATGCGCTCATTGACAAAATATGGTTGTACCCTTATCTTCCAGGCATCCTCAGCACCGCAGCATTCTTAGCTTTGCTGCATGCATGCACAGACAGTGCCCTTGTCTAAGGTCCTCATGCAGCACGATGGTCTCAGTATCTCCGGTTTCACTGTGAGTGCAAAGTGCTGCATGTCCAATAATAAATACACATACATTTACTGAAGGGTTCTTTGCTTTTTGTATTTATGTGAATTTTTTTAAAAAAAATCACTATTGGAAAAGGACTGTTGACTTAGAGTGACCAGACAGCAAATGTGAAAAATCGGGACAGGGGGTGGGGGATAATAGGAGCCTATATAAGAAAAAGACCCAAAAATCGGGACTGTCCCTATAAAATCGGGACATCTGGTCACCCTACGGTGGTTGTTTTTTGTTTTTGTTTTTAAATTACCCTACGTGGTAAATGGAAAAACTTCCAAGGAAAATCTAGGTGCTGCAGAAAGTGGTAATTCAATAGGTGAAATGCTTACATGCAAGACCATACAGTACTGAACACATATCTTACTATGGTGCTTCATTTGAATGAGCCAGACTGTCCCACCTAGGGTGACCAGATGTCCCGATTTTATAGGGACAGTCCCGATTTTCGGGTCTTTTTCTTATATAGGCTCCTATTACCCCCCACCCCCGTCCTGATTTTTCACATTTGCTGTCTGGTCACCCTAGTCCCACCTGACCACTTGTAGGCATGAAAGATCCTTCTGTAACAGCAGAGCTGTTTAAATCCATTGTCCTGGCCAAATTCCAGTTCAAAAAACTAAATCCTTCCTAGAGAAAGAAAATGCCATAGTTAAAATTGGAAAGATATGGGGGGGGGGTTATGTTTTGGTTTGTTTTTTAGTTCGTTTTTTGCTCCCTGCCCTTCTGTGAATTGCAATGGAAGAAAAGTGTTTAAAAGCTTCAGCATTTCAGTGGAGGATGAAACTGGCTTTGTTATACCCCTATATAGACGTGGTTGTAATTGTTTTGTTGAATATCACCGAGAATGCAGTCTGTCAAGTTACAGGCAATGTGCCGGAAAACATAATTTTTCCTGGGGTCATTTGTATTTTACAATTTAACACGATGCCTGTTAAAGCACAAGAGCCGTTTGTTACATTCCAGGAACACTCTGCACATCAACTTAGGCGTTTATATACAAAAACAGTGCAGAATGGATCCAGCGGGAACAGACCAAGTCACATAAATGATTTAAGAGTCCATTCTTCAGTTGCATAATGCTTTTAGCACCTTACCAGTTCCTTTTCCACATTGCTAACGCTGAGAGTTGTGCTACTTCGTCCTATAGAGCACGAAGTGGTTTATGCCTTCAGCATTTTAGAAGTGATAGGATGGCAAAACATCATTGAACCAGATTGTTTTCTGTCCGTAAATGTATGAAACCCATTCTTGGGAAAAAAAGGACTAGCTGAAAAGATGTGTGGCATTGCAAGCAACTGAGAGTATTGCTCCAAAAGCAAGTATAGGCTGTCAGTATATTAAACCTTAATCAGGATGGCTCAGACTGATGGATTTTTGCCTACATTAAATTTAGGCATTTCAAGTATAAATGTTCTTTTTTTTAAAGACTTTAGTTGCTTACTATAACTGGACACTGGCATAGACTGGCACAGCTGGGGGCTAAACCGTACGAACCTCTTACAGCAGCTTTGCAGTACCTGCACTCTGACTAATACAATTCCATGTCATTACAATAACACGGACCCTGATCCTGCAATGAGATGCATTTAAATGTACTCCTGCACCTATGCTGCCTCTAGCATGGCTTAGCACAGCAGTACTCCAGCATGAATCTCTTTGCAGGATCAGCGACAGAGACTTCACTCCCAAAAGTGCATGGGGATAGTCATGAAGCCAGAAAATCCTCCAGAAATGGAATATCACATTTTGAGGAGACTGACTATCGTATTCTCAATGAAAATTGAGCAAGTTAATAGCCACTTTCCACCTTGCTACTCATGGTCCCAGAGCCTGTTGCCCTCTGAATTCAGGATTCGAACTGGTAGGGAATTTTCTGACAGTTTTTGTCATAAAATGCCGATGAGTTGAAATCCATTGGAGATGATGTGGGCTTTTGAAATTGTGGAAACGCCTCGTTTAGATATTTTCAAAAAAACAAGTTTTGATTTATGGTCGAAATGATTTTGCGTTTCAAAATTTTAGTTAGTTTATACCAAAAAGGTTAAAATCAAAATGTCCCCACATTCTTGAAAACAAAAGGCTTTGAAAGACCCAATCTGGATTGATTGATTTATTAATTATTTATTGGATTATTGGTTTTTATACATTTTTAAGATTTTTATTTTTTCATCCCAATTTGAGAGAGGAATTTAAAAAAAAGAATCAGTTTTATGGGACAGAAAAACCATTTTCTGCCCACCTCTAATCAGGATATTACTGCTGTTTCCTGATTCCTTAAAATATCGAAAGCTGATATCAACTAGCATCGTGTGGTTACCTGTCAGCAGTTCAGCCACACTTATAACACACTATCTTGGGGCGTCCTGTGGTATACAGTCATTTATGGGTTAGTTACTTATGTCAAGTCTTGAAGCCTTGGGCCTTAGTTCATTTGGCTCAGCTATTGTCTTTACAGGCTTGAGACCCATTGGCTTTTGCATTACTGCCTTAATCCATATCTATATCTTATTTTATACATATGCCTAGCCAGGCTACACAGCCATTTCCTGTCCTTTAGAGATTATGGAGCTCTCTTCTGGCTGATTGTTGAATTGGGTAACAATGCCCTACGTTGGTTTGATCCTTTCCCTCCATCTCACCAGTGTCCTGGGAAGGTACCAGGTAATGAGCTATCAGGGTCATTACGATATGCTTGGTGTACACAAATAAAGTATGTCTATCTGAATATACAAATGCATTGTGTGATATTAGTACCTTGGTGGCTACAGTCATAAATGACTATATAAATTCCATTTCCTTTTGTTATTAGCCCCTGCCTTTTGCTTTTATTGCACATATTAAACTGAACAATGAGCAGCTCATTGTCTTTACAATTAAATTGCATTGTCGCAAAGCAAAACAAAAGGATTTAAAAAAAAGCCCCTGCCACAAATGGCTATATTTTTACATTAAAAAAACCCAACATCCTTAAAGATTGTCTTAATGGTTGTAAATATGGATATCGCTTGGTGTTTTCAGAGGTGTTCTCTACCGTGGCATTACAATTTCTCATCTATAAAACCGATTCTGATCTGACTCTTAACCTGGGGGAAGAAAGCACACTAGAAATCTGGTGAGAGTTAAACTACTTTCTGCTGCGCACAGTCATAGGACATAACACAGTTAGGTAATAACATTCATAGTGCCATTAATAGAAAACAATTTTTGCATTGCACTCTAGAGATTTTTGCATGGAAGTGATGCATTCAGACTGGAGCTGCATGAAGAAAGCCTGGGGCTCAAACACTACCACCATCTCTGTTTTATTGTATAAACTCTAAACTCTCTTGAAAGAGATGTGCCAAATGCTGAAGGTATAAGGCTTTCGATGTATAACATACATTCAGCCTGAATACCCCTATGAGGCAACATGAGTTATTGGCTGATTTAGTGCAAGTAAATCATTGGAAATAATGCTGTTGCACATAATACTGAAACAGAATTCTCAGCCTCAGTGAAATATGTGTCAAAACCTAGTACATCTTTAACTCAAACAGCTTCATCTAAGAGAATGAAGTACATATTACAAGCTAACGAAAAGCAACTTGATCATACACTAGAGATGGTGAAAAATAGCTGAGTTTTTAATCCGGACATTTTGAATTAATGTAGTGGGGGTGTGTTTTCCCCCACACTTTCCATGCAAACTTTTTAGCGTTCTGAAAACTTAACCTTTCTTTGAAATTTTTCATTTCCCTTTTTTGTGTTGGTCCAAAACTAATTTTTATTTAAAAAAAAAAAATATGTTGACAAAAAAAAACTTCAATGAGCTCTATCATATGCATAGACTGGTCCTGCCATGATGATAGGTACTTGTGTGCCATGGTATAAAATCTGTTGTTATAGCCGTGGGTGCCTAAAAGACAGCCAAACCTCTTAGCAAGTCTTCGTCCTGTTGGAAAAGGGTTAAATAGATTCTGATGACTCTCACAGACAGGTGGTTCATTACTCTACCTGGATATGAGGGAGATAGAGGTGGCTGCCCAGGGAGAGAGGATCATGGATTGCGCAGTCCTTTAGGAGGACTCCTAGGAACAGACAAGTCTCAGCTGATCTTCTTGTTCTGTTTGTGATTAAAGCCAAACTCCAGAACATTATCTAATATGTGGACTGTATTATAGAGTAAGTTGGGGAAAGTGTCCACTCACATGAACAGAAAAAAAAAAAAAAATAGGGAAAGTAAACATGCATCTATTCTCTTCTCGTTGTATCCAGTTCTTTTCTCCTCTTAATTTTGCTTTTTTCTGCAAAACACAACAGTTTTTTCCCCTTAAAAGTATTTAAAGCCAGAGTACAGAGATGCACTGCAATTACTGTCCTGGAACTGTACTTAGGTTCTTCCCAGGTTTGCATAATTACTACTTTCTTCCACCCCCATCCTAAGCGCATCATATGTGCAAACCCCTGAGCTCTACCTTGGTACTTCCCCATTCCACCCACCATATGCTCAATGGGCAAAGGCCACCTCTCAGCTTCTCGACCACCCCTCTCTACCTGTTCTCCCTTCCCCCATATCTAAAAAGTAACCTCAAACTTCTGACCCCAACCTCCTCTAATAAAATAGTGGTTTACACATCAGAAATTTAAGCGTATTCTCCTCCTACACTATAAATTACCTCTTCAACGGGGTAAGACTGTGAAGCCTGTGGTTAGGCTGATGTGACGGGGTGGTAAGTGAGGGAAAAATTGAGGCAGACATTTATTTTGGCCATGTGACAATAAGGGAGGGCAGTGGCAGTGCAAGAATAGAGGACAGGGAGCTAACTTAAGCATGGCTATAATTCAGAGATGCTCCTTTACCCCATACTTGGTCTCTGCCATACTCAGGGCATGGCTGTTTTCAAGGTAAAAGGGAGCACCCCCTAAGTTATTTGATTGTTTTGGTATTGTTTAATGATGGGTTACATAGCTTAAGGCCATCTACTCTGTTAAAATTAGCAGCCATGCCTTGTGATGAAAAGCCTTTCTACTCTCTCAATGGAGGTAAATCATTCAAAAATCAAAGCTGGAGGCTGCCGCCAGCCTTTAATTGAATTATGTGGCATTCTGAATGATAATGCATTAGTCTTCTCTGTAAATCAGGCACAAAGAGTTATTATACAGGAGGATAAATAGACGTAAACATGAAAATTAATGCTTCTGGAAAACAAATCAAATCTTTCTGCAAATGTATTTACTAGGCATTTCTGCTCATAGACTTCTGTCTTGGAGAGGCTCATTTACGTGAACCTAGACCAAGCCACAAATCTTCTTTTCTTAAACTCCATACCCTGCTGTTCCTAATAGAAGACTATAAACTTGCCCAGTGCATTAAAACCATTACTACAAGCAGTACGGTAAATAGACTGAGACTATTAACCTCTGTATAAACAAGTAAGGTAGAAGATGGATTATGGAGGATAAAGCTCATGTTTACACACATTTATCTTCTGTAATTAGACATCTGGGGGTGGGAAAAACCAAAGATATAGGAAAGAGAAATTGATTTATGCTCATGTGTTTGCTGTTTGTAATGAGATCTGAAAGTGGATCTGATCAAGAGATAATTTTCTATGTCACTTTTGTGGTTTAAGAATGAAAGTAGCAATTATCGACCCTTTTATATGTCAAAGGTTGTTAAACAAGGTGTGCTCAGTGGCTTTTATAGCAACAAACACTCATGTCACATTGAAAGACCAGTATTTCAAGTTCAGATCTCCATCTTAATTGTAGTTCACAACACAGGATTACTTTACATGATACATTTGATGCAGTCCCTGCCTAATTTACAGGCACTGCTTTGGGGCAAGATTATAAAAGAGCGAGGATGGTAGATTTGGTTATTGCTCATTCTTGGAAATGGGCAATCCCTCCAAATTACTGTTAGCATTGCTGGCAAGTGAAGAGTTAACCTCCGTTCGCTGTACTATCTACACGGATAAATAGAGAATTTCAATGTACAGCAGTGACAGGTCTTTAACCTAGATCTTCACCTCTATGTATTTGAACGCTTATCAAGCGCCTGTGCGCGTGCGCTCTCTCTCTCTCTCTCTCTCTGTGTGTATATATAAATATCTAAAAGTAGACAATGTCAGCTCCTGTAATACCATGTTTTGGTGTGATCTCCCACCAATGATTCAGGGTTGAACTGTGCTATCACAGGGCTTATTTTTAGAATAGCCTGTTCCTCAAATTGCATTTTGTTAGGATTGTTCAGTTGTTCCATATACTAGGAAAGACATTGGGTCTTTATAGTAATTTACATCTACACATGAACAGTCCTATTGAGTTATCTGCAAGTTTGGACCTTAGATTGCAGGAGGAACCATAGGTACAGCCAAGTGTGAGCTGAGTGTGAGTTCTGTTTCTGAATAAAGCTAATTCTAATATCTGGATTGTGTTTCTGGAGTAAGCTGATGAAGGTGCCTGCTCACAGCTACATAAATAGATGGGGAAAGTAAAAATGTGTCTTTTCTTCTCTTTGTATCCAGCTCTTCTTTCTCATCCACGTTCATTTTGGTCTTTCTGCAAAACAAGTTATTTTATTTTCATTTTTTAAAAATTAGTGGCTTCAGTGTGAGTGACTGGAGAGGTATTTTTCACATTGGCTAGCACTTGGGCTAGTAGGTGTAAAGTAAATTTTCAGACCATCTCCTGATGATACGACCCTCCTTAGTAAAGCTGGGCAAATTAACCATCACTTTGAATGGTAAATCTTTTCATTTCTTGTGGTGCTACATTTCACCTGGTTTCATCAGATTTCACATCTGCCTCCTTCCCTAGTTTAAAAAATAAAAAGGAATATTTCTCAAAACCGCTGAATTTTGTAAATAAAAATGCCTTTGGATAAATACAAACCACTGTAGAGCAACATAGTCCCCCTCCTGAGAACTGGAATACTTTTGCAAAGCAGGTAGAACTCTCAAACCCATATTTTGCTATACTTGATTCTTCTGCACAAATCTCCAGTGGCAGACAGACTTGGAATTCAGAGTATATGAGGATACAGGGTCTCGTTCTTTCTTGGGTCTTTCTAATGTTTTCTGTTCTGGCTCCTCCCCAAACCTTTTGCTTCAGCATTCTCAGACATTATACTATGTTGGAAATGTGTTCTAATGTAGAAGGAAGGCTGGGGAGAGCTGATCTTTATGTAACGTGGTATATGTATTAAAATGAGGGCTCATGCGGTTTGCCTAGCTGAGATGAATGCCAAAAGTAGGAGTGCATCGCAAATTTTGCATTCTGGTATTTTCTTATGACACAGAACTTCAAAGTAAATGGCTAACTATATATACACACTAAGGGCTTGTCAACACTTACCAGAGGATTGACACTGCGGCAATCGATGCATTGGCGGACGATTTAGCGGGTCTAGTGAAGACCCGCTAAATCGACCGCCGATCGCTTTCCTGTCGACTCCTGTACTCTACCTGATCGAGAAGAGTAAGGGGAGTCGACGGGAGAGCATCTCCCATCGACATCACGTAGTGTGGACTCCCCGGTAAGTAGATCTAGGCTACATTGATTTGAGTTACACTATTCATGTAACTCAATTTGCGTAGCTTTGATCGACTTTTCCCTTTAGTGTAGACAAGGCCTTAGTTACTATTTCAGTAAAATGGAGCACGGTAATAGAAATGCTAGTCCATGTTTACTGATGGAATAAGAGTTTGTAACTGAGCCTCAGGTCTTTCTGATGTTCATAACCATCTGTGCAATTTATGATGTCAATGGAACCTGTCAGCCGAATTATGCAATGTACTTAGTGGATGACCATGCATCATTAACAGTTAATCAAAGACAGGCTGAAGGGAAAATCTTATCTACAAATCACTGGCTAAACTTGATGCTATTACATTGCAATATACTTTCCAACTCCCATAACATTGCCCATAGCATGTAGTAGTAAAACTTTTTCAGAGTGTCTGAAAAGCATGCTTCTGATTTAGTAGACTAACTTTGAATGCACTGAGCAGCTGTGGCTCCTATTGACTTCAATAGATTTGTGCATGTGAAGTACTTACAAAAACGGAGCCACTCTTATTAAAGAGACTAAATAAGGATTTAGGAGCCTAACCTTGGCCACCCATACTTGAACAGTCTGGCCATTTCCCACTCCCTTAACACCTTCTTTTCTCCATTAATCTGCTTAGTAGTTAAGCTTCTCCCCTCAGATTTATTTATCCCTATATAAGACTCAGCCCGATCCTTCGGCCAAAACTTTGGAGATCTGAGACGTTCAGGGAACAACTTTTCTCCCCCTATTTTTTTCATCTCATTTCTACACAGTTCTAAACTCCCAAGATAGAGCTGTGCCAACTGAAGTGTTTTTGAGTCACAAGGGCTTACAAGAAACTGTTATTTGGTGTCTATTTATGCAAACTCACATCCATTGAGTCTTATGTTGATTTTCACCTGGTTTAAACAGAAAGAGGAAAATGTTGCCAATTCATGGCTAACTTTAGCAAATCTTTCCACGGCCCTAGGCTGTTGCAGAACCAGAAAAACAGCTCTTGCCTTTTACTCTCCATTAGATATTTTCATATTATAATGTTGTGCAGGAGCAATGAAATCTAGTGGCAATAGTTAGTCAAATGGCCTTTGCATCTATGGTATTGGTTTGAATACATTTCTAGCTGGAAAGAAAGAGTTAGGTGCAAGTCACTTGTACAAACAATTGTTACTTGAGAACATTTCAAAACCAAACCTGAATCTGAACCCTGTGGGCCAGATTCTCCATCTCCCTGTATCTTGTGCAGTTTTCTACACCAGGGGAAAGTGAATACAAAATGCAACCAATTTTGTAGTATCATTTTACATCCCCTTTACTCTGCACTGGTTGAGATGACTTCATAGGATTCAGAGCAATGGAGACTCTGGCACTGTATCTAGGATGGCCCTGAACTCTAATGTTCATAAACCCCAAGTAAGAATATATATTATCATTTATTGTCTGGACTAACTCATTTCTCCTGGGCATTGTGGAAAGTGCATGTCTTTATAGAGAGTCCTGAGTAATATTGGGCCTGGAAAGAGACTAACAGTGTTGATGAGTGGCAACTTGAGTTACTTTGGAGGGAAAAAAAAAAAGTGGCTTGTAGCAGATAAGTATAGGGTAGTATTCCTTTAAATACTTTGTGAGCCCTTGAGTGGCATTCACTGTGTTCTATGTTTTAGAAACCTCCAAAAACCAGTCAGAGCAGCAGTTGTATGTAGCTAGGCCTTGCATGTTTCTGTGTATTTAGTGAGCACTTTTATTTGGGAGCTAATTTTACTAGCATGTTTTCATTGTGTAATCAGTGAATGACACCGTATAACTCTCTAGATCTAGAGTGCTGGGCTTTAATCTTTTGCAGATTGCTGCCCATGCATTTTGGGCCAAATCATAGTCTCTTTGAAAATCGGCCATCGCCTCTTAAGAAACCAGGGTTTGAATTATGTCATATTTAGCATACAGTTGTGACAGGCTGTACCCCTATGTTTAGCCCTTTTATAGGACTATGATAAATCTTGTATCAAGTGTGCCTTGTGAGGTATCATTTGAAAACTCATATTTTGCTGATCATTATTGTCCTGGTAAAATGTGTGGCAACATTGTATGTAAAGTTATAATGTTCTGCTGTATGATATTACTAAAAGCAGCCACAAACCAGTTCCCCACAGACAAAAGGCTAGACAATGCCTCAGCCAGGTGTCAACAAAATCAAATGGACTATCGTGGTTAAGTGGCCATTCTTTGGCAGGAACAGCTGGGGGTTCCCATCCACCCGTACTTGCTGTCTCCTGAATCTCAGCTGGAGATGATCCTCAAACCAAGAGGAAAAACATAAGATGGAAGAACAAAGGCCCCAAATCATCTCTCTTACATCTCTACTCACAGCATCAACGACCCTTGAAGGACAAAGGAAGCATGATTGGGGAGGGATGCTGGCTGACAATTCAGCCAATTAGATTGCTATAACCTGTGGTGAGAGAGACTTTTTGCTTTGAATTCTCTCTAGTTTGTTAAGGTAGGTAATAGTTGTGTTTTACTTTTAATGTCTTGTAACCAATTATGACTTTTATGCATCATTACTTGTAGTCACCGAAAATCTATCTTTTGTACTTTATGAACTTGTTTTATTGTTTTATCTAAATCGGTGTGTTTGGATTGAAATGTTTGGGAAACTCCATTTGGGATAACAAGATTTGTGAATATCTTTGTCTACTACTAAAATGACGGACTTTATATGAGTTTGTATAGTCCAGGAGAGAGCTGGGCAATACAAGACATACATTTCTGGGGGCGGGAGTCTGGAACTGGGAATTTGCTGGTGTTGCTCTGCAGTGTAATACAAGGGTGGCCAGCTCTAGCACTCTTGCAATATAACGGGGTAATTTACATGCTGGAGGCTGAGAGAGAGCAGACCAGGAGCGGTAGCTCCCACAGCAAAGCAGTGTAAAAGGCACCCCAGGTTAGAGAACTGAGGGGACACAGCTGTTCATCAGTCCAAATTGTACCCTGGGTAATGTCACAACAGTATGTTCCTGAAGTTGGTTTAAACCTTAATCACCCTTTTCGTGAATACATGGACCAGATGCCTCTCAGTAGATTACAACTTTTTTAAAATTTAGGATGTTCAACTCTCTCACATAAATGAGGAAACACATTTTTGTGGCTGGCACAATATCTATTAGTGATGTGATTCTTGTTTAAATGAAAATAGCTAATAAACAGTCCATATTTGATGGCAGAATAGAATTTAATTGTAGATAGAGCTGGAGTTTTGAAAACTACATTTATTTAACAGTTGGCATAACAAAACAAGATATGCTAAGGTGTCACAGCATTGAGTCACGTTTGTAACAGGAATATTTCTGAAGTACTTAAACTCCAATGATACTAGGAACAGTAATTCTAGACTAGCTTCCTTCTCTCGTTCTCATGTATATAAACAAACTTTGAACAACTAACAAATAAATGGTTGATTAGATCCAAAGAAATCTGTTAAAAGGTATAGTTAGGTGATTAAAAGTACAAACCAAATATTTGGTGTTGAAAAGTTCTCCATCCACCAATTGACAAAGAACCCACCTGGCAGCCTAAAGCCATATTTTGTCTCTTGAGTCATAGCTGAATTTATTTTATTTTTTTGGTCTGTGAAATAGTGCTGTAGGGACAAATGTACAACAACATGGGGGCAAACAAGGTCATTTGAAAACCAGCTTCTGGGCCATGTCTGGATTGTGAATGAGTTCATGATTTTTTTTTTGTTATAAGGATTTACAATTCTCCCATTGAGATTATGCTTCCTGCTTTAGAGGGATCACATTCACTTAGCCAACAACTGCCTTTAGGCAAACAGCATATAACTGTGCCCTGAACAGCACAACACTTAACCTTGTGGGAACTAGTGTGCAGGAAGTGTGGGGGGGAATCTGTTACTCTGGCATGAGCATGAGTGATCGTATCTTTTTTGCTAACACTTTTCTTTTGACTTAATATTTCAACAGGAGGTTCTCAAATAATATGTATATTAGGGTAGCACCTAGGAGCTCCAGTCAGGGCTAGGATCCCATTGTACTAGGTGCTGTGTTAAGAGTTGTGTTGCTGTAGTTGTGTCTTAATTGCTATTTTAACCCGAGTTAAGAACACACCCATTTGTTTGTTTGTTTTTGCAGTGAAGACGGACCCTATGTTTGGCAGATACCTAGAAAGGGCTGTCTGGACCAAAGTAGAAGGATTTATCAGAGTTCACAAAGGCTTTCATTTTACTACCAACAAGGTGCTTTTGGAGAAAGTTAGTGTTCAATTTATTTTAGAATAACTAAAGCTCATGAGATTTTGCTAGTGCACATTAGGGAGCCACATATGATCTCAGCAAACTTGAAAATCCAAATGCAAAATCGTGAGGCATCCTGTAGCTTTGTGAAATACCTCTGGGTATTTTTTTCTCATCGGTGAATTTATTGGTCATCATCCTATTTCTTGTCCATTTTTCTTCTCTCACATGCGACCTGCTGAAAGGGTTATTTTTAGGCCAAATCTGAGAAGGGTGTTGTAGCCCTCTTCCACAACCACCTTGCTAGGGTAAAAGAGACAGGCTGCGTGCTCAGAACTTTTCATTTCCCACTGGAAAACTAGGCAATATGTTTTTTTTTACAAGGGCCTTTTAAGAGCTGGGAAGTGGAGATGAAACTTGAAGGAAATTACACTGTATGCTGTATTCCCTGGGAATACAGATGTTAGGCCATGCTGTTCGTACCTTGCAGTTTTTTCTGGAACATGCTTAGCCCTTAGGTAATGAAATTTGCTGTTACTCTGGTCATCTGTTACGAAATCTGTTCAGGAACGATCAGCCACAAGGAGGCAAATGATTAAAAGAAATAGCCAGCGGTACTGCAGATCAATACACCAATAAAATTGTAGGTCAAACACTCACCCTGATTCTCATTAACAGTAAGGCACCTCTGCTGTTGCTTTGGCACTATAAAGGCACCTTAAAGTAGCCATAAGTGTTATTTACACATCCTTTAAGGTCTCATTACACAGCGTAAATAAAAATTAGGCTCTTAGCACTGACACAAGAGAAATGCTAAACATTTGGGCCAAATTCAGCCTTTGAATATGCTATTACCAATCCCAGAGACTTTAAACAGAGCTTATTACTACTACGAGGGCTGATTTTTTGGCCCTCAGTGTCAAATCTAGATCAGCAAATGTCATCCAAAATAAAATTGTGCAACTCCTGATTTCTCCCCCCCCCTTACAGTGCTTGTAGGCCTTACAAAATGCACCCTAGTTCTTAGGCAGACAAAGTCCATTGTAATAAGCAAGATTGAGCCATAAAGCAGATTTGCTGTAAACAGCCTGTTGTTAAATGAGCTCCGCTCAAAGCTTTGTCTGTGGCAGTCCCTCAAATGGGGTCTTGTTAAACTGACGTGTCAGCCCAAGGAAATGCCAGTAGTAGTCGTGAATACGGACTTCAAATGAAAAAAGTGCAACGCTTCTTTTAACTGCATGGCTTATGCAGGGTTTACTTACTGAATCATGAACTCAGGAGTGTGTCCTATGCTTGGGTGGCTTCTCCACATAACCCCTGCACAAAAGCAGCAGGCAATTTGCCATTCCCCCCTTCACAATACCCTTTTAAGCTCTGCAGAGGCCTCACACCGTCTGGGTGGAGATACTGGCTGTGAAAAATCTCCACTATCTCCATTCTCCCCCTCGGCTCCCCACCTCTACATTCCAGAGCAGGGTTTTGAGAACTCCAAAGATCAGGGCTCAACAATAGGCTTTCGGTTAATATTCCCCTCAACATATCCAGATGGTTTGATTTTTGAGGTCTCCCCATAAAGATGAATTAGTCTTAGAACGAGGCACTGTTGAAATAGTGTGAATGATACTTTACAAAGAATAAGACCATGGTGTTGTTTTAACATGCAAGAAGACAGATCCCATCCCTGAAGGATTTACAGTCTAACATGGATAATTCAAAGAAAATAAACTATTGGTCAGAGAGGCCATAAAATAAAGAGAAAGAGAATGGAGCTTTGGGGGAAGTGGCACTTTCCCTGGAATCAGGTGATTTGTTTGTATTAGAGTTGGCTGAATTATTGTGAGGTAAATATAATGGAAAAGATTTTTAACAATTTTTGATTGTACAAAGTGAGGAACAAAGTTTGAAAAATTTGCTTTGAAAAAATATTTGTATTATTATAATGTTTGTGAGCACTCTGTCACTCTTTTGAAGAAGGAAGAGATGTTAGTCCCTTTCCCCACAAAAGAAATCCATAGTCTAGATTAAACACAGTCTGGGGAACAAGACGGGGGTTGTAAGTTCTATGCCTGCCACTGACTGGACTTAAAAATTACAAACGATTAAGCAAATCATTACCCCAATTTTACAGAGGGGGGAAAGGAGTTTTAGCAAGGAAGTGACCTGTCCTTCTGAATGCCTTGATGCAAAATTAAGGCTGCGTGATGAAATTGGCCTTTTTTAAAAAAAGTTAAATGGAGTGCTTTACTTGACCCATTTTCACATCTCATGTGAAAGCAACCTGCTTGGAACATAACGTCTGTGTTTGAATTTGGGTCCTTTACATGACAGCCCAACATCCCTTCATGCGACAATTGTGTGATCAAGGCAGCTGCTGCACTTCTAGTTTTCTCAAAAATGTAACAAAGCATCAGTAATCTCCAGCCTTTGCCATTAGCGTGCATTTGCTCGGTTCATTCTCCATGAAAGAATATGTACAGTATCTAGAGAGCAAACTCTCTCTATTGTCTATAATGTGAGCAATTCAGACTTGACCTAGTTTTTGATTTGTAGAACTAGGTGACACACACAGTTTATTACATGTCAAGAAAAACGTAATCAAAATAACAATCTTGCATAGTAACATGAAGTACTAGTATCTAAGGATGTAGTCTCTAACATATTGTACATGCAGCTAATTCGAAAGGCTAATATGGACATAGACATTCCAACTTCTAGGATTTACCATTCAAACATACTTGAACTGGCATGAAAAATGCAATAAAATAATTCTTTCAGACAAGTTTAGAGAGAGGTATTCTCAAAAGACAGAATTCTGGCTTCCAGTCACATAAAGCTTACACTTTGTCAATAACACAGTGAAGGAAGGCATGAATGAATTTTATTTCATTGGACAAGTGACTTGGAATACAGATAAGGCAGGGTGAGCATATAAACCTTTAAATAAATGTTTTAGCACTGTCTGGAAAGGAAGAATGCAATTGATTCCAATCTTTCCTGACAGAAAATCAGTTCCTCTAAAACTCTTGGGGCAACAAACACTAACTAAAACAAGTATTTTATTAGGAACAGACTAAGTACAACAAAATAAAATTTTGTCGTTTGTGACTAATAGGCTACAATTAATGCAGTACTTACTTTGCAGTTTAATTGAAATATTACATAGCACTCCTACAAATATGGTACAGTATGAAATCATTGCTTCATTATAACTTTAAGATCTCATAACTTCAGATTTTTCCTTGGGCTCTTCTTAAAGAGAAATATACAGCAAAATACCAGATGGAAATTAGAGTGTTGTTATGGATACAAAATATTCTGTTGATCAGAATATTGTTAAAGCATATTTTTGTTGCAATCAGTATATTTTTGGTTTAACTGGCATAACCATAAACAGATAATAGAAATTACTAGCCCATGACTAAGCAACATCTAACAATGTTCCCCTTGTGTTTAGTGGGTTGTATTTTTACAGTACAGTTGTCTTCATTAAAATCCTGACTTTCTCCTTTTGTCTATTGAACCGGAAGACTACTGCAGTCATGATCATTACTATTAAAATCTTTTCCATTTCAGTTTGAAAACAAACACTGCCCTATATGTTGAAAGAGTTCACCAGGCAGCACTTCAGAATTAGTGTGTGTGGAGCTTCTATGAGAAAAATCCAAATCACTTTCATTAATAACTGAGGTACAAATCTAACTCAAATTACAATCTTGAGCTTCACTGTCTTTCCAAAACTAACACCAGCTTGTTAAAATTCACAAGTCAAAATGCAAAGTCTGTAGGTTTTTGAGGGGCTGTAATAAATGCAATGGATGCCCTGCTCCAGAAACAGACTGTACTCCTCAATGAATAATATAGACTTCAAGTAAAATGGAACTTGCAGCAACTTTTAAATCACCTCCAATTTTCATTCACATCACTTGTCTCATCAAATATTATACTGTCTATTATACTGTTTCCTTAGTCAATATGAAACCAGCACAGAAGTCAGAATTAGGCCTGGTCTGCACTTATTCCAGCATAGCTCTGTCAGTCTGTCGTGTGGCAAAACACCCAAGATTCAACTATGCCACCTCATTCAGGGAGAATTCAGGAGTTGCTACCCTGGCAGAAAACTGTTGATGGAGGCTGCGTTTCCCCTCGGGGGCTATTCTGGCACAAGCTCTGTAGTGTGGACATAGCTTTAGAAATTAACTGTCAACCAACAGAATGGAATTTAATATTCAGTGTTCTAAAATGGGGTAATGTACCAAAGCTCAGGTATATCAGACCTATATTCTAAGAGTGGTAATGATCCATATGTCATCCTTAGCTAGCCAATGCTAATATTGAGAGGCAGTCCCAAAACCTTTCTGCCCCAACTATAGAGCCATGACAGGAAACAGTAACTTTGGAACAATCCACTAATTAGAAGTTAATAGCCAGAAAGGGTGAGTGATAAATATACATTCGTACGAAAGGAGGCTATTGAATTAAAGCAAGTGCACTAATTGTTCCAGTCCCTAGGACTTCAATCATCTGGCTAAAAATAGATGTTGGTTCAATTATTAATCCTCCAAAGTCCATTTACATGTGACTCCTTGAGAGAGGAAACAGTTAAAAATGAACCTAAATTCAAGGACAGTTTCAAGAAGCAACATCCAATTGTCATTTAACATCCTACCTCCAATTTCTTCTAATGTTAGCTGTCCTAAAATGACTACCATAAAGTAGTAGGAAACATACCTTTGCACTATTTAATATGATGTTGTTTTTATATTCTAGTGCTCTGTCTCACATTTTTTGGTTTATACATTGTCCTGGTTCAGAGAATTAACTTAACCGAGTTTCTTTCTATAGTTCAATTGCTTGTCAACTATGAAACATTTGCTTTTATGAAGCATTGAGCGTCTTCTATAGTTCCTAAGGTTATTTTGAAGTAGTCACAATATTTTCAGTACTATACAGTTCTTTTCTAGATACATGTTTCAAATAATAATTTCAATGCAAATTAATTTAATCACTTCCAGTGTTGAGATGTACACTGTCTTCATTTCTGAATCTTTGACAGAGTTCTTACCATCCTGCAAAAAAAACACCACCACCACTACACCAAAATGCAAGTCATCCTTTTCTTTGCCTCTCTATTCTAGCAGCCATACAGTCTATATCTATATTTTCTCACTGAGAGTTTTGTTTTGTTGATACACAATGTTCTTCAATGGCTACATTTATCCTTTAAACCTCACACACAAAATCACAATCTGTTAATTAGTTGATAGAAAATGCTGTCTGGATTAGGTATGCTTGCAGGATTCTGTTTATTGAAATTGATTGACTTTCCTCTTAAATGTGCTCATTACAGCTAACATATAACAGGGCAACTTCAGACACAGTTTTTTCTTGTGGTTTATTACTAATATGGGCCTGTGTAGTAAAGTTCAAATCCAGGTCCAAGGTTTACCAAAATTCAAGAGGTTTTTTGGATCTAGTATTTTTGGTCAGGACCCTTCTCTGCTTGCTTATCGCAGAATCCTGACCCCATTAAAAGGTTTAGTGGGAACAATATTTGGCATTGTATGATTTCCTACTACCATGTATCTTTAAGAAAAATGCATCAGGAGCTCAGAACATTCAAAAATCCAAATTCCCTTTTCATTATGCCTGATGCAACAGACTGGCTTTGTGAGTGGAACTGTTCTAAAATTAACTTTGCAGCAATCTGGATAGCTACGACTTAAATGGCTATGCCTCAGTTTGGACCATTAGGAGACCATTATAAATAAAGCATTAGTTAACCGCATGAAAACAAAACTTAAAAGCATTAAAATGTCAAGTTTATGTACAGGGTGGAATAGATTTATACAGTTATCCAGACTTGCACTGTTGATCTCAGAATAATTGCATAAAAGCTGGAGGACTTTAGGACAATCTTATTAAAGCGGTTTTAAATGATGGATTAAAGACTGTCTATAGATTCAGGGAGATGCAGAATTACACCATTACTGCATTATAATCTTTGATACATATTCCATATGGTTCACTAAAAGGCTAAGGGGTTTCTAATGATACTAAGAGGTGCAACTTTACATTGTCTGATGCAGAAGAAATGCACTCAAGATAATTAGGGACTGTTTGAAGGCAGTTTTAATATTCCATCACCACAAGTGGAATTTCTCTGCATATGCAGGAGTAAAATTTAAAAAATTAAGAAACTATCGTTATGATAGGATATTTTGTAAAGTTTCTATTTTCTAGTTACAAGTAAGAAAATGAAATGTATTTAATGGTTTCAAAATGTCCATTGCTACTTTGCCTGGCTTTTCCCCACTCCCAGCAAGACCATTAGTGCTATCACAATATCACACGCAGACAACATAACTACCGCTCTTATCAGCTGACTTTTAAACAAAGGCTTCCTATTTCTGAAAATTCCCTGATGTACAGCTAGTGTTGTAATACACCTTGAAATCACTTATCTTATGGTAAAATGCTTAACAAACAAGAACTTCTTAGAGTTGATAGGACAAACCGTGCAAATCTCTCTCACTGGTTTTCCCAAACAATCCCCCCCTTCCACTGTAGATCAGTTTCTATTCCTAACAATTTCATTAAAATCTGGAACTTGTTTTCTCAATAATTCATCTTCCCGTGCAGCTTAGAAATAATGTAAGTCTGCTGTTTCTGGCATTACAGTTGGCTGCTGTGGAGAACTGAAGTGATGAATTAAAAGCAGCTGCAGAAATCTTTGTATTAAAAAGCTTAAAATAACCTTTGATTTAATAGATTATAAAGCCAGAAGGGACCATTATGGTCATCTAGTCGGAGCTCCTGTATAACATGGGCCATAGGACTTATTGGATGACTTTCTCCAGGTTGTGCTCTAGTTCAAACAGGAATTAATTCCAATCTTGAGCCCATTTAAGGCGGGCTATAGGGGGGACTCAGAGAGTCTAGGTCCTGAGTTCCCTAGGTTGCCAGACTTGCACCCTATTATTGTATTCTCCTATTCTTCATATAGGGTATTTCTTAGCTCCCTTAAAATCCCATCATTTCCGGAGGCTCCTTGCCTAGCTAGTTCCAGTCCTCATCCCAGCTGAGCTCTCTCCCTAGCTAAACAGAGCTCTGTGGTAATTAACCCTTCAATTAGAACTGGTCTAAAATATTTAAAACAAAACAAACTCATTTTGAGGTGATGGAAAAATCATTGAAAGGGTTTCCCATTTTTTGACAAGCTATAGAGTTGGTCAATTTTTTTTAAAAATGTCCATTTTGGAAAAAGGCTTTAAAATAAAAATTAAGGGTTTTTTGATGGGTTTTTTTCCCCAACTGCCTCTACATTGCATGTATTGAATGGGATAAAAGGAACTCTTAAGGACCACTTTGCCTAATTATAGAAATGTTTCTAGTAATAAAAAAGAACTAATTAAAAAACAGAAATGCTTCTCAATAGAATAACTGGACTAATCCCTTGGTGAGACTCCACTGTACTTGTCATTGACTTCAGTGGAGATCTTTGACCCACTGTTTGTGATGAACCCGCTGCTGAAATGTTAACTCTGCAGTGGCTTCACAAAGTAACTAACTTGTCTCCACCACTCAACAAATAAAATGAAACGAAGTACAGCTCTGCCTGTAGTTAAAACACCCAGCTACCACCAGATAAATCTCACTGTCCAGCCAGTTCAACTTACTGAGGCCAATGAAAGACCCAAATAAATGCTCAACTATAATTGGGGTTATGAAGCAACTATTCCTGTAAGGCAGGGGACTTGTTAGATAAAAAGGACCTGTATAGCTGGAGGGGATGATTCTGAGGACATAACAGACCTGGTAGATTTGTAGTGATGGTTTTGCTGCATAACTCATGTTGACAATCCTTGGCACATGAAATATCACATTAGTATTCCTATGTTACCTGGAGCACTGAGGGATGCTTCTCTCCTGTTTCACTTATGTCAGTAAGAATGATCTATAATCTGAACTCTTTCTCTTTAAGACAGCAATGTCAAATTCTAAACTCTTCTTTACAATTCAGGTCAATATAATAGCAACCAAGAATCTATATGCAAAGTCACAATGTACAGCTCTACCCAGTTTGTTCCTCCAGGCACAGACTGGAACAAATGGTGATGTACAAGCTGCAGAAGGCACTGTGACTCAGACAGCGACCTCAGAGTTGCAATTCTTCCCCTGTTAAGTGACTGCTTCTACTAGGGAGACCAGATGTCCCGATTTTTACAGGGACAGTCCCGTTATTCGGGGGTTTATCTTATATAGGTGCCTATTACCTCCCATCCCCTATCCCGATTTGTCACACTTGCTGTCTGGTCACCCTAGCTGCTATAGGCCACCAGTCCATCAACACTGTCCTCCCCTACACTGGCTCAACCCATCTAGCCAGAGAATACAGAGTGAAGCTACAGCTCTTCCCATTCCTGAGCCGCTTAGTCCTAAACACATGGACCTTAATGTCCAGGTAACTCTCACTGGCTGGTATGTAGTCGGAGTTAGCTTTAATAGTAAAATTAAACCAAGGGCTAGATTCTATCAGTTCACTTTCAACTCAGCTGAGGGGGGGATGTTCAGAATTCTAGTCTAGGTCACGAGTGAAAATGAATTGTATTCTCATCACAAACTATCATAACTTTGCCAGATTGCAAATGAGTAGTGGTGTAAGAGCAAGAAGAACAAAGTTAATTGAACTCACGGTGTAATAGGTGAATTAAATTTCTTGCTCTTTGTGCCTACTCTCCTCTCTTTCTCTCCACTCACCACACACGCATGCACGCAATCACAGACCACCAACGGATCCCTTTTTGCCTGGGGAGTGCTGAGTTTTTATCATCCCCGGTGAAAGAATTCTTAGCTTTTGCTGGTCAGATCTGGGTTGGCTGGTGGTTTAGGCACCGGACTGGGACTCCGGGGGTCTGACTTGAAATCCTGGCTCTGCCACAAGCTTCCCATGTGACCTTGATGAAGTCACTTTTTTCCCTCAGTGCTTTAGTTACCATTCTTTAAAAAGAGTGACACTTCCTTTCTCCCAACCTTGTCTATTAAGATAGTAAGAGACATTCACTAAGTTTACAGTGTGTCTGTACCGTGCTTAGCACAATGGGGCCCTGACCTCCATGAAGGCTTCTAGACATTACTGTAACAAACAAATAATGTATAGTACACAGAGACACTTTATGGTGTCAGTCACACAATAGGTTAAATAGACTAATCCTAGAGATCTGTCCAACTTTAATTATAATTGAGGTATTTTATAGTAATTTCTCCTGCTCTGTTCTTGAATGTATTAAAAAAAAACCCTAGATAATTCACAAGAATCAAAGCAATAAATACACTATAACTTACACTCTTGATTGGGTTTTCTTTTATGGAGGGTATGTGGAAAAGGAAGCCTATAAATCACACTAACTGGTTAACACAACTGAGATACTGAATACTAAATCAGTAAGGCCTCATTTATTTCTAGTCTTAATTCTAATGTCCCCAAGGACCAAATAAATGTAAAACCTGATTCTACTGTAGTAACAATGTCTGCTCATTGAAAAGTCTTCAGACACTGTGAAAGTCTGATTCCAAAGCATGCTGCGGGTGGGTGAGCCATTGCCAATGCTGACAGAGATGATGACAAGTAATTAAGCTCATAAAAGAGGTGGGTTTAACAATGAGAACTGTCCATCTGTCTTTCAGCAGCATTTTCTATTAACTCTTGTTAAATGCTATTTTTAAAATGTAATTGTATTCAAAACTGGATCTTTGGCAGCTTCCTTTTTCACATAGGATACACCCTTACGCCATCCTCTCACTGCAGCATGTGTATTGTTTGGCTTCCAACCACACACACTTAAAAAACCCTCATTTGGATTTGTTGAAAGGAAACATGAAAACACTTATTCAGCAATTCTAGTGCCCGGTATCTCTTTCTAAACATTGGTCATCATGATTAGTGAACTCTAAATTAAAAAAAGTAAAGAAATATAACAATACTTTCTGGTTTTCCTATTGTGTCCCTCTCCTCTGCAAATTCCCTCCAGCCCCATGCAAGGGACATCTGGTTTCCCCCCTATTGTATAACTGATTTTACATTCTCCTAGGACACAGGCCTTCACACGGCATAAATTGTGACTGTTTCATTAACGCTACGGCTGAAACTTTTAGCCAGACCCTCAACTGGTATAATCAACATATCTTTATGGAAATCAGTGGAGCTTGTTGATTTATACCAGCTGAGGATCTGACCCATTGAGTTAAGAAGGGGATTGGATCTGAATCTCAATCTGTTTCTACTCTTTCTATAAAACGTTGTATGTTCCACTCTTGGGTAGTCGCCTACACTGGTACATTCTGATGTGTTATTTTATCACCACTTTCCACAAGTGTAAATGGCGACACATGGTGCAAGACAGTGGAGAATCAGGCCCTATGTGTGCCAATACAGGGTAATAGACTACTACTGTAGTTAAAAAATCATGCATGTAGCATGTGTAAAACATACTTCCTCTATATTTATAAGTATAGGTATACACAGAGAGAGATGTGAAGTAGGGTACAAAAGCCCAGTTTTATGGACAGCAGGGAAAATCCGGGCAGCCCAAAGAGGAGGGTTGGATTGTTAACTAGTGAGACGTGAGTTATGCGTCATGAAAGGCAATCTGAAGACAGTCAGAGAGCCAGTTACACAGATGACAAGGATTGCATGAGAGAAGGTGCTGCGTAGCCTAGTGTGGAGAGACGGGGAAAGATGAGAAGACATCTGGTGTTAGGGAACAGCCTAGAGATGGGGTCTGGAAGGGAGGGTAAGGTGGAATTTGAAACAAGAGGGTCAACCCATCTCCACAGAGTCACTAACTTCTTCTCACATCAAGAAATGGCTGAAACCATCACTTTGGTAAGCCAATGTTAATTGTTAGCAACTTCTCACTTTCAAACAGCGTGTCCTGTTAGGGAGAGAATTATTTTACGCTCTTGGGGCATTAGCGATATGCTGAAGGCTTGGAAAATAGCACACAAGTGTAAAGTTGCTTTAAATTATAGCTGATAATTTTGAAAGACTGACAACTCAACATTTGACAAGACTTTGATAACTTTACTCTGCATCTGCAACTAGTTTGATCAAGAACAATACACTTTGTGATTAAAATTAAAGCCTCAGAACACAGAACCATTATATCTGTTACCAAAGAAACAAGATGTAATCAAGAATTTTTGTGAGAAGTCATATTTTATCTATTGTAGCTTCTACATTATTTAATAGCCTCTTAAATTAGTTATTGGTTTAAACAAGATATGTCCACATATTAAGGTGTGCAAACAAAAAAATCTGTAGTCTAAGATAAAACTTGAACATGTGTAATTTTAAAATCTATTAGGGTTTCTAAAATTATTTTGTAAGAACCAGATGCTAACTAGTAGAATTACTTAGAGTAAAGCTAGAACCTTGCTGACCAAAATGGAGACCCCTCAACATGAATATTATGAAAACAATAATTTAATATGTATATTGTGCTGGTACTTAGCACAATAGGGCCTCCAACCTGGTTAGCCACTAAGTACTGTACAAACATATGGTAGATACCAGCAGGAGGGGTAAGAAGCTTCCACAAATCCAACCTTTTTTTCCTATGGATGCAATTAATAGCTGGTCTAAAGGAAACACTCCCTTATCGTTACTTGCTTCTCTTCCCCATAGCAAACCCAAGTGTAGCATTGACGCAGCCTAGCTTTTCAGGAGAGGAAGGACAAAAGATTTGTGTGGTTGGTGGTCACTTCATCCCAGAGCTCTTTAAAAGAAGGGGAGGAGGTGAGTACTTGAAGTGTTTTAACATGTGGCTGTTAATTATTACAGTAGCTAGACCACTATGCACATGCTAAATCAATTGTGGCAACCAGAGGCCCCAAAGTGCTAGGGTGTCATACAAAGGGATAGCAAGCAAGAGAGCGTCCCTGCCCCAAAATACTTACCATCCTAGGCACCAATCGTAGACTGAGAATGGAGGGACTGCCCATGGTTCTTGGTACAGGATCAGGCCTAAATTAAGACAAAGTGCAAATGGATTAGAGTTGGATGGTAAATAGGCTCCACACACACATACACACACCACAGAAATCTTTGACATTGTCCCCCCAAAAAACCCTAAAATGGGGGGCGGGGTTGCTTTTCTAACAAAACAAAGTTTCTGAGGAAATCAGCCACTTTCTGTGAAAATCTTTGCTTAGTTGAAAATCCATGGAAATTGTTTGACCAGCCGAAGTGTGGATTAAACATACACAAGGGGCTTTGACTGAGAGGGTAAGGGAGACTTTCTGTCTGAACTCGAAATTCAAACTGGGCCAAAGGGAAGGACTTCATGTCAGGTGGCGTGGCTAGGATAGTTATAATGGACACCATTAGAGTGGTTTATATAGAAACAAAGGAAAATATGTTAAAAGATCACTCTCTAAACGTAAGATCAGTTAAAAAATCAACTGTGGAGTCTGGGGAAGTAGGGAGAAGGAAAGAAAATGGTTGTGTGACAGTGTGGGTGATAGGACTCCAGAACCTTTCCTTGAGGAAACTGGGAGAAAACCCCATTCATGCCATAAGAGTGAGAGTAAATGGAGGAAAATCTGGTTCTAATTATTTTCCATTCTGGCATTTATCCCATACAAGTGTAATGCTCATTAGAGAGTTGACCCAAAACACAACTGACTGCTTTACCTGATAGACAACATCTTAAGGGTAGAGCTGTTCAAAATATGAAATGAAACTTTCATGAAAATGTTTGCAACATTTTGACAAAAAATGTTCAATTTCTATTTTTGTGTTTTGAACAGCTCTAATTATATGCAAAGCTTTAACCAAGCCAAGAGTGCAATTTACTGTCCTGGATAAGTTGATGATACTTGGTATAACTTTTGCATCATAATATTATTTACTTCCTGGTCCTGGCCCCATTGCAAAATCCTAGATGTGCTCAAAAGTTGTATTGTCAACTTTTATAAACAAACTGTTTTCAGGAGGAAGTTAATAGGTACATATATCAAGCCTGATGACACCACTTGTGTTATATGATGTAGAAAAGAATATCTTTTTTAGAATTCTCCTCAAATAGGTGTGGTGTTTGTATCCAGACAAGACAAGTGGGACACTGTAAAATCATTCCAGAACAAAGGACACTCATAAATCTCTATCACCTGTTCATTTCTTATGGGAACAAATTTATTCCTCTTCCATTTGTCATGATAATCATAAAGGTTCTAAATCTAATGATATTCTCTATTGTCACATTGTATTATTTGGTGTTGTAATTACGATGGAATGATTGCTTTTTGCTGATGCCTTATACCAAACTAATATAATAGAAAATATACCAAAATTCTTCTGTAAACACATAATAAACACTATGTATGCGTTAGTACAATAATCCAGAACCCTGTGAATTTCTCTTAAAGATCCAGATGTTCTTATTGCTTAATTTGCATTGCATTTTATATTCAATTGCTTGTTTCAAGAAGGATAAAAAACTACTGCTCTCTCCTTCTCGCATAACTTTTTAATGCAATACATAGCAGAAATACCTACTGTGATGGGTTGGATCACCGAAACCCTCTTGGGAGCTGCCACTCGATGTGCCAAGACTACTTCTGCCCCTGCCTTCCCTGCCAGCTCGGGACCCCAGCACCCTGTCTTGCTGAGCCAGACACTCCCGTCTGCTCCAACAAAGACCTAGGGTCTGAATTACTTGCCCTAATGCTGCAGGTTTACCTGAAAGCAGCTCACAGAAGTGTTCCTATCTTTAACACTCAGATGCCCAACTCCCAATGGGGTCTAAACCCAAATAAGTCCGTTTTACCCTGTATAAAGCTTAGGTCTCCCACGGGCTTAAATAGACTTTATTTTTGTGGGTGGAGACCCCCTCCCCTCTCCTATGCAAAGTCCAGCTCCAAGATGGAGTTTTGGAGTCACCTGGGCAAGTCACATGTCCATGCATGACTGAGTTCCTTACCAGCCAAGCCACATTCCTGGGAAAGCCCAGATGTGTATTGGTGTCTCCACGTTCATTGTTGACTTAAATGTTTCCGGATTGGGCACTTACTGAGAATAGTCTTTTCTCAGGGAGCTGACCAACTGCTTCACTACAGCCTACTTAGAATCAAACAATTATGCAGCCAATATTTATAACTTCAAATACAAAAATGATATATGCATACAAATAGGATTAATACATTCAGGAGATCATAACCTTTACGAAGATATGTTACATGGCATATGTAGCATAAAACACATTCTAAGCATATTTCTATAAAGCCTTATGGGAGGTACCGTCACACCTACCTCAGGGTTGCATTGTTTACATTACTATGTTCCATGGGGAAGTGATAGATTTTCTCTCCGATCCCCAGCTATGTCTTGCATAGTATTCAAACAGGAGGAAGAATAGCCTTCTGGCTAATTCCCAAGATACCGAGTCCAGTCACCTCTGGGGGGTTTTTTCTGGGCCTGCCACAGAAGTATTGTGTTATTTTGGTGTGAGCCCTATATAAACTCCCAGTGGGCATAACTGGAATGTTTCCTTTGACTTCAATGGAAGATGAATTGGCCTTATCTTGCAGTCCTTTACTTACCAAAGTCACTAATGCCATATGTCGTAATGTTATGTAGCCACATGCTTTCCCTTTATATTTATTTCATTCTGGTGTGATTTTTCCAAATTTACTCAGAATCTGTAGCAGCACAGCTGTAGTCAGGCAGCTGTAAAATATACATATAGAATAAATGGAAGTCACCAATTAAGGCCAAGAAGGATTATGATGATCTACTTTTACTTCCTGCATAACAAAGACCATAGAACTTCTCCCCACCCGCAGCTATTCCAGCATAGAGCTCTGAACTTGACATTGCGCATATTTAGAAAGAAATCCTCCTATCCTGATTTTAGAGACCTCAAGAGGTGTGGTAGATTCTCTGGTGAAAGCCTGCCTCCACTGAAATCTATGGCTAGGGTGACCAGATGTCCCATTTTTAAAGCGACAGTCCCGTTTTTGGGGACTACTTCTTATATAGGCGCCTATTACCCCCCACCCCCTGTCCCATTTTTTCACAGTTGCTATCTGGTATCCCTATCTATGGCAAAACTTTAGTTGATTTCAAGGGGACCAGATTTTCACCATCCATCTCTTACTCAGCTGTTCTAATCAATCAACAGTTGCCCAGGAGTTCAAAAACTAGCGTGGTCATGTTCAAGCTGGAGGTCATTTTCAGCTACTATTGCTCCTATCAGAACTAGGTTTTGTTCAAATCTCTCTGCTTCGGCAATATATCAATAATTCAAACCTCCTCCTGCACCCTAGCTTTCCATTTAGATATGCACACTTCCCACCCCAGTGAATAAAAGGAAATGAACCACTCTCACCAGGAGTACTGACAAGCAAATATCACCAGCACATTATGATTACTATGCCTGCTTCTCCAGCTTTGATATTTTGGTAGGTTGTTCTGTTAAATTCCATTCATGGTGTTAATTTCATAGTTTGCCTTTAAAACTAGTGTAAAGGTGAATGAGAGGACAACGAGGCTGAAGCCAAGAATTTTGGGATGTCTTCTTCCCTAAGTCAAGTGCATTCTCAGCCAGATGTTCTGCGATTACAAATGGGCCAGCCAGGAAGCATGGATAGCTCTCAAACTGGCTAACTTATATAGCACAAAAAAGCCATTTATCCAGTGATGCTCCTAGAAGGAACAGAAAATAGTAAAATGCATTCCTTTTTAGCACCATGCTAAGCCTAAGTTCACTGCATAAATCCATGTAAATCAGTGTAGTAATGGGAAGACCAGGGCAAAATGTTATGCTAGCTTGCAGCCATAAATGTTTCAACAGAACTTTAAATAGAAACCATTTCAAGGGCTGGCTGATGTAAAACCATCTTCACATCCAGTTATAAGCGGGGCTCTTCTGATTTATGTTTTTTAAAAGCCATTGTTCTCCAGCTACAGAAATGTTTTGCAAAGGACACATACAGCTAGATTCATGCCCGCTTCAAGTCTGGACATATCCCCATTGTGTAAGGTTCTAATTACCAGTAATTAAAAGTAGATGCAAAACTAGTATAAGAGCAAGGAGACCACTTGTATCCTTCCTGTGACTCTGTGCAAGTTGGCACCCAGTACTACAGGTGAAATTCATACATGTAACCCTCTGTATAGCAGCATTAGTGAATATCTCCACTCCAGTCATGGGATGTGATTGCAGCTCATGTAAACATAACAAAACTAGTTTTGGGTGCCAGAACACTGAAGCCACAGTAGCACAGGCGAGCCCCACAAGTAATTACCCAGGATTCCAGGCAAGCTTGTAACATCCGTACTGATGCGTGCGCTGCTGCAGCTAGACTGCTTTGGTATCTGAGCTAGCTGGATTAAAGCTAACTAGGAGGTGTCTACAAGAGCTGCAATCACACCTCCTGATTGCAGTGTAAACATATCTTCAGTCCATTAGCTGAACATCTGCTCCCCTTGTTATTTCCTATCATTTTTGCCAAAACTACACAAGGGGCTTATGTATGAAATGAACTCAGCACAAAATAGAAATGACTAAGTCTTAACCCCGAAGGGGAGCATGCAAGAACAACAACAGGTGAATAAGCAAAATGCAGCAATTTCAGCCTGTGTGTTTGGGGAACAAAGCATTAGCTTTGAAACAAATGCAGCTCCCATGTCAGGAACTGGCTCCCCTTGGTTTAAGTCCAAATCCACATTAAAACCTGATTCAGAATGAGGTTAGTTATCAATTCTGAAAAGTAACTTCAGACTCTGGCCCTGATTTTCGGAGATGCAGAGCTCCTATTGTAGACAATGGAAGGTGCTCAGAATTAGAGCTGGTCAGGAATTTTCTGACAAAGGGTTCTTAGCAGAAAATACAGGTTCATCAAAACTGAAATGGCTCATGGGAAAGGGTCAATTTCAATTAAGCTCCTGATTTGAAATTTTTTTTTCAAAATGTCACATTTTGACATTTTCAAAACTACAACTTTCATTTTTTGTTTCAAAATTACTTTGTTTTAAAGCTTTAGTTAATTTATATTTTTAAAAGCTGAAATTGAAACACCACATTTTGATTGACTTGATTTTGAATTTTTTTGGATTATTGGTTCAAGAAAACTTTTGAGATATTGACTTTTCGGCATGATTCAAGATGGAACATGTTTTGAAAACTCAAGCTCTCTCAGTACAGCTTTGCAGAAAGCACACTAGTAATGCTGCATACTGATCTATTTAATGGCAAGTTAGACTCCAAAAAGACCGTTGGGGTATTCACAGCTGTTTCTAGCTTTGTAGTTTATTACATTGAGTCAACTTGTGCAGGAAGAAATGAGAGTTCATATAAGTTTCCACAATTGCAACACTATCAGAGAGAGCCGTGTTAAACACACCACCTACTGCATGCCTTATGAAACCAAGATCCATTACAACTATCAGACACTAGGAGTAATTATTACTAACTATAGACAGCTAGAATAGGAATTCAATGAACTTGCAAATGTTCTCACAGCCCCTTCAAGAGAAAATATAATTAAACCATGCAATAATTTACAATTAAGCACAAGAAAATCAAATATGCAGCTACAATACTAAATGCAAGTTGTTAAATTCTTCAACATAACATTCTTTTTCTCTTAATTAATAATCTCAGTTTGTTATATATGAAAAGCTGAACAAGTGATGGTAGGACATACAGTTTCTCTTTAAAAGGAGCAATTTTGAGCACTGAATCATCAAATTCTCTTGAGTACAACTTTTCACAAACCTTAACTTCTTTTTTTCCGTTCTTGTTACCATAACTATTAGTATTAAAAGAAAGCCAAACCCCCATGTGTGGTATGTTTCTCCAGTCTGCTATTGACAACTCATTAACATACAGGTTATACAACATCCTTTGCCACCCTTTGATATTCCCATTCTGAGCCATGCTCATACTTCTCATTTATGAAGTTAATTTACTGAGGTTAAATGATACCGTATATTTTACTGCATTTTCTCACTGCAAACACAAGACGTGTCAGGCCTCCCAGGGAAGAGAGGAACTCTCTCTCACATATGCTGTAAAGGGGATTGCATTGGCATCCCTGCTGATTGCTGGGTTGTGGAAAGAACTCCAATCAGTGGTTAGCCATAACAGCATCCCAGCCGTTTTGGAAACGGCTTATCTAAATAGAGATGTACAGAAGGCAGTTTTCTCCCTAATACTGATGCATTTTCAATTTATGCAATACAAAGTGCATTGGTCTGCAATGTCCCCTGCTACCGATGATTAATAGCCCATACACTGCAATGGTCTACAAAGAAAAGTACCAAGGGAAGCAGATGCAGCGGGTTTTATATTATCATGACTGCAACAAACTCATTCAGTGGTGTCAGCTATGACTGCGGGATTCTGATTATGAAATATGATGCGTGTTGAATTTAATGGCTTTCTCTGCCCTTCTGGTGAGTTCACTGCTTTCCAATGTCATTTTGTGTTCTCATCTGAGTGGTAATAAAAGGAATATCATTGACTGTGCTAGCTCTGTAACCACTGTGTGTTTTACAATAAATTGTGTTTCAGGACCTTTCTACCCAGGAGAGCGTACAGGGCCAGAACGCAATATTCCCCAGCTTTGCTATGTGAGTGCTTTCTGTGAGAAGGTAGGAAATTATGCAGGGCTGCCCTTCTGAGGCATTCCTTATGTGAGCAGGACAGTCGTTTTTTTCTAATGGTTAGGTAGTAAAAGGTCAGTTTGGATTGCAAATAATAAAAAATAAAAGATAAACAGCAGCTACACAGCAGGAATTATTACATTGTGATGACCAGGGGATAAAAACTGATCAAAATAAAAATTCTAATAAGCAGCTTAGAGATCTGGAACTGCACGACTGGGTGGAAAGTTGGAGGGGATGGAATTCTGACATTTTGGTTCTATACTGGCACTGTAGGTGAGATAATTAACATGTCAGGGCCAGCAAGTAGTTTTAAAAGGGGGTCCGGACCGTAGAGCTGAGGCCTTACCTACATTTTGAAAGGTTTAGCTATAGCAGCGAACCCTTCTAGTGTAGACCCAGCTTAAACTAGCAAAAAAGCACTGAGTGAAATAAGCTATCCCAGAAAAAGTACTTTTATGCCCATGTAATTGTGTCTACTCTAGGGCTTTGGCCAGTATAAAAATATCATAACAAAAATCACAGACATTACTACACTGGCAAAAGTTTGTAGTGTAGAACTAGCCTAACCTACTGAGAACAGAGATAGGAAGAAAGGCCTCTAACAGGGTTGCGTGTTTGGGTGGATTCTGATATTTTCACCCTCACTGGTCCAATCTGAAGCACTTGCAATTAATTCCAATCTGAATACAGTGGAAATTCTAGAAGGCTCAGCCATGCACAGGACTGGGCACCTTATTACTGAACGGGGTAGTGCTGACAAGGATGAATAGACAGCAAACCCCTTGAGTCCCTCGGATGAAAGGCAATGCAGAAGTGCAAAGTGTCATAAACTTGTAAGAACTTCCCACTTCTGTCTATGCTGCAAGCTGTGGCCACTTGGAACTTCATGACAACAGAGGGTTAGAACTCGGATTCTCTTGCTCCAAATTCACATCCACTGCTACTTGAGCTGCTTCACCTTGAAACTTAATGGATATTGTATTTACCTGTATAACTTTGGCCCATCTTAGCGTTAGCTAAAAGGCCTTTTTACAAAGAATCTAGAAATGGACTTGCCTCTTTCAGGATAATACAGGAAATGTTTAACCTTGTTTTCCTTGCTCTCTAGTTGGAATGCCACTGCTATTCTCTATCATATTGTATGTATGAATACTTTAAAAGCTTAGCCTAAAGGACAAATGAGAATTTTCTTTTGTCCTTTCAGACTACACTTCATCTATTTTCACATGAAAATGTATTTTAACAAGATTTAAAACCATTATACGTTTTATCAAGGCCTTTCCCTTGAGGGGGAATGGAAGCACATTAACATTTAACATGGTGGCTCTGCCTCTTCCCCCTCTCCCTCCATCCCTTCATTGTTTGCTGAAAAACTTGAAAGGTAAAAACGTCAGCCAGAAATATCTGATTTGCCACAAACTGAAATTATGAACTGGGGAAATAAAAGCAGGGCATTGTGGACCCCTTTGGATTTTGCCTTCCGAATTGTGAGTCTTCAAAAGCACTATGAATATTCACTGAGGAAGAGGCGGAAGAAAAAGTCCTAAGAACAAAGCGATGAGCTTGAATATCAGATTGTGCTGCCTCCTTCTAAGCCCGCTGACCTGCTCTTGTGATCCTCTCAGTATGCAGGAGCAAGGAAGGATCTCTTGAAGGTCTGACTGCAAATAGCCCAGAAATGAAGGCAACAAACCAGTTCTGAGGCGCAAAGCACCGTTGCCACTAACTGCTTTCAAAGGTGCTCTACACAGCAAAAGGAGCGGAGGTTATTTGGAGCCCATAAAGAAGCAGCTAGCAATGATGGGCCATCCCTGGGTATTCTGCTTTAAAAACTGGTCTTTTTTATGAACGCTGAGGCTGGCTTAGGGCAGAGAAGAACCATTTCAAGGGGACATGAAATGCCAAATGCTACCGTGAATGCACAGTGAAAATGAGAGATGGCAAAGCCAAGGCATTAGTGACAAGGGGGTAAATAAAAAGCTTCAGTGTTAGCAAAGGCAGATGCAAGATTTTCTGGCTGCTAGGGTTCCTAACCAGAATTAAAAATCAACGCTTGTAACATTACTGTTTTGGGTGAGGTTTCAGCATCCCTTACTCGTATCCCAGGATACAAGTGGTGGGTGAGAACCCAAGACAAAGTCCTGTCAATGCAACTGGAAGTGGGTGGGAGTTGGGGATGCTCTACTTTTTGCAACGTCTGTTTCAAGGAAAGTTCAAAGCTGTGACTCTGGCCCTGGTCCAGGAACGATGAAGCAGCTGCTTATGTTCCATTGACTTAAATGGGACCGAAGCACATGCTTAGCTGTAAGCCTGTGAGTAATCCCATCCCTGTTCAGCAAAGGAAACAAGCATTTGCTTGCATGCTTTTCTGAACTGAGGTCTCTCTTCTGACCCTTGAACCCAGACTTCATTACCAATCATGCTCAGCATTTTCCACAGCAAGTTGTGACTACCTTGGAATGGACAACCTGGGAGTTCCCCCTGCTATTATCATTTCTTAAACCTTTCACTTGTCATGTGATAAACCAACATTTGTAATGATCTCATTCCTTTCCAGGGATCCTGCAGTTTCAAATTTGCTCAACCTCACTCTCTTCAGACTTCCGCACTGGTCATTCACAAAGACTCACTGATTGTCAACAAGTGCTCATCAGGCTGAGTTAAAACCCATCAGCCCCGATGACGCCGTCATACCAGCATTCTGATCAATCTTAAATGCTAGATTACTGTTTTTCTACATGCGTCTGACAAAGTGGGTATTCACCAACGAAAGCTTATGCTCCAATACATCTGTTAGTCTATAAGGTGCCACAGGACTCTTTGTTGCTTTTTACAGATCCAGACTAACACAGCGACCCCTCTGATACTTGTTTTTCTACTTGTTTGTTGAGATATTTTTGGCACCTACCATGTCTGTCCAAGGCATGGTTTTTTCTCTCTCTCTTTTAAGGCCTCACTGGAAACTGAAAGGTTCTGGTAGGGTAGAAAGGAATTCCATTTACTGTACTGTAGCTCATCAACCTAAAACAGAACAAAAATATTTCTTCCTTGGAGTCTGTATTTACCTTAGATGTTAAACTACAATTGACATGTTTATTCTTTAAGCAGTATTCAGAAAGTGCTCTCAATTCATAACATTCTGGACATAATAATACTAAACATTTAGACAGCATTTTCGCGGGTAGGTGCTTTAGAAAGGTGAATAAGCAGTAGTTACAGCTGAGTGTCAGAGGGAGTTAGAGCCAGGAACAGAACCCATGTCCTTTCCTTCCATCCCACTTCACCTCTGTCGTGACATGGCGCTTTTATAACAGCCCAGATGCGTCCACTCCGGTTGGCTGAACTATATTAAAGAGCAGTTTTAACTAAAATGATGATCAAACACACTTTTAAAAATGGTTAAAAGGCCAGCCTAGATAGCTCATAACCAGAGCATGGCGGGGAGGGGAGAAAGATTAATGTACTTGGAGTTTTCCCTTAGTATGCATGAAAGCCAGCACAAAGGCACTAATAATCTCTTCAAGCAGAGTATATTTTCCCTTGGGGATAATAGCTCAAGGATAGAAAGAGAATTTTGATATTATATAGGGACATTATCTCTTTTATATGAAAACTAACAATTTCAGCTCTTTCATGCAGGACTAACTACCTTAATCTTACCTGTGTGCTTGCACCTGTGTGAGGACAATTTAGAAGTGCCAGCAAAATACACTGCAAGGATTCTATCTTAAGTCTCCCAGTTTGCACTTAATTTGCTTTATCACATAGGGATAGGAATTAAAGGCCTTCTCCACATCTTAGGCAGCTTGCCAATACCTATTTTATAGCAATAAAATATGTACAAATTAAGGAATCTCATGTGGAAAATTCATTCAACAGTCTCAAAAGCCAAATGAATGGTAATTACTTTGAACACAATGTGGTGGCAATCAAGCAAGATTGGATCATGCTTTTAAATGTATGTCTAAATTTTTAAGAACTAAGATAATTATGAATTATGAAAATAACTCCGACAATGCCACAGCGAAGCTGCTGCCTGTGAAACAAGAGGCACATTCTTCGAGGAGTAGAGAGGGAGTCATTTCAGCACCTGCATGGGGATAATCAGACATAGTTACTGAGTGCTGGACTGATCCTTTTCGTTTCTTCTATCATTTGACACTTGAAGGTGACTTGAAGTGTCAAAAAAAGGGAAGCCTTTATATAATATTTACAAATAAGAGCCTATCCTAGCTACCAGAAGCACTACTAATTCTTTTCAGTTCTTATTCACGTGCCAATGTAAAATTAATGGATCACAAGCTAAGTATGAGTCAACTGTTAAAAAAAAAAAAAAAAAAAAAAGGCAGCAAACATCATTCTGGGATGTATTACCAGGAGTGTTGTAAGCGAGACATGAGAAGTAATTCTTCCACTCTACCCTGCACTGATTAGGCCTCCACTGGAGTATTGTATCCAGTTCTGGGGACCACATTTCAGGAAAGATGTGGACAAATTAGAGAGTCCAGAGAAGAACAACAAAAATGATTAAAGGTCTAGGAAATATGACCTATAAGGGAAGATTGAAAAAATTGGGTTTGTTTAGTCTGGAGAAGAGAAGACTGAGAGGGGACATAAGTTTTCAAGTACATAAAAGGTTGTTACAAGGAGGTGGGAGAAAAATTGTTCTCGTTAACCTCTGAGGAAAGGACAAGAAGCAATGGGCTTAAATTGCAGCAAGGGCAATTGAGGTTGGACATTAGGAAAAACTTTCTAACAGTCAGCACTGGAATAAATGGCCTAGGGAGGGTGTGGAATCTCCATCAATGGAGGTTTTTAAGAGCAGGTTAGACAAACACCTGTCAGGGATGGCCTACTCCTAGTCCTGCCATGAGTGCAGGGGAATGGACTTGATGACCTCTCGAGGTCCCTTCGAGTCCTATGATTCTATACCATCTTAGTCCTCTGTTGCTTTTATTGAAACTAAGCTTAATAGTCATCTATCTACACATCACTGAGTGAAAACATACAAATGGGTTCATTTTTCAAGGGTAAAGCTTGAACAGCTTTGAAGCAATATAAACTTTTACTCTTCAGATGATGGGCAAATATTACTATATTTGCTCTTTTCTTGTATTATCCCTGGAAATCCTTTTGTTCCAGGAGTCAAGTCAGCAGAACAGAATTGGGTTCACATCAGATCATGTAGAATTAACAAATGAAACTCTAGCGAAGTGGAAAAGGCATTTTTTCCTCCGTAAATGAAAACAAAACTGTCAGGGCGCTAGTCTGTAGGCCGTGGCAGTGTAGCTCTCAGTCCCATGATATTAGAGTGACAAGGTAGGTGAGGTAATATCTTTTATTGGACCAACTTTGGCTTTTTGTTTGTGTTGCGTATTCCTCCCCTTCTTCCCACTGTCTAGTAGGAAGCTTATTATTGTTACTGTGTATGGTATTAGTGAGTCCATAACTGGAATACTGCACCCAGTCCTGGTATCCACATTCAGAAATGAGTAAAGCTTCAGAAAAGAGCTACGAGAATGATCTGAGGTCTGGGAAAACCTGTCTCACAGTGAGAGACTAAAAAAGCTCAAACTATTCAGCTTAGCAAATGGAAAGCTAAGAGGTGACTTGATCAGGGTCTAAAGTATGTACATGGAGGAAATATAGTAGAGAGCTCTTCAATCTAGCAGACAAAGGCATAACAAGGCCGATGACTGGAAGCTGAAACTAGACACATTCAAATTACAAATAAGAAAATCATTCTTTAATAGTGAGGGTAATTAACAACCAGAACAATTTGTCTACAGCTGTGGTGGATTCTCCATCACATCATGTCTTTAAATCAAGACGGGATGTTTTTCTAAAAGATACATGCTACAGCTTACCCAGAAATATGGGCTTGATTCAGGACTTGCTTGGTAAACTTCTCTGACCTGTGTTATGCCGGAGGTCAGACTAGATGATCATAATAGTCTCTTCTGACCTAAGTTCCCTCTAAGCCGCGCAGCAGCCTATTAAGCACCGCGCAGGTGCTCAGGGCTGCGGCAGGGAGGGATTCCTCTTCCCGAGCAGTGGCCCCAACCCAGCCCAGCCATAGACCTGCTGCGGCTGGGGGAGACATGCCCCTCCCCCGGAGATGCCACGGCGGGGAGAGGTGTCCCTCGCCCCCAGCTTAGGGGGCTTAGAGAGACCTGGGGGGAGTCCTCTCTCTCCCTGCCATAGCTCTGGGGCAGCCTGCAGCCCAAACCCTTTATCCTTGGCCCCACCCCAGATCCCTCAGCCGGAGCCCTCACCCCCCCCACAGACCCCAACTCTCTTCCCCTCCCACACTCCAAAACCCTTGGCCCCACCGTGCCCCATGAATTTTGTTATGTGCACCAATATGGAGGTGATGTGTCACACATCACCTCCATATTGGTGCACATAACCCAATTCATTCTGCACATGAGTGGGAAAAATTAGAGGGAACACTGCTTCTGACCATAAAAATCTATGACTCTGTGCTTTAGTTAAATGGAGTCAGCAAAAGGAAATAGCTGAGGAGGGTGGGGGGGAGATTTTCAAAGGTGAGTTAGGCACCCAACTTTCATTGACTGTCAATGGGAGTTGGGAGCCTGATTTTATTGTATGACTTTGAAAATCTCCCTGTAGAAGTGTCCAGTATACTGCACTCAACTACACACCAATTGCAAGGCAACTGATTTGACTAATATTTCATTGCATGTTAAGATTGGTGGATGAACCTTAAAGAGTTTTGAGAAATTAAATTTGGTTGGCATACATAGATTCACCAGGATAGATAGGATCCCAATCTTATCGAAACCAGCCAGATTTCTTAAGCCTGTACAACTGGCCTGGGAGTCTGAGGACAGGCATTGTCTCAGCTGGTTTCTAGTATTTCTGCTTCACTGTAGGACAACACTGCTGCAATAAGAGCCTCACTCAGGACTGGTTTAGGCAAGAGAATTTTAGTAAAATATTCCTACCACTGATTCAGCTGAACTACTTTGAGTATCTTTGACGACCCTGCCCACAGCATGGATAAAAATACTAGAAGCCACTACAGCCTTGTCTATGCAAAGACTGCAACAGGAACCACTGGTAGACACTCTCATGTATCTTAAGTACTTACATGCCCCTCCCCCCCGCCACAATGACAATACTATCTGAGCACCTCACAGTCTTTCTTGTCATTATCTGCACAACACCTCTGTGAGGTATGGAAGGGCTATTACCCCTATTTTACAGATGAGGAACTGAGAGACTTAGTGGGAATGTACTGTTGAAATTCTCTCAGAGGAAAGTCTAAGGTTTCAGCATTTCCACTTACCAGGCCCAGCTGGAATGTGGGAATGAAGTGAGATCATGGAAGAGTGAATGTAAAGTGTATTTGTTAGGGGAAGTTTGGCTCAGATTTTAGGATAAAGCTCCCAGGAGTCTGGAGGGTTAATTTTATTGCAGTAAGTTCACTCATCTCTAAATGAGACCTGAATCTCTCTCTCTCTTTGATCACCAAGTGTAGGAGCTTTCTTGATATACATACATTGCACAGTACATTCACCACTGTGGGCCAGATACATCCCTCGTGTAACTCCACTAGGTCAGTCAAGTTCTACTAGGGATGATTTTTGTCTCTCAAACTCCATGTACTTCCTCAAGAGCAGAACTCTTGACCAGTAGGAGCCAATTTTGAATTATTCCTGCAACATACATTGTACTGTAACTCTGCTATATTATATGAAATTGATTGGGTCCTACCTCTTCCTTTATAAGATTAGTGTATGTCTAGTGTAGGAATCAGTTATTGAAAAACAGTAAAATCACCTAAAGGGACAAGATTGGCAGGAAATCCACCCTCCTCCTCCACTTGCTGAAGGGAGTGCTGAGAAAAGGAAGGGGAAGGGAAGGACTGTCTTGTGAATAAGTTATCAGAGGTGGATCCAAAAACCTACATTTATTCCCAGCTCTGCCAGAGACCGGACTGTGATACTTTAATAATAAGAACGAGGAGTACTTGTGGCACCTTAGAGACTAACAAATTTATTTGGGCATAAGCTTTCGTGGGCTACAGCCCACTTCATTGGATGCATGCCCACGAAAGCTTATGCCCAAATAAATGTGTTAGTCTCTAAGGTGCTACAAGGACTCCTCGTTCTTTTTGCGGATACAGACTAACATGGCTACCACTCTGAAACCTGTCACCATTTAATAATAATATTTTTGTTGTGAAATGAGTATTATCCTCAGTTTGGATTCACAAGATAACAGATACCTGGGTAAACCTCATTGTCCTCAAAACAAAGTTGATTAAAGATGGATGCGTTCTGAGAATATATAAAATACAGGTCACTTACGATTTATTGTACTTCACCGGCAACTCTGACTGTACGTCTGGGTAGTTCTCCAGCACAGCATCCCACTGGCACTTTGTCGTGCAGCCATGGAGATTACTGCAAAGAGTTAGCTGTAGTTGGAAGGATGAAGAGCTAACTTGTCTGTGTATAACAAGCTGCACTCACATAAGCTTATCTGAACTACTCTAGCTTTGTGAATAATAGATTTTGTGGTTTGTTGTCAATTCTGAGTTTGTATTTTAGATTGCTTTAGGTTGAGTGGAACATTTTTTGAAAAAATTGAAATGTTTTGTTTTTAAAAGTTTGTGATTGTTTCAAAATTTCCTTTTCTTTGATTATAAATACCAGTAATTTAAAACAGAAAAATCTAAATACTTAATTTGAAAAAGGTCAAAAATGAATGTTTTGATTTTTTTTTGGAGGGAGGGGGGTTTGTTTTTTAGTTGACTGAAATGGTGAAACTAACATGAAGTTGTGAAATGTTTTGATGTTGCTTAATCTGCATTTTTCACTGAAAAATTTTACGAAAAACTTTGTTCCTCTATCATCTGAATAGAACCTAGGAAAGCACTTTAAATGAATACAACAAAGAACCCTTTTAAAAATACCTTTTCTTATAAGCACTTTATTTCTTAGACTATCTAAAAAGCCTCAGACAACCTATCTCGAAAATTTAGCTCAAATTCTTCCCATGATTGCCCTGATTCTTCCCCTCCCACAAAGAACAGCTTGCAGAATTGATGCCTGAGATAATAAGTGCGCCTCTGAAGAGATAATCTACCGGTATGTATTTTCAAAGTCAGTAACTGAATTTTCAGTCTGAATGCTAAAGCCCGCATGTTGCATTGAGAATTTCTTTTATCAAGGTATTTTATTTAATACTAAAACTTGGATTTGAAAAAGCCAAACCTGAATAAATAACCAATTTTTTTAATCCAATATTCTAACTTTTCAACACATCTGTGCTAAATTAAAATCATTAACTATAGTATTAAACAGGTACTTCTGTCCCTAACAGAGGTGTAGTGGGAATCAGTTAATATACATGTGAATGCTTTGAGATCTATCAGAAGGATTTATATATATGCATTATATAAAGGCAACCATACAGAGAGATCGCAATCAGAGATTCCCTGTTGGACTACAGAGATGCACAGCAGGATAGGACAACTAGAGCAATACTGTACATTAAACTTAACAGAGCATGAGACTTGAGTCCTGTTTTGCTGTTAACTACTGTATATGTTTTTAACTACTAGGAAAAGGCTTCCGGCCAAAAGGTCCCTCCTGTTTTATACTGGACAATACATGAGGGAGGACAACTAAGCTTCTAGGGATGGGCGTTCAGAAAAGCCAACACTGCTTGAGAATTGTCTATAGTGGCAAGTGAACGACAAAAGTTTTGTCATTCAGAGGTGTTAAAAAAACACCACCCCCCTCGAAAGACAAAAATTATACTGACGGAAAGCACCAGTGTGAACAGTGCTTTGTCAGCAGGAGCGCTCTCCTGCCGACAAAGCTACCGCCGCTCGTTGGGGGTGGAAGTTATTTTGTCAGCTGGAGAGCTCTCTCCCGCCGACAAACAGCGGCGACACTGCGCGCCTTTTAGCGGCATGGCTGTAGTGGCACAGGCGTGTCACTGAAAGCTGCGTAGTGTAGACATAGCCTAAATTATCACTGGCCTAAAAAGTGTGTGTGTCCAGGTTATCTGGGCCATTATTCTGATGTATCTCCCATCAAAGTCTCCCTGGGGCCAAGGCCTCGTCTACACTAGAAAAGTTTTGCTGGTACAGCTATACTAGTGTGCATGCAGTTTACACTGCAAGAGTGCTTTTGCCAATGTAGCTTATACTGGTTCCCCAAAAGAAATACAGTATACCAGCAAGAGACTTTCTTTTGCCACTATAATTGCATCTAGACTAGGGCTTTTGCTGATAACAAAAAAAAGTGTTCTCTCCCCCCTAAGAGACATTTTATTGGCCAACATTTCTAGCGCAGACCTGGCCTGTGTTCCCTCTAGAGTCCTTTTAGATCTTGTCTACACTAGACTTTTTTCCCTGCTCAAATTTCCCTCTGGTAAAAGGAACAGAGAGAGCTTTAAAGGAGGAAGGCCTCCAGTATCTTAATTGTCTCCTCTAGATCTGTATGTCCTAAAAGGGATCAACACTTCTATGGCTACCAAGAGAATCCAGATTTATCATCATCAATTATTATAAAAAATATTGGAAAGGATATTAAACCTTGTGTTTCAGGCCTTAAGACAATCTCTAACTATTATAGCCCAGGATGAGACCTAACGTGTGGGGTAGACTGTCCCACACTTGCCTATTGTGAGATCCTTGCCTAATGTTCTGGAGCAAATGTCACTGTCCCCTGTCAGAGACAGGATGCTGGACTAGATGAACCTCAGGGTCTGATCCAGTCAGGCAATTCCAATGTTCCTGTCCCATAATGGATAACACCCATAATTTGGAGGGAGCAGAGATAAAAACTTGAAATGTTAGGGTTCGGGTAAGAAGGGCATTGAGCTAGTATTGTGTTGTAATTTTTAATTATTTATGGCATTCAGTGCGGGGGGTGAGTGGGAAGGAGAAGGACTCTGCTTAAGCACCAGGTTAGTACTCAAAAGTTGGGTTCAGTTCTTTGCTGTGTCAATTTTTGTGTGTGTGACCATGGGCAGGTCACTTAATCTCTTTGCACCTCAGTTTATCTTCTGTAAAATACCTGCCTCTCTCCCACCCCTTGTCTGCCTTGTCTATTCAGGCTGCAAACTCTGTGGGACAGGCACTGTCTTACTATGTATATGTACAACACCCAGCTCCATGGGATTCACTCTGCTGGAATACAACTAATAAAAATGTGTGTGCGTACGTGTGTATACACACACACTTTGTACAGTGCACCCTGATTAGAAATGCCTGTTTTACATAGGAATTGCCAGACTGAATCCTTGATCCTTCTAGTCCAATGTTCTGTGTCTGACAGTGGTCAGCACCAGATGTTTCAGGGGGAGGTGTCAGAATCACTGCTGGTTATTCTCTTCGCTTCCTACCACTTAGAAATATTTGAATAATTTAATGGAACAATACAATTGCTAAACTTACACTCTGGTCAAGAATGAAGTATACAATTATTTAATGAAATCCCAATTATTTCTGAAGGGAGCTTTAACGCAGGTACCAGCATGGTAAGGTCCAAGCTCTGACACCAATTAAGAGAAGATAACAGCTTGTGCACTCATGGATTTTGAAAAGTACCCATTATCTATCCTCATAAAAGAGCTGAACATATCTTGGCTTGCTGTGCCATTAAACTGTCCTTCATTTACACTACCACTCTTTTTTAATATAAAACAAAGAGATTAAACTAAATGCATTGAAATAAAGCATCTCACATATGCCCTTTCTGTCTGTGGAATGGGTTGAACATCTCTCCAGAGCTCCCCTGGACTAGCTTGCCAGCCTAACACAGTAATGCCTACCAACAGAAGTGATAAATAGAGATAGGGTGACCAGACAGCAAGTATGAAAAATCAGGACACGGGGTGGGAGGTAATAGGAGCCTATATAAGAAAAAGACCCTAAAATCGGGACATCTGGTCACCCTAAATAGAGACAATCATTACCACATGATGGGACATTTACTATATCTGTTGTCTCAAAGGCTGAGGTAATTTTGAGACTGATAGGTTAGAATACAAGCCCACTTCTTGTGCTTTAGGTGTCTCTTGTCTAGTCTGATAACCAGGGATGGATTGTCACCCGCTGGGGGTGACTTTGATTGACACCTGTCTGACTTACATTCACAAATTTAGCCCATAGATTACTAAAAGGATTTATTTGGTGGGTGAAGTGGCCTCTCAGGACTACACAGCAGGGGGAGTAAAAGTCTTGCTGTGTGCAACTTGCTGTAGTTTTTGCCAGAGTTCTTTACAAGTGGTTGGATTTTTTTCATTCAAAAGCTTTTTTATTAGAAGCTTTTTTTTTCCTACACAAATGGGTCTTTTTGCTCACAATCGCTAACTTGCACAAAGTTTTGTTTTTTGAAATTTTCCAGTCTTTTTGACTGAAAGCAAAAAATTGCAAATTTCAAAATGTTTTGGATTTTTTTCACTGAGTGGTAAAAAGGCAGGGGGGGATTCCAATTTTTTTTTTTAAAAAGAATGAAAAAATGTTCCATTTCAACCCCTGAACAAAAGAAATAACTTCTACATGTGAAAATTTTGTGAAACATTTTGATTTGTTATATCTGCACTTCTCCTTTATCCTCTAGCATCCCAGTTTAAGGATGTATTTCCGCATAGATGCGTCCTATGTCATCTCCTCTCAAAAAATAATCTACCCTTGAAATCCTCATTTGCGTACAGTAATGAAAATGAAACGATTTCTTTTGGAAGGAAGCTTTGATTCTATATCACGGGAACTATTAAATTCCCAAGAGTCACTCCCTTTTTTGTTCAACCACATCTACTTGATTTTTTATACACACAGCAACAGCAAATTCAACATGATGTCTCCATGTTTAAAAATTCCCATTACATAAGCATTTATCTCTGAACTGTAGTTTCTGAAGTGCCAAGTGCTCTGTTAAGTAAAGTAAAGACAAGCATCACGTTGAAGACAATATCCTTAAAAGACCACAAAATGCCTCTTCATAGTATATTAAAAGTGGCAGACAATGCCTTGACTAAGGGAGGAAAAGCCAAGGAGCTTGCAAGGGTAATTCATGTTTCACTGCTAATAGACGACAAGGCTCCCTGATTTTTTTTTTCTGTTTTAATTTAAACAGCTCTGCATTTCACAGAATAGATACCAAAACTGATTCTGCTACTTCAGGCTAAATGTGTGGAAAATGCTGACTGACAGAATCACCTAAGGGTAATAAATCTGCCAAGTGTTTTGTTAAACAGCTATTCAGTTTGAAATGCATCTCAGAGTACTAGAATAACAATAGGCTACTGTACTGTATGGTGCATTAATTATATAGTTGACAAGAAAATTACCCTTCAAATCAACATTAGTAAAAACTTTACTGGATCAGTTTTGCTCTACTGTTAAATATATTGTCATCCAGAGGTTTTACCGGCTTCTCTTCGCAATTAAAATTTAACCAGCATGGCCATCAAATGTTCAAGGGTGATTGCTTTGGTGTGTCACCAGATACCGTTACCACCTTCCTACATTTTACCATAACAGCTAAATGCTTTGCAAATCTGCCTTTTTTTTTTACTAGTTCTGGCTTTCTTCAGTATTGGTTTTCTCATAAACATTAAGAGTTGCTTGAATTTGTTACGTATCTACACCCTAGAATATCTACTCTTGCAGATGCTGATAATCATTCTGCAGGAGAAGCATCAGTGTTTTATAACACTCTCCTCACACAAGTGAAATGACAAGGAACGCCAGGTCTCAGAGGCAACACAAAGATATTGTTTTTTCTTCCCAAACTAATTTACAATGTCAATAAATGCTGCCAGGCTGTGAACAAAGTGCATGGTTTCTGTAGGCAAATTTCTCCATTCACATCTTCCATGGCAGCACTTGAAAACCCAAATTTTCAGATGTGCATGAGCCCAGCACTAAATGTGTGTACAAAAGTAAGGGTTGTGCAAAGGTTCGTGTGCATACGAATTCTTGACTTTCATGCTTTCAGCTGATGCTGGACGCATGCAAGACGGCTATAACCAAGTGCACCCCCACTTTGTCAATTTCAGGCTATATTCTCAAAACTGTTCTTCCTACTTATATTGTCCATTGGCACCAGTGTGAATGCTGTACATGCAGGTAAATAGAATATCAACGTTGTCACAGCCCTGCACGTATGACAGGAGAATTTTGCTGTATAATATTTTTATTTAGTATGAGACAACTATATTCAGGTTGTTTGTGTGTGTTTAAAATAAAAGTCTGCATGAAAAAAGTAGTTCTTAATTTGAATGTGGTCAGTTTCCAAAATGCCATATTCAGCTTTTTTTCCCCTTTGTTAAAATCCTCCAAAAAGCATGAGCAAATTCCATATAGTGAGTTCCCAGCTCTGACACAGAAAAGCAGATTTAGTATTGACATGAAATTAATGATTGATGTGTGTTCATTTGCAGTATTTCTAGATAGCAAGGAAATATTCCAGAACTGCTAGCTAAATGGCAGAATTTTAGTGCAATGTCACTACTCTGAATACTCAACAATGAATTTCATTGTTTTTTGGCAAATGATTTGATAAGACTAATCTGATTACAAAAGAAAATACATTACACATACAATGTGTAAATTGAACGACTGCTCAGAGATCTCTTATAACCTCAGCATTGTCCTTCTTATCTGTAAGTTATCAAATCTGACCTTTTTTTTTGGTAGGTTAATGTAATAAAACTTCTTAAAACCAAACAATTCTGAAGAATGGTACCACTGAGATTTGCCATCATGACCTGTGGTGGTTTTTAGTTTTAAAAATATCTTTTCTTTTTAAAATTGCCTGTAAATAAATTGTTCACATACATATATCTGCAGCGCTAAATACATATTCAAGGATAATTCACATTTCTTCAAGTATTGCAAATTTAGTACTAACATAGCAGCATAAAATTATGACTAAGTAGTTTAAAAGGCCATGCTAGTTTCAACTGGTATAGGACCCATTTCAGCAAAGCATTTAAGCATTGCATTACAGGCAATGGGACTTCAACATGTGCTTAAGTGTTTTGCTGAGTAGAGAGGTGCTTACATACAGGTCTTGGAAACCTGAGCCAGAGCCTACTGCAATCAATAGGAGTGGGCTTTGGATCATATCATGCCTTAAAGTGCTTTTGTAACACCAACCAACCCCGGTTGTAAGGATTGAACCTAGGACCTCTGAAGTTTAGTGTATGAGCCTCTACTGCATGAGCTAAAAGCCACATGGCTCTTAGCTAAGGCTGTAGCAGCCGCATCAATCTCTAGATAACACAAAAGAGGGACAGAGCGCCACACAGGCAAGGGTTACACTTTGCTGAATTGAGTTGATAATTCAGTGTATTTATTAAGGAAGGCTTCCTTAATTCAATCCTTGCTGAAGTTATGGACACTATCATACTACTACTACTACTACCAATAAAGAGTAAATACCTAATGGCAGCCAGAGGAATATTCTTAACAGATCTTCACTTGGAGGGCTCAAATTGTGATATAGTGCATCACTCTGTGATTCGCCATTATAAAAATATGCGACTGTGGGTGGGAAGGGGGGACGACTCTGTTGCCATTCACCAATGGGTCTGCTGTACGAAATTACAAAATTGCATTTCAATAGAAGATACACACTGGTAACTACAGGCATTAAAGTGACAGCAGGCTGTCTTTTAACCCAGTTAGCAAATTGTATTCTATTCTGATATCCGCGCAAAGTGAAATCATAATACACACTGAAACACTTCAGGGGTTCTCAAACTGTAGTCCACAGGCTAGTTATGATCTTGGAAGTATTTGTGATCAGTCAGCTCTCCATCAACCACCAGCATAGTCTTTTAATGTAATTTAGCAGATGGAAAGAAGGAAAACACTGATTACAGTACTTGAAGGGTAACATTTTCAAAAGTGACAGGCAGTTGGGGCCAGTTTATTACAGATATTGAGGCTTCTGAAGACATAGACAGACACTTAGTGGTATTCTCAAAAGAGTGTAGGCACCTAACTCCCCTCGACATCCATGTTAGGTGCCTGTGTGATATCAAAATCCTAGGCATCTAACAACCTTTAAAAATCTTGCCCTTAGGAACATAAGCCCTATTGACATGAAATGAAGTGTAGCCTAAGTTGCATTTACAAAAACAACTTGTGGTAATGTTTTCAAAGGCACCCAAGCCTCATTGAAAGTCAATAAGACTGAGGTGGGGAGAAGCAGATCTGTGAGATTGTCTTATAGATGCCTCCCTTCCAATTGACACTCGCCATTAAAGAGGTGGCCCATGCGATGAAAGTGAGAGAACCCCTCCTGTACATAAAATGCATGATTACAGGATAAATTAAAAATCCACGCAGCCCCCATTAACTTGTCAGTTATTTCCATGAGTTACACAGTGAATGACTGCACGGCACACGAGGAGTAGGTTGAAATAAAGCCCCAAATGCTCTGTGTAAAGGAAGCTGAAACTGGTTCAGGGTTCACTGAGCCCTTTAAGCTAAAACTTGAAATGCTTCAGTCTAGTTTCAATAATATGGGGCTTTGACAGAGTGAGTTTTGGTTCTGAAGACACTATTCTAAGATTTATGTTTTCAGAGCTAGCCCTGATTTCTACACCTCAAATCTATTTAGATTTAAACTGGGGTAAGGGTAGAGGGGAACAGACGGACAGGTATTTTAAAAAAATTCCTATGCAACAGGAAGCACATTTACCTGAACAGTTTAATGATCATGCACCTCCACACTGTAGCTCAAATTTGCATTACTGGTTGCCAGCCAGTTTGCCAATTTAATGCCTGCAAATGTCCTTTGAGCATTCACCATCATCCCAACAAGGGAATTGTGTTTCTGCTACAGATTAACTCCTGCTGTCCTCAGTGTTCTGTGTTGTATGTAAATGCAAGTTAAAATTAATGTAAGCTACAAAGAAAGCAACCTTACACAACATACATTAATGCTCTGATTCAAAGCATAGCAAGCAAGCACTTGCTGATTTTTAAAAACCTATTTGAATCCCAATGACTTCAATGGGACCTAAGTGTGTGCTTAAGTGCTTTGCTGAATCAGGGCCTAAAGAAGCAAACTATGATAATTCACGTTAGCAATATATTCCAATCATAAAAATTATTGTTATTATAGGCAAAAATTGATCATGCAGGGTATCATCCAGTGTCTTCAAAACCCAAATTTAACCCACAGTGCACCATCGTCAACAGTTGGATGGTCTCACTAGTTTAGTTTAATTCCCTCAGTAGAATCTTTATGAAACATATGAAATGTGTGATTATGAGAGAGATGTCAGGTTATAACAAAACAGAGTATTTAACTTCAGCGAACAGAACACAGGAAACAACTTACCCATTCATATTTCAAGCTTCTTGAAGCAGAAGAGAAAACAATTCTATAAGTTAATAAAGAACAAATCCAAAAGTAAGAACAATCCTGTAAACAAACAGCAAATTACTGTAGCTAAACCAAGAACTGGGCCATTGCAGGGCCATGAGAGGGGGTGTGTTAAGAAGGGAAGAAGGAGAGACTGAATAGACTCAGTCTTTGCTTATGACTTACCATTAAATGGAGGGAATCAGTCCAGCACACATCTGGCCAATCAGGGTCCCTCTAAGAGCCCTGAGAGCAATGAATCTGCCTGACATCAGGCCATAATTGACAATTTGGGCATGAGCCTATCATGCCATCAGGAGTCCCAGCAGGACTGTCCCTGTTGATTACAATGGAACTGTCCCAATTCATTATAATGGGACCTCAGAGACTGGTCCAAAGTAATTTATGGCTCACACGATTGTATTAATGGCATGGAAGTTGAAAGTATCAACTTCTAGAGAAGAAAATATTTAACTGGCTTGAAATTAGGAGGTACCTATTTTTCAGTCAGTGCAGTTCTGAAACCATTCCAAGAGAGAGATAATGAAAATATAATAAATAACTATGTATTTTTAAAAAGGAGAAAAATTAAATGATCTATAGAAGGCATGGAGTAGTACACAGACTTTCTTAAAGACATTGGATATTGATTTTTAACACTGTATTCCTTTGAAGGAAAACACAATAAGAAAATATTTAGCTTATAGATGATTTTCATTGCAGCCACCAAATGTTAATCCTATTGAAAAGTAAATCATTATAATTCTATTAGGCTTTTCATGATACGTTCCAGATACAGTTTTCAAGCCAGTAGGGAATGGAATGCAAAGTAATAAATCTCATACCTAGAATGGAGTAGTTTCCAATGATGCTTTAAAAAACAAAAACAAAACAGAACAAAAAAGAGATAATCTCTTCAAAGTCTCCCATGTTGCCAAGATAAAACACCAGGAAATGTTTGCATTGTCATATTGAACCTCTCTCCCAAATATTCAGTGTAACAAATAAATTAATAATCGTTTCTATTTTATTCTTATGGGGCTCGCATGCTGCCCCCATTGAAATCAAATGTGAAACTCAGATGGACTTCAATGACAGCAGGATTGGGCCCTTGGTAGGGCTTGGCCAAGCAATATTAACATCTATAGACGGTCCAAATTCACAGTTAATATTATTCACAATGAATAGGCCCACCAGCTCAAGCTCTCCCATACTGAATTCTTCTTCCATCTTATATAGTTAGAGTGTGTTAAAAGATATGTCAGTGCTGCAGCAGTAATTAAGGTTCGGTGAGTTACTATTTCCATTATAAAGCCCACTTTTCAGGGTTTAATAAGTCTGCAGCTCCAAATCAGATCAGGTTGAAACTTGACATTCAAGTTATCAGTATGGAGATACAGTTTGTGCTCATCTATTTATCAAAATATAGTTTGTAATTCAGCAACAGCTGAGTGGACTTAGAGGTCTAAAAAACATGGGTGCATTTTTTTCAGATGTTCTTTCAGCAGTTTAGAACTTAAACATACTCTCCGGTCCTAATTCAGCTCTAGTTTAGGTAAGTCTGAGCAACTCTCAGTGAAGTTAACAGGAGAGCCTCCTGTGTTTTGCTTGGACTAATGTAGCCCTATGTTCTCCTTATTTATTTGCAGGAATTCCTTTAAATGGAATGCGTCCTTCATGGCACTTTGAAGCAAACATGCAAAAATTGCTTAAAATGGCAAATGCTCACCTGCTAATTCTTAGAATAAGTGGAATCCAGCAGAATGAGTCATAGCATAGGCAGAGGTTAAGAGTTTGATCCTTCTAGCATTGTCGTCAATGCCCTTTAATTTTGTGATATCCTTTTTGAGATGGGAATGACCAGAGCCACGTAGGGTGTAACATTGCACTATATAATAGCATTATGATATTTTCCATGTTAAACTCAAAGTTAAAGGAGGCAGAATTATATTATAGTCCAAGAAAAGGAGATGACTTACTAGTACTGGAACTGACAGTTCTGCAGCTAAAAGAGGAAGTGCTATATATTCATACACAAATAATGTATACTTTATGTGTAATTTATACATAAGTCCCTGCATATCTTTCTCCTCTATTGAACACTGAGTATTCCAATAAAGATTTCAGAGGGCCACCTGCATGCAGAAGTCCATTATAAATGACTAGCCAACCATATTGATTTATCATATCAACCACAGCTGTCTTGATGTTAGCCTCACAGACATTCTTTATTCTTGGGATGGAAATAGGAGTTACCTCCATCCTGGGGAAGAAAGTGTGCAACAAATAATTAAAATGAAACACGTAGGGGTGGGGGAAATTTCTTCTTTTTTCTCCCAGAAACCAGCTGTATAGAATATAAAAAAGAAAGGGAAAAAATATATACATATATACACCTCTACCTCGATATAACGCTGTCCTCAGGAGCCAAAAAATCTTACCGCGTTATAGGTGAAACTGTGTTATATTGAACTGGCTTTGATCCACCAGAGTGCGCAGCCCCGCCCCCCTGGAGAACTGTTTTACCGCATTATATCCGAATTTGTGTTATATCGGGTCGCGTTATATCAAGGTAGAGGTGTATATATGAGAGAGAGAGAAATATTCAATATATATATGTGTGTGTGTGTGTGTATATACACACACACACACACACACACACACACACACACCTCTATTGAATTCAATAGGTGCCCAATTATGCCCTTAAAACTTAAGTCAAAGGTGTGTGAGTCTGTGAATTCAGCGGGATTTAGGTATTTAACACTCTTTTGACAATCCCAGCATTAGCTGAAAGAGCACAGATATGGCTAGATCCTCAGATGGTGAAAGCTGATGTAGCTCTATTGATTTCAATGATGCTATACAGATTTATACCAGCTGAGGATCTGGCCCTGGTAGTTTTCACCTTTTTAAGAGCTCAAAGTGTTTTTGCTTCAACGCAGAGACAGGTGTTGAGTAGAACTCCTCTCCTCACGAACTATCAAGATGAATTTCTTCTTCAGTCATGACAGTGATACCCCCAAAACACTGACAGTGATTCACTTCTTTCTCTGTTAGCCCACGCATTCAGTGAGTCCTATCTTGTTTCAATGGAGTGACAGAAAAGGTAGGTAGTAACAATCTAAGTTTAGTACAGGACGTCCTGATAAAACTGTTCAGAAAGCGACAAAGAGTCCTGTGACACCTTATAGACTAAGAGACGTTTTGGAGCATAAGCTTTCATGGGTGAATACCCACTTCGTCAGACGCATGTTGCTTTTTACAGATCCAGACTAACACGGCTACCCCTCTGATAATTGTTCAGAAAGCAACACCTGGACGTTTTATGTACACCGTATTTCAGCAAAAAGCAGCTCCAGAACCCCACCTTTGTAAGGGTCAACAGCATAAATGCAACTGAAGACGACTGCACTGGAACTATTGGCTATAAATCAGATGTTCATGTCCCAGTGTGTCCGGGGGGGGGGTGTGGTATGCCTGATGCATACACTTATGAGACTTCAGCAAACCAATCAGGAGAATTACTCTGTATTTGTCAACAAGAAGACAACCCTACTGTGTAGGGTGATCTTCCTTGTACTAGAGCTTCGACAACACATGAGTTGGATGCAGTTTCACGGGTCCCAGTGAGGAAGGAATAAACAATATAAATATTGCCCCCACAATCCTTTCAGGGCCTTGTGTACACTGGGGAAATTGACTGGCGGACCTAGTCTACTATAATTTAGCTATTCTGGAATAATTTTCCTATATGGACACCTATTCTGAAGTAAAAGTGATTTGATTCTGGAATGTTTACTCTGTTTTGTGAATAGAGTAATTATTCTGGAATGTAGTCACATTTATTCCAGAACACAGTGTCCACAGAGGGAGCTATTCTGGTCAATTTCTACGTGTAGCAAGTTGATCCGGAAATCATTGACACACTCAGTCTTACAAGCCTGGGAGACAATGTGTTCAATTTGAAAAACACAAACAATTGATTTGTGAAGCATCTTCAGAAAAAAGCAGGTGCAACTCCTACAGTATGACCTTCATGGAGACAAAACTAATATTACAAAACTCATCTCTCAAGGATACCTGCGCTCTTGGAATACAAGTCTGGTTGTGATGGTGAGTGAGGTTTAGCCTCTTCTTCAACTACGCAAAGAAATACAGAAGGAAATTTAAAATTGCATTTCATTTCTGTATTTAGATCAGTAGTGATTCTGCACCACAAAGGTCAAGAGGAATTTTGCCTTTGACTTCAATACGAGCAGGACTGGGGCCGTGAAATCTCATGCCAAGAAAAACCACGTTAAAAAAATATTTTAAATATTTTAAGCAAATCAAATGAGAAATGGACCTTTTACTACCAATTCTGTAGACGTATACCTGGCAGAGAACAAGGGAGCCAATGTGAGTCTGGACTTAGTCATGATTGTCTACATGATAATACCAGCATGGATCTAGTTATCAATCATAATTGGTAACACAATTTATAGGGCATGATGCTGCTCTTACACTCATGAGAATCTAGAGTGTCTTTGTTGAAGTCAGGGCAGTTACAATAGTGAGAAAGAGTAAAAAATCAGACCCAGGGATTTTACTACACATGTTCTCCCTCTGACACTGAGATAGTATTTATTTATTTATTGGCAATGCCTATGAAGGCTAACAATGATAAAGCACAACAAAATGAGAAGATGAGCCCATTTAAGTTGATAAAATATCTCAAATGTGTTATGTAATGTTCAATATAGATTTTGATTCAACTAGACCTTTATTAGAATTAGCTGTTCTAGCCAGCTGCCAAATATACCTGCTCAATAATGTGTCCAAATTCATTAACAGTTTTAAATTTTAAAATGAAATATTATTAAAACAATTTTATCCACACATTAGCTTCATATTACTTATGCAAATATAGGCTTCGTGGCTATATTAGCTATAATTCATTATTTTTCACTACCGGCTCAGTGAAGGAATTTGTAACTTTGGAGTACATCAAGCGTTTTTAATTGAAGATAGGGAAGTCTACATTTAGTTAAAATCATTTGCACATACAAATTAAATACAATTAGCATATGCTTCTAATATACTTTGCACACTTTGGGCTAGTTTGCAACTTTATCTGTAGCCCAAATGAGGGGTAATGCATAGATGCAGCATCCTAGGAGCAACCCAGGGAGGGAAGTATGGCTCTCACAAATGGCACTGGAGGGAATTAATCTGCTTATTGGCCCATGTACTAAATCACTTCCCGTTCTGCTCCGCTCATCTGTGATGGCTAGTAGGCTGGGGAAGAGCAGAGCCAGGATTCATCCATTCCCCACCTGTCTTTGCCCATGCAACACCTCCCTGCATGGGGGAAGATGGAAGTAACAGTTGTACCATGTCTAAGTTCCCCAATCACTCAGATTTGGGGATAAAGAGACACCACCCCACAGACCAAGGGAGCATCAAATTTTTGTTGCCAAGTGGCAAAACTAAAGCTGCTGGCGGGGAAAAGTTCTTGGGCATCTTCAATCAACCCCATTTCTTTGCATCTCAGAATTAACTTCACTGAAGATATGTATCAGTAACGGGATATTGCAAATGGTCAAATAACTGTTTGTTCACAAAGGACCCCTCACCTCCTCTACACTCACAGCCACGCAGAATCAGGCCTTAATTTCTAAGAAATATTAAGAAAATCATTTTGAGCATATTTCTTTGCTTGTGTTCTAAACAGGCTTGCATGAATTAAGAACATATGCATGTTTACTTTATTATGTCCCTAGTCACATAAGGACTCTGGGTATCTTCCCCATCTCCTAGAGAACAAGACATTTTAATTAGCCAATTATATTAGTAAAAAGCAATCTAATTTCTAGGTCAAACAATAGTGTGGCATAGATATTAAAATCAAATTAGCAAGATGTACCAGTGTTTTCCTTTAACATGCAAAAACGACCTCCTGTGCAGATAATCAGCCTGGTTTCTCTGAGGTTATCTGTGGCAATGAAAAACACAAGTGCAACAAAATAATGAGCATGGTAACAGGTATATGAATTACTCCCTCCCGTCTCTCTGCCCTCTAACTGTTCAGATTTATAGAAGAGTATTCACAATGTCTTTTTAATTTTTTTTTTAAACATGCTTTAGAAAAACCTATCAAATAACCAAAAATACTTACAAAGGAGAGGAAGGCTGCTCTTGCGGTTATCAGACATGGGACTGGGGCTCAGATCTCAACACTGCCATTGACTTCCTGTGTGACCTTGGGAAAGTCACTTGATCTCTCTGTCCCTCACCTCCCCAACTGTAAAACAGGGATAAATATTTCTCCTGCCCTCTCTCCCCATCTTGTCTATTTCAAGCGTAAGCACAGTGGGGTGGGGATGGTGCATTGCTATGTATTTGTGCAGGAGCTACTACAAAGGAGCTCTTATCTTGACTGGGGCCTCTAAGCCATACTTGAGTAGAAATAATAAATAAATAATAATTAATCCAGGTATTTGCAACTTACTCTATTGAGGCAGGTGATTCCTTCCTACATCATGGCTGGTATTAGCTATTGCAGCTGTCCTGCGTTGGGAATACACAGGAACACTAAGGCTCTATCAGCGACACAGTGGGTGAACAAGGGGGCTGTACTGATGGACTGGCCCAGTTCAATCACTCCAGGGAGCCAGTGCCTGAGAACAAATCTCCCTGCCAGTGTCCTTAGGAGCCTTACTACAGTGCCCTGGCCCTGTGTGGTGACAAGTGCCAATGCCGGTCAGTGTGGCACGTTGCTTGGCCTAGTGAATCTGCAAATCCTAAGCCACCCGTAAGTGAGGGCCAGAAAGCTGCCTGAGGAGAAGTGCCAGAATTGCGTAACTGTTCCTTTTGCTGACGATGGTTAGTGTTTGGTAAATCAAGTCCTCAGCTTTATTCAAGTGTCCCCCTACCTTCACCCGCTGCTTGCTATCCCTAAGATCAGTGACTATGGCTACCACTATGCTGAACCTCTCATCGCACGCACCATTTCCATTACAAACCAAATCTAGAACCTTCTCCTTCAGTAGAACTCGTGTTCCTGTTTGCACCAGTACGTTCAATTACTACGAACTCTCTGCAAAATGCTGATTGCAGGTAAAATCCTTGTATTGTTCTTTCCCTCCAAATTGGCCTTTCTGAAGATGCCCATTGTTAGACAAAACTTGCAGCCACAGTGGAGGAGAGTGGGCATCTCACACACTCTACGAGAGGTGATAGCCCGGGTTCAACCAGGTGAGAGCGTTCTGCGCAGAACCGAAGCCCATTGGCGTCTATAGAAAGTTTCCTATAGACTTCCCTGGGCTTTCCAGCAGGCCTGCTGTGAGCGAGGTTTGTAGTTGTGTGAATGGCATTACCCATATCACAGACACACTTCCAAGCCTTCTCAAATGTTCCTAAACATCATCTTGAACTTGATTGATCTCCGCCACTACACAGGGAGAATGGAGCATGAGGGTCTGATCCAAAGCCCAGTCAAATAGAAAAAGCTGCCAATGACTTTGAGGATCTGGGCCTTAGTGCTTTTGGAAATCACACTGTAAGCTCCTGATCCAAAATGCATCAAAGGTTTCAATGGGAGTGAGGCACCAAATACCTTTGAGGACCTGGGCCTCAATGAACAAATTCTGTTGACTTTCAATACAAGTGATGCCCCAAGGTCACTTAAGCACTTTTGAAAATCCCACCCGAGGGCCAGATCATCGGCTGATGTAAATTGTCATCAGTCCACACCAGCTGAGGCTTTGCCCCTTGACTTGCACAGTCAGGACTTCAGGATTTGACCCACTGACTTTTATGAGAGAGTTTTGCATAAGTAATAACGTAGTGAAGATTTCAGGATTTGGTTCACAGATTGTAAGATCTTTTGGGCAGTGACTATGTTGTGTGTGTTCTTCTAATTTAGCATCTCTAAATAACTATACATAGGTATGTATGTAAATATGGTATGAACATTATTAATTATTATTATTATTATTATTATTGAGTTTTTATCAACAGAAGAAAACATTATTTTACCATTTCTCTCCCGAATGGAAGAGTTTGAGCCTTTATTCTAACATATAAAAACTAAATAAAGGGAGAGATGATCCTGAAGACTTGAGTTGGTTTTTATCTGTCCAGGTGATACTCTCACTGAAGTCAATGGAAGTTTTGCCAACTTTTCTAAAGTGACAAGCAATTTTGCAAGCCCCATTTAAAACACCTCACAAGAGCCAGATATGTAGAAAATGCTGAACATCCACTGTGTGAAAAATCAGGCATTTTTAAGGTATCTGAAGTTGGGAATCCACAATAACTAGTCACTTTTGAAAATTACACTCAAAACTAAAAATAAAGTTGTTGTTTTTTTTTTAAAGTTCTCAACAAAACTAAAAACTAATTCTTTGCTGCTTTGTGCCAACAGGCTGTGCTCCACAGCGGTATTGCCTGACAATGGTGTGCAGCAAACTGAATCTGTTTGAAAAGCAATCTGGATTTGTCTGAGTAAGACATTTATCCTTCAAAGGCCAGGGCAATAGAGCACTAGGCTTCTGGAAGCTAACAGATCAATTGTGCTTAACCCTTGAACTACGAATCATTATTACATCTTCCACGGGTTCTAAGGTGTAAAACCTCTTCTAAGCACAACAATAACAAAGTCTGCCATACAGTAGAACAGCTGAAGTGGAAGAAATATGTTAACAACTACTGTAATGGGCTATTGCCTGCATTCTCAAGATATACAGCCCCTATTTCTACAGTGCACCATATGCTGCATTAGCTTGATCCTCAAAGTAAGGTTTTTACTCAGATGTGAAGTAATTGTTTCCCTAACAACACATGACATCAGGGAAATGCCCAGGATTGATACTGACACATTTCTAATCTGTTCTAATGTATAAAGTGAATAATTTCCTTAAATGATGTGGTAGCTCCTAAAGGTGCAGTCGCTCCACAGTTCTGAAGCCAAATTTAATCTATATTACAAATTACTGTTCCAGAGCTAAAGGGATAAATTATGCCTCCCTGCTTATTTGGAATAACATGTATTCCATCTGTATTTCTTACATTGCTGAACTGAAAGGCCAAAAGCACTTATAGTCAAAAAGAGCATTGATAGCAATGCAAAGCGGCCCCACTGCCGTTCTGATGTAACCGTTCTCAGCATTTTCTTTTATGTTTCCGAAATGAATGGAGTTGTAGATATTCTTTTTCCTGAAGGCGCATAAGATCCTTTTATAAATTTTCAATCCAGTACTCCCTGCTCTTACATCATGCAGTATGCCACTTATCCAGCCGCCTTACTGTTCACATAATAAATAGAAACATTAGGGTTATGCACTGGATTAAACCAAATATTCCAGCAGAGGCTGATTAAAGACCTCTCTTCTATGATCACTTACTGACAAAAACACATAGAGAGAGGGATCCAAAGTATTTCTGAAGGTCACTGGTCTCCCAGCACGTGACCTTTTGGCCATATGAATCTGCTCCTGCTAAATACCTATCATTAATATTTTTAATTGACTGTTTCCAAAGATGAATTAATGTTGGTCTCAATTCTAAAACCTAAAGATCTTTTTCAGACAATGACAGTATTTTTACATCCATTTGAAACACAAACAAGAACACTTCAATATATCTTCAAGAAATTATCTCTAGTACCTAGTAAATGACTGAAGAAATAATTAAGATATGTTTAACTGTAAATTTAGAATAATTTAACATCGTTGCTGTATTTCACACAAGGGGCTGACTTTCCCCCTTTCTTTGAACCTTTTTATTTGTAAAGGAGTCACTAAGAATTTTCCTCAGTTCTAAAAGGAGGCCCTGGGTTTGTTGCATTTTTATTCTGGTCATCTCAGTCCCTCCTTCAAGTCACAATGGTGGCACAGATATTAAAGACTGGTGTTTATGATCATCCATGCTTACAGTTACTCTCACAACAGGACGTTCTGACAGAAGCATATTAAAGAGATAGTGATCATTGATTGTGCTGGGTTCTTTGTTTGAACAATCTTTCCCTCACTTTATAGGGCACTTGCATTTCTGACATGATGATATGTGCAGCTTTTGAAACCCAATGGCTTTAAAAATGTTCCATCTGAACCCGTTGCACATATTGAAGTATAAAGATTCTGGGCCAAATCCTCTAATGGTGTAAGTTCATTATTAACACCAGCCGGGAAGATTACCTTTTGTATGCCAGACATGTCAGCTCAGGCAAGAATGCACTGGTATTGAGTTTAACCACTGCTTGCATGCAGTCAATAACAGATTAATCAGGAGAAGCACCATAAAGGAAGTCCCAGCCAGCCAGAAGAATGGCATCCTACTCACGATCTGAGGTCTAAAGGTTGCAGGAAGTAAAGTCAAAGAAAAGTGGGGTGTCCTCAGGTTTCTTTAGCAGAGCATGAACTGAGAGGTCAAGGGAAATAAAACACTATGGGTTCAAGCTGCACAATCTGGATCTCAAATGCTCCAAAATTCAGCGTTTAGCCCTTTGATTTGGTATTGAATCCATCTCAGTATTTAGCTACAAAGTGTTTTAATAAAGAATGCTAAATTACATGCAAGTCACATTAAGAACAATCAGTCCCATATGATAGGGAATCTAATAGTTCATAAATGAGATGCAAATTCATTTTTACGGGTGCACTATAATAAGCCAATTATTTCAGAGCTCTTCAATTATGCAGTTTCAAAAAGCAGAATTGCTTTAAACTTTTTTTTTTTTTTTTTTTAAACAAGCAGCTTTAGGTTTTTTCCAGATCTTTCAGGGGGGAAAAAATACATCTGCATTACAACCGGCACAAAAAATACAGGCCAAGTCACCAGCATGAGAGAAACAAACATAAAAGAATAAGCCAGCTGGCAAACCACAAACGTAGCAGAAGTGCAGACAATGGGCCGTCAGTATCCCCATCAATTAGAGGCACGCAGTAGCCCATCCTATGGCAAATTGCTATAGCTAGTATGATCTGCTATATTAACACTATGGAACCTTTGCAGCCTGATTGATATATTGGGTGTGTGTAGAAATGGTGCCGTGGAAAGAACTACACACAATCAAAGAGGCCCTCTACAACTTTTGGCATTAGAGTCTGGAACAGAGCTCATTTTCCTTTAGGAAAGGTAGATTTATTACTGCTAGTAGTCTCTCCCTCTCCTTTCGCAGCCAATGGTTTTGTATAAAGCAAAATAACCACCTTACCATATGACAAACAAACCCTGCCTATTTGGTCATATCTATATTCTGTATCCTTGTGAGACAGGTTCGGCCAAGTAATCTGCCCACATAAGGAAGCCTTTAGCAGCATCCTCTTGGCTTCACAATAACAGATTCATCTCAGTGAATTACATATAAATATCCTCTTTGTTTTAAATTGGGCCCTGGGCTGCCTTCTCGCCAAAGGCCCACCAACATTGAAACATTCTCATCTGAAACCTCTTGCACTCTTGTGGTTCAGAGAAAGTGAACCTGGAGAATGCTCATTTTCAATTTGCAAAACCAAAACCTCCTTCTTTCCAGGGTTGACACTCAGTTTAGTCCCAAAGCTCCACACAAATTTTGTGTCCCTTCGTTTTTATTACTGACAGTTATTGACATTGGTGGCAGAGGGAGAATCCAGAACCTGAGATTACGGAAAGAGTTCTCTAGAGTGAAGGAATGAATCCCTCAACATTTTAAGGTCCAACCCAGGAACCTATCCTTGCAACAAAGCCCGTTGCCAACTCTGTCCACATATCTATTCAGGGGATACCATCATAGGACCTAATCACATCAGCCACACTATCAGAGGTTCATTCACCTGCACATCTACCAATGTGATATATGCCATCATGTGCCAGCAATGCCCCTCTGCCACGTACATTGGCCAAACCGGACAGTCTCTACGTAAAAGAATAAATGGACACAAATCAGATGTCAAGAATTATAACATTCAAAAACCAGTTGGAGAACACTTCAACCTCCCTGGCCACTCGATTACAGACCTAAAAGTCGCAATATTACAACAAAAAAACTTCAAAAACAGACTCCAAGGAGAGACTGCTGAATTGGAATTAATTTGCAAATTGGACACCATCAAATTAGGTTTGAATAAAGACTGGGAGTGGATGGGCCATTACACAAGGTAAAACTATTTCTCCATTCTTAACTTCCCCCCCACCCCCTACAGTTCCTTATATCTCCTTGTCAAGTGCTGGAAATGGGCCATTTTCATTACCACCACAAAGACTTATTTTTCTCTCCTGCTGACAACTGATCACTCTCCTTATAATGTGTATGGTAAGATCCATTGTTTCATGTGTGTATATATATATATATCTTCCTTCTGTATTTTCCACTACATGCATCCGATGAAGTGGGCTGTAGCCCACGAAAGCTTATGTTACAATAAATTTGTTAGTCTCTAAGGTGCCACAAGTACTCCTATTCCTAATTTTTGCACGTTCTTCATTGTGATGCTTTGTCATACACAATGCTCCTCTTTTAGGCCTTGGCAAGTGCAGAGTTATGGCCCGCCTCCCTACTTCTGTCATCCATAGATCTCAAAGCGCTTTCCAAAGAAGGTCCATGGAGTTGGGCACCTAACACCCACAGCCCATTTGCTACACACAAACTTTACTCTCAGTCCACTAGACAAGATAACAAAAGCAGTCTCAACATGAAGGAGATCTGAACCGAGTTTGCAGTGTTACCCTCAGTTTGTTCCACTGATTATTCTTATTATTTGTATTGTGGTAGCACCTGGGAGCCCTAGGGCCCCTTTGTGCTAGGCACTGCACAAACACAGAACAAAAAAAGAAGCTCCCTACCCCATAGAGCTTACAATCTAAGCGATTCCAGCCTGATCTCTGGTGTAGCCTTTCACACTGAATTGGGCACACATCTCCACAGTAACTTGAGACAGGCCTAGCTCCTCTTCATTACAAATACCCCCATTTTCCTGCTGCAACGTGCAACAGATTTGGACCGAATTAAGTGTGCAAACAAAAATAGGAGTGAGGTCAAAAATATGGAAGCTGCTCTGTGTTACAACCTGGCCCAGGACCCCCTGTATGGTCCTCAGTGAACCACTTTGCTGGGACCCACATGCTTCCAAGGCACCTGGATCTGGAACAGAGTCTCAGCACTGTTTCTAGCTCTGGGTCTATAGGGCACACCCCCAGGCTCAGACATTTTGTCTGATGGAACATGGGATGCTTCAGTCCAGCCACCCTAGACCCCCAAATCCAGAGACCCCCTAGTTACTTACACATGTCTCCTCAGAGTTCCACCTGGGCTGTGGACTTCTAGTATAACCATGTCAGGAAGACAAGGAGCACGTTTCTCAGCAAAGGAAACACGGTGACTTCACTCTTGAAACTCGCGAGAGTTATAAATGTTTGAAAACAAAGTCCTGAGATGTACCCTCCCCTGGTCGGAACTCACCTTGTCATGTGTGTCTGAGGTCCATCAATTGTTCAGGCTGGGCAGAGTTCATCCTGCCCTCAGTCTCCTGCAAGTCCTCCTTCCGTGTAGCAACGGTCAGCCGAGCCTTGTCTCTAACACCACACAGAGCAGAACCTTGGTCGGAAATACAGCCGCCATCTCTGAGACATAGAATTGTCGAACTGAGAGGTCATCTACTCCAGTCCCCTGCACTCAAGACAGGACTAAGTATTATGTAGACCAGGGGTTGGCAGCCTTTCAGAAGTGGGGTGCCGAGTCTTCATTTATTCACCCTAATTTAAGGTGTCGCGTGCCAGTCATACATTTTAACCTTTTTAGAAGGTCTCTTTGTATAAGTCTATAATATATAACTAAACTATTGTGGTATGTAAAATAAATAAGATTTTAAAAATGTTTAAGCAGCTTAATTTAAAATTAAATTAAAATGCAGAGCCCCCCGGACCGGTGGCCAGGACCCGGGCAGTGTGAGTGCCACTGAAAATCAGCTCGCGTGTTGCCTACCCCTGATGTAGACCATCCCTGACAGGTGTTTGTCTAACCTGCTCGTAAAAATATCCAATGATGGAGATTCCACACCCTCCCTAGGCAATTTATTCTAGTGCTTAACCACCCTGACAGGAAGTTTTTCCTAATGTCCAACCTAACCCGCCCTTGCTGCAATTTAAGCCCATTGCTTCTTGTCCTATCCTCAGAGGTTAAGGAGAATAATTTTTCTCCCTCCTTTACTGTAACATGCTACAGATCCCCCAGTCATATTTGCCCCTTCCCCTGCCCCAAGGACCCCGTGCAGAAAAAAGCATTGCTCCATAGGGGTGGGCTGGTAGTTGAATGTGGCCCTAGATTGCTCTGTGATGGCACTTGGTGTTAGGTTTTTGTTGAAGGACTTTCTCAGGCAAGGCAACTGACTGGAATGCAGTATAATAGGCTACCTTTGGGCACGTCCAGGCTTGTGCACTGACAGGACAAGAGAGAGTTCATAATTTGACACACAGCCATATCCCACTGTGTTGCACCACAATACATTATCAGGAACACCAAGGGAGCAAGGCAAAATAATAACAGGGCTGCTTTAAACTGCTTAGATTTTGCAAGAGGGCAAGAAAACTTGATGCCCAGGTTTGGAATTATTTAGTATGAGAGATGGGCCTGAACCCAATTGCCTCTGGACTTTGGAAAAACCAAAATCCAAATCTAACTCTACAGGGTGGGAATGATCTTTGTTTTTATAAAGAACTGAACCCAAATCTCAACACCACCCACTTCTGAGGTGTTTGAAGTTTGGGATGGAACTTGTGGCTTGTTTAGCACAGAAAGCTGACGTAAGGAGCTTTAGAGAAGGACATCTGATCAGAGCTTTCTTATGAGCACATTCTCTGAATCTACTCCCATTTGACCTTCTGAGACAGAGTAATGTTAATAGATTTTGGGCTCATAACACTGTAAACTATACTGTGAATACACACATCAGTCTTGGGTAAGAAGCTTAAAATTTTTTCCCCTGTAGCCAACGGGCAGTGCTAGCCAGAGCTTTATTTACAAAAGGTTAAATATTCCTTTAATTGGATTTCTGGCATTTAAGTGAACAGCAGAATATCCTTCAGCAGTGTCCCTTTTATTTGTGACTGGAAAAATGCCTAGAGAAGTGCCAAGGGAAGATTTCATTTTAATAAAAAAGAAAAGCTTAAGATCCCTTTGGAGGCTTATGTTACATCTTAAAACTACCATGAACTAATGAATTTAATCTAAAAGGTCCCCAACCACAGGGCTGGAGAGAAATTGCAACACTGGCATCGCTTAAGCGAGTTGACTTTCTCTGTATGCTCTGTGTTAGCTGCCATAGCTTTGTCCTTGCATTTCTATAATGAATACAAACAAATACATTCGAAGATTTTAGTCTTTTGAGAAATTATCTAAATGAGAACTACAACTGCCCTACAGCAGCCTATAAACACTTCAAAGCAGCATTCATGTCAGAGGCTTGCGCATAAATGGAGCAAAAAGAAAATCTCCACCCTTCCTCCCATGAGTCACTGCTTTGCGGGGGGAAAATTACATTCCAGAAATCAGGCTGCCTGGAAGAAAAATATCCCCCATTAGCTCATATTGGGGTCAAGTTAAGGACCCAGTTCTGCACCATGCTGGGAGCTGAGGCTCTTACAGCTCCAACATAGGAAGCATTCTATGGGAGTGGTTACTTTAAATGTTACAGCCCTTGGGAGCAGAGTGGGGAAGCATAAAGAGGGATAACAGGGTCTATAAATTGCCACATGCGACCTTATCCAGGTTTAATTAGTAGGACCTGTTGTCGGATGGGTAAAATTAAAGGCAGCTGCTAGAAAGTGGATTGGGTTTAGCTTTCCATTAAAAAAAAAGTTTGTTTCAAGTGCAGCGTTGGTAATCGTGCAAGTTATAGAGTTTAATGTCAGGTTTGTGGAGAAGCAGGAATTGACTGACTGTCAGTACATCTACTTTAAATGGATTTATTTGGATGTATAGAATGAGATAATCAGAACAAATGCAGGGATCCAGAGAGCAACCGGAGAGGCAGACTCAGCACTGGAGATCTTTACAGGTGCCTTAGGGAGTATCCTATCCTAATAGCCTGTAGGATGGCTGAGCTGTGCTACAGAGAAGCCCCAGTATCTCCAGCTCAGAAGGCAGCTCAATGGAATGCAGGACCGAAGGATTTGTGCAGCACCAGATCCTCTTATCCTGCCCCAATGTTCCCCCATAAAGCAGAAGGAGCCCCCACACCAAGCCATGCAGGGGGTGCACACACACCCTCAAATCAAACTCTTCCTCCTCACACAGCAGAACTGTAGCAGTACAAGGGAGACCTCCCCAGAGGGACAAGGGGGTGGATTTGCCCCTTTAGTATAACTCTAGTATCTGAAACCAATAGTTCAACAAGAACAATTTTACACACTGTCTCAATGGCAATTACAGAGACACCAACTCTTTCTTCCCCTCAAGCACTCAGGGACAGAGAGGGGGGAAAAAACACAGCCTCAGACATTTCCAGTCTTGTCAACTTTTGCATCTCACATTTGGTGCTTTTCTTAAAACCTCATGGCTGTGGAGAAACGCTTGACCCAGATGCTCAGAAAGACACACAGGAAAATCAAAAGCACCCAAAATGTAAGATTATTTTAAAAAGAAATTTTATGATTTTTAAGCCAATCTCATGATTTTTTGACACTTTAAGTTAAGCAGTTAATTATTACCAACTGCGTCATCCTGTGCCACAAGGCAGGTTTCTCCTTCTCTCATCCCCAAAGCCGGCCACAGGCTTGGGACATAAGGTCCCATAAGATAGCTCCAACTGCAGGTACAAGTCAGGCCCCTTGTGGAGATGTCAGAAAGGCCCTTACTGCAGGAAAGGAAACCCGGGGGTCATCATTTGGAGCCAACAGCCTCCATTTTTTTGTACTACAGCACTGGCTCTGTCCCTTGAGCTGTGATGGTTTGACTGGTAGCTGTAGGGACTAGTCACCCAGGTATTTTTATATTTATAATGAAGTTGCAAGCTGCTGCTTTTCACCATCATCCTGAGTCCTGTTTTACTGAACATCGGGCCTCAGTATCTGCAAAGATAACATTATAAATAAATGGGAAAAGTGCCCGGAAGACATTACAGGTTTTAGCAAGAAAATGCTCATGTTATAAAGAATTTCACTGTCTATTTTGTTCAGCCTAGAGTAAAACATGCCCCTTTTCATGAATATGTTGTGATACATGCTGATGAATCCTGATTATAGGTAACACCCCAAAGCCTTCAGATAATGAGGGCAGCCAGCCCAGCATTGGCCTGTGACCTGCTGCCTGGGAGCACGGTGGTGGTGGTCGTGGTGGTGGTCAGTTCAAGAACTAAAGGAAAGGAGTCCTGTGAAAGGGAGACCCAGGGTCAGGGAGGAGAGAGGTTTAGCTAAACAGCCTTATTTATATCCACTAATCTTTGCGAAAGCCTTGAGGTTAAAGCAATTCTGCTCAATCGCTCCCTTCTCTGTCCCCCAACCCCCAATCTCCTCCATGCCAGATATCTGCAGAAACACACAGCAGGCTTTCCTGAGACCATTCATTGTATGAAACAGCCTTTGTCTTTAGCTGAGGACACAACCAGGCTTTGGATAAGGGAGTTTTGGAGCATTAAAGGCAGCCCTGNATCAATTATACAGCACAATGGATATTAGATACATTATATACATATCTGTATAATACAGATCATGTAAAATGCCTTATACATAGTATAATTGTTTATATTTGATCATTTATTCTGATTATAAGAGACTAATTTTAAAATGTGCTTGGCTGGGGCTTTGTGTATCAATATCCTATCGTGCAAATTAAAATAGTTAAGTTACAAACCCCCTTCAAGAACAATAGTGGCTTATATTGGGAATGCCAGCAGACCAGTAACCACAAAAGCACTATAAAGGCACAATTCAAATACAAAATAAAAGAGGTGTTGTTGTTGTTGTTTTTTAAAAAAGGTAAATAATACACTTTTGCCTGAGGGACTGAGGTAATTAAAGCATCTCCGTCATTTTTAAATGTTCATTTTTATTTAGAATGAAAGCTTGACTAAAAGCAGGGTGACATTAGTGACCCATACTGGCAAGTGCATTGCCATACATAGTATTGGATAGTGAATAGGAGCTGGTTTGCAGGCTGGACAGCTGCCCATTAAATACCGCAAACCCATTAAGGTGGGGACCCTAGGTCGCATTGTTTTTCAAACTCTTCCCATTCTTCTGTAGCTTTAAATTGCAAGACAGTTCAAAGTAACAAGAGGGTATTTTTCACCCCCCATCCTTTCAACTTTTCACTTCCTTGTTATAGATGACTTTTGCCATGGGAAATATTAGGCCTTGTAAAAACATCCTTCAAAGGAAATGTGTTTGAACTCCTGATTTTAAATTCCATGCTGTATTGCATAAGATTAATGTCTAACTGTTTTCTATGGAGAACAAACACAAAGGTTTGTCTGCATAGAGGGTGGGGAAGGGACACTTCCTTAATTTAATGTAATTTATGTCTCTTTTGCTGCCATAAAGGAAATGGATCTCTCCCCATGCACCTAAGTAAAGCCGAATTGACTATTAATAGCTAATGAAAGGAAAACACAACTCTAAATTTCTTCTTCGTGTGATTACAATGATCTAAACGGGGAAATCATTTTAGTATCATCTGAAATGACCAATTGTTTTCTGGAGATAAACCCGCCAGTACTAAATGAATCAACTGACTGCACCACAAACTTAATTGCATATTAATGCACCAAAAAATGATGTAATTACTATCTTGTTTATTTTGTTTCTCTCTTCTAAGCTTCTATTTGTTGTCATGAAAAGAACCTGGTTGTACTATCTATGTATTGCTCACATAGGGTGCTGTACCTTTTCTTTAGGTGGTGTCTGCTTTCCAGAGAAGGACATGGATGAGAGTGAACTGGCTGATAGTCAATCTCACAAATGCCAGCAGTTTGGGGAAGGATTTGTAGGCTGTGACAGAAGCAGTATCTGATTCTAAAAGGATTTGCCACTCTTGACAATTTGAGGGATGTTTGTGGAATTCCCAGGGGGGGAAATTAATAGCCCAAAGCATATGTCCAGGATTTTAACTGTTCTTCCTAGCCTCTTGCTGGATAGATCACTTTAGGGACTATATAAGCTTTTTGGGACAGGAACCATGTTTTTCTTCGGTCTTTGTANAAGAGAAACAATAAATAATAGACACTTACTGATACATATTTTTCTGTAAAAGAACAAAGAAAAATCCTTTACATTAAAAATCAATGTTAATATGTATATTAACACACATCCCCAAAAACTTACACACACACAGACTTAAATTTTAAAATTAGAGAGCACTGGCTCTGCTATGCAAAAAATATGCAGGGTTATTCCCAGAGAAAGAGTCATCTTTCTTTGATGTGTTCAAGACTTCACATTGTACATGCCTCACCTTCGAGAACGTGATGTACTATGCCATACATCATCGTCTAATTTATTGACTCGTAACTATGTAGCACACGCTGTAGATCTCTGCCCAGGGTCAGGCTCCTGTGCCAATCTTTAATCTTACACTTTCCAAGCCAGTGGCTCTGCTTCTGTGCCAGTGCTGGCATGGTTTGCACAGTGAGTTATATTCACGCAACTCACCTAAAAATCCCAACGCTGATTTTCCTAATTACCGAGTTTGTCCTCAGTATTGGGCTAATCAAGAGAGAATCAAGTGCACTCACTGAGCGCAAGACCCTTGTGAAACTGCCCATCAGCAGTAGAGAAGGTTCAAAGCTGGACCACTCTACCCAAATCCCTCCAGACTGTTGGATGCAAATGAATGCCCCTCCTGGCTTTGATTTTGCCAAACTTTTTTTAGACAGACCTCTGTAAAAGGGTTCGGTTTTCATGAGAACCAAGTCAGGTCACCTATACACCCCTGTGGGGCAGGAAGTATTTTAGTCGCCATTTTACAGATGGGGAAACTGAGGCTCAGGAAGATGATGTGACTTGCCCAAATTAACTTTATGCGCAAAAATACTTCTCCATAGGGATGGGGTGGGAGGGCAAAGCTGCTTCCTGATTCTGCCCCAGGTCCTTTCACATACTGGCCGTCTGTAGCACCTGCAACAACCCAACTCATCAGCTTGGTGTATTTTGGCTGCTTCCAGTACTAGAGCTTCTGGGCAAAGAGGCCCTGAGCCACAATCCTTATATTAAAGAGGGAGAAGGAGGAAAGGGCAAAATAACTCCGAGATAATTTGTTCTAGATGCACTAGCACAATTTGATCAACTGGTTGGACTGATGCCTGAGGCTTCTGCATAGCTCAGCCATATTAAACCATCTCAAGCAACACTACTTCTACCCACAAACCAGAATAAAGAGCAATGCGATATTAGGAGAGTCACTTGCTACAGCAGGTTTAAAATTACTCCCCAGCTATGACATTTCTCAAAGAGACCGATGCTTACAAGGGTATGTCTATTCCTTGGCCAGGCTTGAGCTCTGCTTCTAGGGGAAAGTGCTATTATGCGCAGGTTAAATTGCAATAGGTAAATACACTGCATTGCACCTGTATATTGGCTTCAAGACCATGTTGCATGTTTAGCAAAGGGAAGCTGGGAGAATCAGAAGCCACTGCATACATTAAGAGCTGCAGTGCTTATGAATGGAGGAGGTAGTCTTTCAGGAGAACCACACTGCCCTGCAATGCATTGCTGGCCAAACTCCCACTGGAGTCCATCAGCACCAGCAGTCGCTAGAAGCAGTCACTGGAAGGATGTGAGGTGCTCTGGCAGGGGTTAAGCTTCCTGTCTCCAAGAAGCTCAAGACCCAACATCACAAGCTGGTATAGAAGTGAATTGCTGAAGGCTGCCAGACCTTCCTCTCCCTCAGGGCCCGATCCTGTGCTGGGACTCTCATAAGGCAAAGCCAGGAGAGGCCAAAGGTGGTTTAACATTGTATGTGCGCCATGCAGATTTTGGGCTGGTTGGAGGCTAGCATGACCTTCCCCCTACTTCCCAGTATAAATTAGAGCAGCCCCAGGTACTTACAGCAGCTTTCCCATAGCGCTAGTTGTGGTGCTGCCTCCCAGAATAGCGAGAGTGCAGAAAAGCCCTTCCCACACCCAGCCATTCCTTCAGCATGTTCCTTACATCAGAGGTGGTGAAGGGATGTCTGCATCACCCCTGCTCTGGAGAAATTCTTCAGGTCTGTTCCATACCAATTTTGGCCCTGCTATGACACCGTAAGAGCACCACAGCAGGGTTCTCATTATTCACTGCCAACGTATCATTGCACTTTGCCTTTATACCAGCATTGAGTTTTTTACCAGAGCGTCCCAGCATGTGGTTTTTTTTTAACATTAAATTACATCTCACAACATCGCAGTGAGGATTACACCTATTTTATCAATGGGTATTTAGAGGCACAAAAGGTGGACAGGGGTTTATCCGAGGCTACATATGGAGTTAATGGCATGGCCACGGGAAAAACCCAGGAGTCCTGTCTTAACGTCCCCTGCTCTAAATACTGGACACATTTTCTTTTGTTTCACACACAGACTTGTCACTTAGTTTAATCACACCAAGAGATAAAAAGACTATTTAAAAATCACATAGGCCTGTTTCCTCAGTGTACATGTTATTGAGTGAACAAGAATTCTCTTGTACAGCAGCACTTAAATGGAAGCACACTGCATAAATATCAATACTTGCTATGATTAATATTGCTATTTATATTAGCAGTGAATTGGGTTCACACAAAAATAATTAGCACAGCATGCCTAGATATTAGTTGCTCCTAATTATATCACAGTTCATTTCAATGACAGTACTATGTCACACCACATAAATAACAACCAATAATGAATAGCCAGAAATTTGTTACCTTAAAATATTTCCCTGTGTAATTCCCTGCATTATGGTGGATAACTGTTTCATGGGTGGAGTTACAAACAAACACATCAATTAAAAGAATACTGCTCTTGGGGGATTGAGTATTTTTAAAAATCTCATTCAAATTCTGAAGGTGTAGGTTAGTTGGTTGGGTTTTAAGTATGAAGAATAGAGCTGGGTGAATAACAGATTTTTCTCTTTGCTGGCATTTTCAAACATATATACATACATAGATAAATGGTTTGGGTCAAATCAAATTAAAAGAGACAACTTAAACCTTTTTCCTCCCCCTCAGGACACTTTGTCAATGGCACCTAAGTCTTGAAATACTGTTTTCTGACTGAAACTATTCAGCAAATTCATGTCAAATGTGCAAATAGTTTTGGGTCAACCGACACTGCATTTTTTAGTGCATCATTTACTTGCACAACTCTACTGAAGACCAGGGCCGACAAGAGGGGGGAGGAAGCCAGTACAAATTACTGGGGCCCGGCGGTCTGGAAGGGGGCCCGGGGCCCCCGACTTCCCCCCCCCCTCGTCGCCTTACCGGGGCCTGGCAGTCCGGAAGAGGGCCCGGGGCCCGGCTTCCCCCCACTCTCGTCGTCTCTGTTTAGCCGGTCCACCCTTGCTGGGGGGCCCAAAACATTTTTTTCACCGGGGCCCGAACCCGCTCTCGGTAGCCCTGCTGAAGACCATTGAGTGTGAGCTAGTGGCTAGAACACCGGGCTGTCTGTCAGGACTCCTGGCTTCTATTTCCAGTCCTACTGCTGACCTAGTGCGTGATCTTATTTACTTCTTTGTTATTCATTCAAGTTTGTTCTATTAGTACACATTGATAGCCCAGGCCAATCCCTGGCTACCCTTGATAGATTCTTGTGGCACACTCAGACTCAGGCAATTACCCCCCCCCCCACCTCCCAACCACACCACCCTGGCAGCAGCATAAACATAACAAAAATGCCATAAATCCAGCCAACAAAATCGTCCCAAATTCCCCTCCTCGCGCTCCCCAGCCTTGTTCTTCTCCCAACTCCTTTGAGCAAGTCATTTAATCACTCTGCTCTCCAGCTGTAAAGCAGGGGATCCTGCCAGGACTTACGTGCTCACAGGAGTATCATGAGACTTCATGTACTAAGGATTTGGAAGTGCACTGAGATACTTGGATGACATGAGCATTATGGGCTCCCGTCAGCAAGCTGCTCAGCATTCTCTGCCAGGTCCAGCAAAGCACTAAGCACGCGGGAATACTTGAAATTCCCTCTCTCCACTGACCGGTGGTACGTGTCAAACAGCAAACCTACCTGGAATGATTTTACAATAAGAGGTAGAGTTAGACACAAGTGTCTAATCCTTGTTCTGACTCGAGGACATAAGGGGAAGTTTTTACTTCACAGCCTTTTCTGAGCTGGCCCCTGTAACACTTGAGCTGATGAAAACAGCCTTATGACAAACTTGGAGCCGAGCAACCCATCCTCAAAAATATCTGAAGGATTAAGAATTCACAGATTGGGTCACAAAAGCAAATATAAGCTTCCCTATGCTGATCACTAATTATTAAAGACAAAGTTGGAAGTTAATTAATACCTCTTGCCAATATCTGTCAAATGTACATATAGCTAACAAATGCTACAAAACCCCCACAGTATATTCTAGGCCCGTAAATCAATCCAGGCAGGATTAACATACTTTGCATCTTTATGGTGTGCTACTGCCCCCCTGTGTAATAAACATTTCTAACAGCGATCCTAGAACTGGAAAATGCTAGGCTGTTTCTCTTTAATGCAGAGCCATTTGGGTATTGGAGCACGGAATGGCCCCACACCTCTACACCTAAGAGCAACATGAAAAATCAGATGACTTAATATTTCAATGCAGGAGGACTTATTTTTTCACCCACCCAAAAACAGTATTGCCCCTTCCTATTTCCTCCATAACCGCAACAGGCTCACCTCTAGCTCTCAGACAGACATGTACAATATTTTGTGGTGTAGCCCAGAAAGCAACAGATCAGAGGACGCTTGGGGGACAGATTTTTCAGAATAGTTCAACTCTTATTTAGGACCACAATTACCAGGTTCTGAACGTGCTCATTATGTTGAGTGCTGAAACTTTAAACAAAAAAATCTGTCCACAAGTATCACTTTAGGTGACTAAATGGGGACTGATCCCTTCAGAAAATCTGGCCTCCAATTGTGCGTTCTGAGCCCCTGAAAATCTGGTGCTGGGTGAGTACAGACTCACAAGAAGAAATGGTACATAAAGCTTTATTAGCCTGATTTCCAAGGGTGATGAGCACATCCTACTGCCCACTGATGTAGTTTAGCGCTCATTCACCCCAACTCCACCAAGTTCCACTTATGCCAGCGTTCAAGGTGTAGCCCCGTTTATTAATCGGGGATTCAACAGGGGACCTTCAGAGCTAAAAGCATGAGCTGTTTCAGCTGCAGCTAAAGAGCCGAGGTTTTCCAAATGGGGGTGTAATTTTCATATTCTCTGCTACAGAGGAGGAGGACCTGTAATAGACACTCACCACATACTGATGTAGCTTGGGGCAGCTGGAATAGCTGTAAGAGCAACATCTAGAGGAAATAGAGTTCAATCCTATCAACTGTTCAGGTTTTTTTTATTTTCCTCCCAAAAGGTACCACAACCAGACAGGTCCCATCAAATGTGAACAAACTTCTCCATCTGACCACTGACTAACCAGCACATCACAGAATAAACTCTATTCAATTCAGGATAGAAGCAGTAGGGTCTATGGATAACTAGTCTCTTTATTGTTGCATATTGACACATCTTGTGCATCTTTGCAACTAGTATCCAGTTTCTCTGAGTGACAGCTACATTAAGCTGATAAACAGGTAAGTGGGGACTATTCTACTTCAAATAAGGCTCAAATTAGGCTTTTTTGTTTGTTTGTTTGTTTGTTTGTTTTACCTTAGCACAATGCACTTTCACTGCAATTAAGTTCCCTGATAAGATTACTCCCGCCAAGGAGCACAGCATGAAAATTACTCTATTAGTAGATCAAATTTCAGCTGAACTTGTTCAGGCATACTGAATTCTTCCCTCTTGTTGAGTGATTTGGAAGCAGAACTCCTAGTATATCAGACATGGCATTGACCAATGTGGTGAAATTAGGGCTGTCAGATTTGGAGTGGAGAGGGACACTTTGTTGTGTAATGTTGAGAGGCTATCTAGACTGGGGTGGGGGCCATTTAGGAAGAAACTGAGCAATTCCATTAGGTGTAATGAGATTAGGAATTAAAACAGAGGGGAAATTCCAGTTAAGAAAAGGAAAAAGTTAGGCTGATCCTTAGCAACCTTCCTGACAATGAGATCTTTTATTTATGGAAGAATCTCCCGAAGGAGATTCTGTCACTATTCCTCCCCTCACACCCTTGTCTGTTTATCGTGTAAACTGGTTAAGGGAAGGACTGTCTCTTATTATGTGTTTGTACCATGCCTAGCACAATGGGCCCCTAATCTTGAGTTGCCACAATTGTGCAAATTAAAATAACACCACCACCACCACCACTCAAAGGAAGCAGAGATGCCCTATTGCCTGGCTAGGGTGACCAGACAGCAAGTGTGAAAAATCGGGACGGGGGTGGGGGTAATAGGAGCCTATATAAGAAAAAGACACCAATATTGGGACTGTCCCTATAAAATCGGGACATCTGGTCACCCCATGCCTGGCTCATTTAAAGCTATGCCAGAGAAGTACTTGAACAAAGATTGTTTTATAAAGTCTCAAAACTTGCGTTTGGATTGGCTAATATTTTCAGTAACTACATTTGGGAGCCGAGGTCTACTTGGCACCTCCACATTCTCGAGGTTTGTGTGTCTAGTGTCGCATTCACTTGGAATTATTTGATGAAAATCCTTAACTTTTTCCCAATACAGAAGTCCAAATCCTGGTCCCACTGAAGTCAATAGCTAAAGCAGTGCCTGTGGTCCTCAACCTTTTCCATACCGTGACTCCTCGTTACAGCAGAAAAATGCATGGGGACCCCCTTCCCCACCTAACCATAAATATTGGAGGGTAGTTGCAACCTCTGGGCCTGTTCATACCCCCAAGCTATGGACTATGGGCTGGCAGGTTTCCAGGGAGTTCAGAGATCAGCCTAGCTGGGGTGAGAAGCTACCAATAACGCTTTGTCCAGCAGCTCTCAATACAACTCTGCAGACAGCCCCCAAATTGGGAAGTGCACAGTGCCACCGATTGCAACAGTATTCACAGTTGGTTGTTTTACTAATGGCCCTCCTAGCCAATAGGAATATAGCAACGGTGTGGTAATCCAATTTAGCTCACATCCTCTGAACAAATTAACCCTTGGGTTGCTGCATTAAACTCACCATGCAAAGCATGTATCTAACAAGTGTCAAAAGATACCAGGGCAGTCCAATACCTGGCAAACAGAAAGAGCTATGTAACGTCATCCATCACATTGCAAAGCTCGCCATTTCCATCCTCCAGAAAGGTTTACGACAGGATGTACAATTGATGTACAGTTACCCACAGAAATTTATTATTAAAACAGAGGTTTAAAAATATGCACGCAAAGGTTAAAAAAAAAAGATAGTCTACATTAACAAAACCGATTTTTAAGTATGAAACAGTCATTTGCCAGGTTTTCAAAGCCATCTGTTTTCAAAGCCTACCTTCCTTGTTGTTTACCACAGGCTGTCTATCTGTTTTAACAACCTCCAGTGGGATTTCACACACCTCATTATGCAAAAGCACTACTTATGCATTCACTCCAGCACTTGTCTAACTAATCTGCACTCATAACACCTTCCCCGGAAGATGCAGCATCCCTCTTCAGAGGCTGCAGATCAAAAACAATAGTAGATGGTGTCATAGCAAGAGAAAACATAGCCTCCTGTGTATTACTGTTGTGATACAGGCCTGATCGGAGACTGCTTGGAGCTTATAAAAGAAAATAACAAACACAACCATCCTATCGCAAGAGATTTTGCATTATGTATAAGATTAAAAGCTAGCATTGTATTTTTTTTAAGTTTAGACAGACTATTCTTCATGGTCAAAAGGTTTTTAACCTTTGGTCTTTTAGGGCTTAATTCTGGCAAGGCGCTGAGCACTCCCAGCTTGCGCTGATTAAAGGCACTCAGTATGTCATTTCAACAACGTATCATTCGCAAGCTTTCCATCTGTACCAAGCTGCTCTGACCTCTGACAGAGCATTAAACTGCTGTTTACAACCTCCTTTCGCCTCCCACTGCTCCCTCCCTCCAGATATGTTCACATAATTGGCGGATCATTGACAACAACAGACCTTCAGGACTGCTATGGTCTGTCATGTCAAGGCCTGCTTGGGGACCCTTTAAACACACATCCTTGACATAATCCATCATGTTAAGAGCTTGCTGGGGAGGCTTTAATTCATGGATTATTAACACGATAGACTATAATATCTGGAGCCGTTATGGTCTATCACACCAGGTTAGCTGCCGCACATCCTCACTACCTATGCAGAATTTTTAAAAAATTACCTCCATTGACATATTTGATCAGGTGTATTTAGAGGTTTCCAGGTTAAACGTCTCAGAATTCTTTTTAATTATTCCACCCCCCCACCGCTCGCCCTCCCAAACAATCCACATTGTCTGGAAAATATTGAAGACCTCTTGGCGTTTCTGTTTGTTGTAAATCCAGAACTAAAAATAAAAACAGTTGCCGCCCAACTGATTTTAAACTACATTTAGTTTAGAAAGGGTAAGAAAAACACACTCTCTCCTGGACTAAGCACTTGCAATCCGAATTAGCCATAAAAATTCAGTCTTTCCTGACACTGAGTTATAAACTGCTGGGGGGGAAATACTTTGTCTGTAGATAGCACTTTTCATCCACAGAGCTCCTTTGTAAAGTTCTTTGAGATAAGCATCATCCCCATTCCACACATTGGGAACTGAGACAAGAAGTAACTTTCCACGTTCATCTGGCAGATCCAAGACTAGAACCCTCGTCTGCTGAGCACCACTCCATCTCACTACCCTCTTTCCTGATTTAGAAGGGGATTAACACATTCAAGGTTGAATTAGGATTAGAGCCAGGTGACATTTTTCAAACAATTTTTTTTTTCCCGTGACAAATGCAGATTCAGCAACATTGAAATGTTTTGTAAGTTCGTGTTGGTTTTGCTGAATTACTTGAGTTAAAAAAAACATTAAAAACATTTTAAAAGGCCCAATGTGTAAAATATTCTACTATTGTAAATGTCCATTCATCCTTTTGGTACGTTCCTTTTAAGCATTTTTAACCCTTCTTCCTCCACCCACTCCCATTCACCCACCTTATTTTCCCACCCTTTTTTTTTTTTTTATAAAGACCCCTCCCCAGTCCCTGTCTCTGATGGCTAACAAGCATGGCAATGCATGTAATATAACAAGGGAGTTTCACAGCTCCTGGTAAGAGCAATTTCACGGACAAGTTTAATTTGTCCTTGTTGTTTCCATTTATAGTCCCCTTTGAATAATCATATAACATGACTTGTTTCATCAAGTCCTCAAAGTCCCAGAGCAGCTGGCTTCAGCACAAGCAGCTTGTGTCGTATATTGATAGCAGCTCTTTCAGTCTTGGCTAAGATAACGCTCTGAGTGGTCATGCAATTTTGTACTGAATTATCTCGTCTCAAGAGCAAATGGTGATAATGTTAATATCTCAAGAGACACGAACACAGCGTCAGCATTTGCATCTCTCCCTGCCTCGGTTTCCCATATGTAAAATGGAGATAGTGTTACCCACATTTGTAACGCACTTTGGTCTTCGATAACACCCTTTAGTAAAAGAGCTCACGTATTATAGTTAATTCTAGATCCTGTGTATACAATACAGATATTCTAGACTGAGAAACATTCAGTAAATACACTTCATTATTTGTCTTCGTTATGGTATAATTTTCCCCCTTCCCCCTCTGTATTTATCTTTCCAATCCTCTCTTTCTTCACTCAGTTTCTCCAAAGGCTCCTGGGTACTTGTGTCCACAATACAGATGCAATTGGATAAATAAGCAAATCCCTCGCAAATTTTCAATGTGTAACCACACAGATGCAAGTGATCCTATGAGCAATGTCAATCTATTAGGAGGCCCCATCTCACATATGTGGGGGTACTGTGTTAAAAAACATATTTAAACACTGTTTAGATATGCAGCGCTCACTCCACCGGGTACTGGAGCCCTGTGCTCATAGTCTTTAAAACCAGACTCTCTAGTCTGATTGCAGGCCACCAGACCACACCCACCCACTCCTGTAGTAGGCCCATAACCTCTGGCTGAGATAGTGAAGTCCTCAAATCTTGTTTTAAAGTTTTCAGCTAAAACCGCACCAGGCTGGCTTTCAGCAGGTGTAAACACCACGTTCACCGGAACAATTTCAGACAGCAGACTGACAGCACTAAAACGATTCAGACAAAGGGTCCTTCCGACTGTTGCCCTGCTGTGCACCACTGGCCTTTCAGAATCTCCCAGAATCTGCTGCTTTTGGGACCTGTGCCCCGAACTATGGGATTGCCACCCAGCAGGGACACTGCAACTGAAACAGTTTAGAACGGCACGAATATGGACGTGGGGCAAAACTGAGTCACAGAGAGATGCACCAAAATGTTTGTGCTTCAGCTGGCATGGTCCCATCACTTCATTTAGGAACAGTTCAATTCTCTAGGGTAGATCTGGCCTAGGGGGCCAAAGTTGAAAATCTGGATACTTCTCACATCGTCAGACACGATAGAAGACTCTTCCCTCCCTATCATGCTGTTTTCCCGGAATGGCTACCTGGTTGTGTTTCTATCACTTAACTTTTTTACGACAATAGGTTGTTGACCTATCACTCAGGCCCCAACCTAGAGAACCAAGGGACTGCTTTTTGTCCCTATCCTTTCACCTGTCTGGCTTGGGTGTCCAGCATAGCTCTTGGGGTCATTGGAACACACAAGCCTTCCCACCACGTCAAGGTGCACTTCCCAGGAAACTCTGGGTTGAGAGCCGGAAACTCTGGGTTGAGAGCCGGAAACTCTGGGTATGCCTACACAGCAATGAGAGGTATGACTGCAGCATGTGTAGATAGACCCAAGCCAACTTTGATCCAGCTAGCTTGAGTAACAATACCAGTGAAGTCGTGGCATCATGGGCTGTACAATCCCACCTGGGACCCTTGGTATTGGCTAGCCAGCATGGCCATGGCTTCACTGCTATTGTTATTGGAGCTAGATCAAAGCTAGCTCAGGTGTGCCTCCACCTGCGGCATTCATACCTCTAATTGCAGCAATCACATACCCTAGGTCAGCAGTCTTCTCAAATGCCCTTTTCTAGTCCCACCCGTGATGTAGTCTAGAAAACGGTTTTGTTTTGCCCACACACTGGCCATTTAAAACCCAATAGAAGCCAGGCTACCAGACAAGTTGTTTATTTAAACAGAGTTTTCAAATATGCAGTACTGGGAGCCTAAAATCCTTGCTCTTTGAGGAGTTAAAACTGTGTATATTTCAACACTGCTAAGTTTGTAGCAGATAGACAAGAGCTCAGATATTCCAATGGTAGAGCTAACGCTTTGTTCTTAAATCACACCATTGTGAGCAGCCAAATGGATTGTTATTTTAATGTAACTTGCTATAACAATTCCACTTCTGGGCTGAGAACAAGTGTAACAAATTTCAGCTCAAAGGAAATAAGTGCCTCTTGATAGCGTCTGAGTATTGGTTCAATAGCCCGTAATGCCTCTGATGTAGATGTGTGTTTAGGATCGGGCAAGTTCTCAGAGGCATATTTATCCATCATTCGGTACCGATTCCTTCAGCTGCTGATGTAACATTAGAAAGAGACATCGTCAAGCAGGCTGCCCTGTATCACTCAGTCTTGCTGTATCCCCGCCCCACACGCTCCATGTTTTCATGATCTGTTTAGGGCCAGCTTACTCTGCTAACACTTGCGCGTCAGTCAATCAGCAGGAATAAGACTGGCAGAATCTTTCCCCTTAGGTTGTAAGCTCTCCAGGGCAGTGAACATTGTTCTCTGACTAGTCTGCAGAGCACCTGCACCCCATTGGAGCTATCGCAATAAGTAGTGCTTCGTATGTTTCTATGTTGTGTCAACTTCTACAGAACAAACATTCATTTCCCACTTTCCCTTTCTTTCTTGCTCTAAAACATTCTTCATTGTGGTGCCATCTTAAAATAAAAAAAAATAGAGGGTCAGAACTAGATCTCTGAAGATGGATATAAATCTCTCTCCTTAGGTTTCTAATGAAGCTTGAAATTAACATGGCTTTTTATTTCATCGTCATCTCTTAGAGATTTTCAACTCTTTGGGACAAGGACCCGTTTCTTCCTGTTCTACATGCCGTACAGTAGATCATCACTGCTCAGTAAATAAATAATTAGCTAGGTCTTCGCTGCTTCAGGAGGAAACACACGAGACAAATTACAAGATAAGCCATAAGCCATAGCATCTTGGAGTCAGCGTGTTGGATTTATTTAATAAGTTTGCACAAATGGAAAGTTATTCCTCCATAGAGTCTAACCCTTTTCAAGCAGGTCAATGATTAATGTTTAATAGAAATTGTAAAGTAGTTTAGGCTTAAAGTGGGGAATGGGGATGCTATATAAACCCTGAGTGCCAGAGAGTGAGCTGTTTAGGGTTATGTATCCACCCTAGAGTTAAGTCTTACTATGTTTGCTGGGGAGAACCTAGAAAAAATATTTTGCCCTGTTTATCTAATCTTCGGTACCTACGTGGCTCCCATTACTGTAATCTATTTGCCCTCAGCACTGCACGGGGAAGTTCTATTATTCCCATTTTAGGGATGGGGAACCAGGGCACAGAGCAGCTAAGTGACTTGCCCAAGGACACACTGGAAGTCTGTGACAGAGCAGGGAATTGAATCTAGGTGTTTCTAGTGCCAGACTAATGCCATTGTATTACGTACTATATTCTCCTTTTACCTTACATTTGCATGTGGTTGCATCCTTGACCATCTTGACTAATAGCCATTGAAAGACCTATCTCTAGGAACTTATCTAATTCTTTTTTGAGCCCAGTTATACTTTTAGCCTTCACAACCTCCCCTGGCAATGAGTTGATTTAGAAAGATTGGGCAGCTTTTCCCAGCATAGTTGAACTCCTGGGTTCTTTTGTCCAATTTGAATATGCCCCACCTTACCAGTTATTAACTCTCTCAATGTAAACCATATAGATCTAATATTCTGACAAATAAAACGTCTCATTTTGTAAATATAGAATCTGCTTCTACTGTAGGGGGTCAAAGACCAACACCAACATTTTCAACCTGGGGTGCTCATCTAACATTTATATTTTTAGAGGTATTGACACCTGATTTTGCCACTGAATTTAAATGGAAGATGCAGCACCTTTGAAAATGAGTCCATTTATTTGGGTTCCTAAATATGGATTTTGGTGCCTACCTTTAGGCAACCAAGTTAGAAAATTTGGCCTAAGTGCTTAGTAAATAGGTACAGTGACATGCTGTAAAAACAGCATATTTCTTACTATGGGCTCAACAAGGTGTCAGTTTCCATATTTCAGACATCTCTATTTGCTTTAAATTTGGTAGTAGCCTCTACATAGAAATCATGCATCCCTGTACAGCCCTGAATGCTATATCTAGAACTGTCCTAGATATAAAATCAGATGGTGTTATAGCATGGCAACTTGCTTTCATTACTGGGCAGCAAGTAGTTGAAACATTCTCTCTGAAATTCTTCACATCAGGGATGAAACTGAACCAAACCCCCACATCTGGATGTCAGCCTCACTGAGTGACAGAAACAAAACCTTGCATAGAATCCTGGTCCCCACTTAAGTCAATGGAAAAACTTCCAAGGACTTACTAAGGTCAGAATTTCACTCCATGCATCCTTTTGTTCCCAAACGCTGGTAGCTCAAAACGCGAACGTGAGCCCATATTTTCACAGAGTGCAGAGTATTTGGTTTTTCCTTCAGTCTGGAGATAGGTTCATGCAAAATCTGATATTTTATTATTATGGTTTATTTGTATTATCATAGCACTTAGGAGCTCTGTTCATGGATCAGGACCCCATCGTGCTAGGTGCTGCACAAACAGAAGAAAAAGATGGTCCCTGCCCCCAAGAGCTGACAATCTAAGTACTAGAGCTGGGATTTTGGTTCCAGCAGGGACACAAAGCTTCAGTATGTAGCTTGTTTTCTTTTAAAACAGTGGCCACTACAGCATTGGCATTGGAGTCAAGTTTCAAATGATTTCCTTTCATGCCATATGCCATGAAGTTTGAGCTCCTAATCCTCACCCTTAAGACTCATTGTCAATCAACAGCCATGTCTATCTCTATTAATTTCATCTTTCACTCCTCCTTCCTAACCATTCCCCACTCTTAATGTCACACTTTCTTTCATGCCACCTTGGACGTTTGGAAAAAAGGGTCCCTTTTCCCATACACCAAATGCCTTTCTCTTCCTTCTTCCAGGCCCACTTCTCTCATTACGCTTTCCTATGCTGACTCAATGCCATCTCAGAACCGTACCATTGTCTCATACATCACATTTGTCCACAAAAGACAGAAGAAGAGGGGTGGCATTTTCTAAAACATGTAAGTCACTTAAGGAACACACAACCCTTTGAATTTCAATAGGTCTTGGACGCTTGAGTCATTTAGATGCTTTTGAAAACCTCACCTGAGGTCTCTGCCCCAAAAGCTTATAATCCAGTTCAAAGTGTCATGTGCACTTACCATGACACTATATAAATAAATAGATACTAAATGAAATCAGCAGACAACAAGAAACACACCACCCCCAAAAGACCAGTCTAAAATCAGGGGAAGCATTCGTCAATTTTTGTAGCCAAGTATGCTGAACAAACTCTAAAAAGTGTGCATTTGTTCATGGAGCAAGGACATCAGCGCTGCTAGGAAATATTTGTGATTTACTGGAGAATTCTGGGTGCACAAGGCAAAATGGTACATCACAAGTTTGATGTGCTCTTTTGAATGCCAACAACCACTCTGATTTTCTAGCTCACAGCTTCTTCAGAGCTCTGCCAGTGTCAGAAATCTGGCAACAAAGCGGGAGCCTGTGATGTGTTCATTTTGAAATCTTGATATCATTGGAATTTGTTAATCAGACAGATGTGTTTGTGGATTAATATTTTTACCCAATTTAGTTCCAGAAATGTGAGGTCTGAAACTGCCAGCTTTCATAACATGCTTTAAGCTGTAGTTTAAAATTTGACTTCACAGGAAAGCTAAAGTGAATTTAATTGACTCCCTCAGACCTGATCTCTCATAACTAGCAGCTACAACATCAATGTTTGGTGAATAAATGTTATTTTTAATTTATTTTAATTTTTAGAAAAAACACATTTCTGTAACCCCAGCAGGGTTTTTTTTTTTTTTAATTGGGTGACTTTTATCCATTGCATTCACTCTACCTCCTTTCATATTCAGTCACCCCGGACTTTCAGCCAGAGTAAACTAAACAAGTCCCATTAAATATACAGGGCCACATTTATCTCTAGTGTAATTCCACCAAAGCCAAAAGTATTAACCCAGGAGGGTAAGAATATGGCCCACAGTGCTTGTACACTAGTCCTCTGTGGTCTAGTAGCCATCCGAATGTGAGGTTATTCAAATCTGATTTTGGGTCACTTGGGTCCCAGCAGGGCCGGCGCTTCCATTAGGCGACCTAGGCGGTCGCCTAGGGCGCTGCTATTTTGGGGGCGCATGCGCCCCCGCCGCCCGTAGAAATTTGGGGGCGGGACCTTCCGCCGCCGCTGTTGGGGGCGGGATTTCGGGGGCGGGACCTTCCGCCGCCTAGGGCGCCGGCAAAGCTGGCGCCGCTACTGGGTCCCAGTAAAGAATGCTTTGGTCACAGTGAATTGAGCACTTGAGGATGAAGCAGTTTCTGCTGATATTCAGAAACTCAGTCTGACCACCTTAAAGCTTCGCCCAAAGACAGATTAAATTGTAAAATGAGCCACCTCTGTATTGAAGTAGTCGTCTACCATCCAGTTGCACTATTTACAAAAGCAATCATTAGCATTTAGATCTTGGTGTCATGGTGTTCATATAGACAGACAGACTACATAGCTAAATAAGGGGACAGAACCAAACCAAAGGCCTCCATAGGTCTGGCTGCCAAATGGCATTGTGCCTACTTTGCATTATAGCATCCTTGTTTGCAAAAGGTGATTCCCCATGAAGTACACCCCAGAAAGGGGAATAAAAAGAACTCACTAACAACGACAAAATGATACAAACTGCTAGAGCCAGAATATCTAATAGGGTGGGATGGAGAGAGAGGTTGGTAAAGAACTTCTGATGCCTCCAGTGAAACCTGAAATACATTTCACAATAAAACAATATTTTCTGGATTTCTCTTCCCTTTTTGGTTGTCGTCATTCTTGTTTTGTTTCTTTACACAACAGGTGGAATAAAACGAGAGGGCCAAATCCTCAAGCCAATAGAGCTGTACTGATTCACACCAGATGAGGATCTTTGGCCCAGTTGCTTTGTTTCCTGAGAGTAAATTTAACCCTAATAAATCAAGGGGTAAATCAACCCTCAGTGTCCAGTCCAAGTGTCTCAAATGGTCAGGAGTGACATCCACAGGAGGAAGGGGTGGTTTCCTAATTTCTAATGAATATCTAATTATCAGTGTAAATGGTATACATTTCTTTGCTGAGCTGGTTCATATTTTCCAATTTTTGTTCTTGTTGTTGTTGCTTTTACAAGAATGTTTGCTAAAATTTTGATGCAAAAAACACCCGTCTCCCCTGTGGTAAAACATTGATTAAAACAAAAAAAGTAATTGAATTTTTCCAGGTTTTAACCACATCTATTCAAGTATAAAAGAAAAAAAAGACATTTTTTGCTCACCCCAAAATTATATGACATGACCATTAATCACCATCAAGGGCAAAAAAAAAAATTTTGGGGGGGGGGAGGGGGGAACAGGGAGGAAAATCCTCTTTTTGCACTTAGCCAGTTGTGTAAGTTCTCTTCCCAGTGAGGAGTCTCAGTTTGTGATCAGAGGATTTAGGGCAAAATAAGCAGCTAGAGCTGATGAACTGAAGTGAAAAGAAGAGATTCTCATTACATACAAATGATATTGGCCATCATGATAAAGAACAAGGAAATTAAAAACAGAACATGGGGGATACAAGCAGCTTTTTTAATTATCTCCCTGAATATAGAAAATAATTTCATTTAAGCCAGTTACCTATTGTTCAATTTAAGAAACTGTAGCAACCGTTTAAAAAGTCAATTATCTGTTCTCAAAATACCAGTCAAGAGAGAAAACTATCCAGTGCTAAGGTAAACTAAACTCTTTCCAGGGTCATTATGCTAGGGATTCAAAACATTTAGACTGAATAGGACTCAAACTGCTATCTTGTTATATTTGATTTTTGCTCAGATGGAATCCTTCAGTACATATCCACTTAAACATCACATGAAAGTTCGCATCAAATTTTGATTAGTGTTATAAAAATACCAGTCTAACCTTTTCTGTGCTTTTGCAATTACCGCCACTCTGAATTCCAATTATCTCTCCTTTATTAACAATCACTTTTAAACAAAGTTACCATAGCAATGCTATTCTATCCTGATGTGGCTTTTGGTTAGGTTACTGGAAAACAGTCATAACATAATTTTCATCAGAAACTCTTAAAACACACTTCATGTCAGGCCCAAGACATAAGATCACCATCACATTTTAAAAAAGAACTTTGTCATAACATAGTAAAGTGAGTATATGTAGCCTGCTTAGTATTTATCGTTCCCTAAAGCCCATTTATAGGATAGTGCCTGTAGCGATGCACATTAGAATACATGCATATGTCTGCAGCATGCCTTCAGTGCAGATTTAGCAAAAACAAAATTGATAGCTCACCTAGGCCATGGTCTCAAGAGCACTGAAATCAAAGGGACTCTTTCCGTTGGCATCAGTCAGTGTTGGCTGAAGCCCTAAGAACTCTGCAAGTCACAATTTCAAATTGAAATCAAAATAGAGAAGCAAACTCAGTCTCTAATCCCTAGACACACCTGGATTTCTTCAGGAGGGACACAGGGTGCATAATACATTAAATTGGGACATCATTGCTTACATTTTGCTATTTCTCTATTTTACAGGCCACATGTAACTGAAATTCATATTAAGCTAAGAACGGCCAGACTTGGTCAGACCAATGGTCCATCTAGCCCAGTATCCTGTTTTCCGACAGTGACCAGTGCCAGACGCTTCAGAAGGAATAAACAGAACAGGGCCATTATTGAGTGATCCATCCTCCGTCTGCCAGTCCCAGCTTTTGACAGGCAGAAGTTTAGGGACGCCCAGAGCATGGGGTTGTGTCCCTGACCATCTTGGCGAATAGCCATTGATGGACCTATCCTCCATGAACTTATCCAGTTCTTTTATGAACCCAGTTACAATTTTGGCTTTCACAACATCACTTGGCCATGCTTTCCACAGGTTGACAATGACTATTTTTTACCCTTAAAAAGGCCACACACATAGTTGGTCTTGGGGATTTTAGGTTTTGCAGGAAGTACTCCACTCTTTACAGACCTACAGTTGGTTCAATATTTTCCAACCTCAGTCCTGTACCACTGTAATAAAAAGTTCTACACTAAGAACATTAAGTTCCCAACAGGCATTTTAATTAATACTTTGCTTAACAACCCACCTTATGAAAGATGAATTGATGTACTATGCTGTTCAAACATGTAGCAGCTACTCCCACTGAATATATTTTGGATTAAATTGGGATAGAGCAAATCCAATCTGAAAAAAAAAAATTTTGTTTTGCAATGAGTAACTATCTGTGTGTCATTGAAGGATATACTGTCTGGTACACAGAAGATAGAGGCTAACACATGACAAAGATTGCACATGTTCTTGATTCTCTTAATTCTTTGAGGCCACATTACTCTTACTGCCTGTTTCCCAGTGACAGTCTTACTACACACACGGACATTTCCTGTTAACACTTGCTCACTCACCACAACCACTTAACACAGAAATGACTGAGCGGATTGGGGTCAATCCTGTTGCCGTTAATGTTAGTAAATAAACTCCCACTGTGGTAAGGGGGAGCAGCAATGGACCTTTAACAGCTTGCCACCGGTAGGAAAAAGGAAACTACAGCAACAATAGTGACACACAAACGTAACTTTATGCACATGAGCAGCCAATGGAAATACTCACAACTCATGTGCATGAACTTCAACATGAGTAAATGTTTGCCGAACTGGGACCTTAGAGAGTCTCGTACAATTTCAGGCTAAGGTCCAGGAAGCTCACCTTTGAGTTAAAAGACAGACATAATATCCAGAGCTAATGTTAGCCGGAAAGGAGAGGCAAATTTATTAAACTGGATGGGTCAAGCAATTTCGGAAAACTGGCTCCACTGTTTGATTACAAAAGTGGTATTGTATTGGAACAATTTCATTGTTCATCAGTTAGTTATCAAGACCATACTACCCTTCAGTAGTGACTTTATAGAATCTAGAATTCCAATTCTGTGGACTCAGGAGTATCCATGTGTTAAGCGACAAAGAGTCCTGTGGCACCTTATAGACTAACAGACGTATTGGAGCATAAGCTTTCGTGGGTGAATACCCGCTTTGTCAGATGCATGTGGTGGAAAATATACTTGACACCATGTGTTAAGGGTTCCCATGTATTTTAAAACATATGTATCAATCAAACCATGGTCATTGTTATTACTAACTAATGCTTAGCACAAAGTGATGAACAAACACTGACTCATTACAGACCTGTACTGGACCACTAAGCAGCCAGACCCTTGTCCACCCTTGGGCCACAGGACCTGTCTACCTTCTGTAGTACACACAGCCTTGTACTTTCATCCCAGGCCTCCTCTCCCATGTTCCCACCACCACCAGCCTGATCCAAATCCCACCAACATCAATAGGAGTCTCCATTTACTTCAATGAGCTTTGGATCAGCCCACAGCACAAGCAGTGAAATGCAAACAGCACATAGGTGGAATGAACCATGTTGCATCCAAAGGTTTCTACACTATTTTCAAGTGGTTTTCCCAAAGAAGCCCCAAGGCCTATTACAAAAGGACTTTCTCCCTTCTCCTGGCAAATCCCTTCGTATTACATGGGCTACATAGAAGATTTTCCTTTAGGCTGCTTGATCCTGCCAGTCTGGCCCTGAATGTTGAATCCTAATAAATGATATGTTAGAGATAAATAATTAGACACAGCCCTTGAGTAACTAAAACGATTAAGAATCCTTGCTGTCTTATTTTAATGGTGCATGTGTGTACACACACACACACTTTATATATATGAAAGAGAAACGGGCAACCATCATATTTTTATTCATTTTGCTTTTCTCCCTTGCATGTCACTATTACCTCCAAGCCAAAATGCTAAGCATGTTTAATACTGGTAATACCCCGGGATTTTTTTTAAATCAGATCTTCTGTTGTTATAGCCCATTTCTCTCATCTCTCCCCCTCCAGCAATAGCAACTGCAAGTGGGAAGCTGAAATGCCAAAGCAGGTTTCCTGCGGCAAAACTCAGTGCCAGCCATTGTTCTAGCAGCATGCACCTGCTCAATGGTGCTTACAGAGCCGTTCCTCTGAATTTTTCCTTCCCTGAGGGGTGAACAATAGGAACAACAACCCTCTTACTATGCTCATCAAACCCCCAAAAGCTTTCTGCTGCTGTCTCTGTAACCTAATCAGCAACTCGGAGATGTAAACAAATGCATCTCCATACCAGCTCCCCTGCACGAGGATGCTCCCTGCCAGCTCTCTCTTTTTCACTTTACCTTCTTTTGAAAAATCTTCAAGATTGTTGCTTATGTCATGGCAATGTTTCCATCGCTCCTCTTCCTCTGCCAAAATCTGCTATGCCATAGGGACCTGGGGGAGGGGGGGGGAGAACACCACAAACAGCCAAATTAAAGCAATCACTTCTGCACAAACATGTATTGCCAAAAGGCTGCCAATCACAGACTAAAAAAATTATGACTGGCAAGTAAGTCCTTTTATACACGCGGCTTGTGGAATTATACATTGAACAAGGAAAGGGCATAAGAACACACACATTACACAGGACAGATTTTCATTTACTTTTCTCACAAGCTTCATAAAATGGATGAGGTCAGTTGAGATGGATGGAGTTATTCCAATCTAAAGAATGGAAGTAAATGGCTGTTGAAAATGCAGACCTATGTTGTAGGTCTCATCCAGAAAGGTGCTGAGCACAGACTTCTGTGAGTTGCAAATGCTTGGCAGTGCTCCAGATCGAACGTATTTATAATAGGTTACCTTAGGGTTAAGAGCCCATGCATTAATATTTCAGCAAGGCTATAGTATTCATAATAAACTATGTGACATAATTCCATTTAGTATTAGTGGTGGCAGAAATAGCAGAAATAAAACAGTCTTGGCTAGAAGCCCCAACCACAATTGGGTCCCATTGTTGCAGGCACTGTCCATACCCACATTGAGACAGACAGACCCTGTCCTGAAGAGCTTACAATCTACATGGACAAAAGAAATAAAGAGAGGGAGAGGAAACTGAGGCACAGCGGCATGAAGTAACTTGCCCATGGTCATCTAACATGTAATTGTCAGAGATGGGAATAGAACCAAGATCACCTGACTTTCATTCCAGGGCCCTATTATCCTAACAACAACATGATGTCATTTATATTGCTGTCTGAATTATTTGTTCCAAATAATTTACCCATAAAATTTTTTTTTTTCCTTTTCATGAATTATCTTAGACTAGACTTTGTGCAACTATTTTAGCCTAAGGACTGCTTATTTTGATGATGTTTCCCGGCGTGTCTCTATCTTTTTTATTCACATCCAGCTGTATGTTTCTATCCTAATCTGACCCACACAATGCCATAGAGTGCCTTTTCCAGAGCCTGGTTAAGACTGGGACGTGGCTGAAGATTATTTGGCTCAATCCAGACAAAACTGAAACCAAAATGGGGAAAGCAACCAGAAGATATGGCAGAGATTATATTGACCACTTTGACAGAGATGGTCATTTTGCTACCCAAGTTCTTAGTGTAGAGATGGTGCTAGATTCCCCGTTGGTTTTAGTTGATGATACAGCGGTGAGCAAAACCGCCCTTTTCCAGATGCACTCAGCCAGAAGGCTTTCTTCCCAGATGAACCCATCTGTGCTTTTATCACTGAAATACACTTGATGGAGGCCACACCTTCTCCACTCAGAGACAGAAGCTTGGAGCCTCTATCTTCATGTGTTATTTACTCAGGTGTGATCCGTGGAAGCACTTGAACTAGATGGGAGGGAGCTCCCATAGGACATTCCTTGTAACAGCTCCTTGACTTTGAATCAACAGGATAGCCACTTGCAGAGTAGCCTGAATCTCTTGAATTTCAAGGCCTAATGCAAAACCTAATTTCCTGGGGCCTTGAGGGTACTTTTGTTTGAATTATTGGCTGGCTAATTCTGTGTGCAAGAGGTTGGGTTTTGCAATATTGCTGGATATGGACTGCTGTTTGAAATAATTATCTGGATGACAAGAGCAAAGGATAGGGGCTTGTTTTATACATAAATCAAAGCAAATAAATAAAATAAATAAATACTTTATACACTGGTCATTACTAGCAGTATGTTATTGGTCACCTAAGTTACGTGGTTTTGAATGGGCTCCGGCTGAATGAGTGAGACATTATATATGAAATACCTCTATTTATACACAAGTAACGTTGTTCTCGGGCAAGTAAGGTCATTCATTTCAGGAACTACCATTCCCCCAAAATTTGTGCAAACCTAAATCAGAAGAGTATTAATTAAAACCTAAGGAAGACACATGCCAAACCTTAGAGCTGCATACAATAGGATGAGTGCCTGCAAACACTATTTGTAGTTTTTACCCAGGTATAATCATCTATCCCTTTACTTCCTTTGGGTAAAAAAAAAAAAAATACAGGTGGATTTTTACCTAAGGATTTTGTAATCTTCATGAAACAAATAACTGCTTTAGGGATTCAAATTCATTAATTCAAACACTGGTGGAAATCCAGAGGTAAGGGTGCGACTTGCCCCCTGATGGTTAGGTATTTCACATATGGTGTTTAAAACCACCCCGTTCCTATACTCTTGAAATAATAAAGCACTATAGAGTGGGCCAAGGAATCACTGCTAAAGCCTTAATGTGTGAAGCTGCAGGGTTTTTATCATATGTGATAAACATCCCAAATGGAAGTGACCTTTTAAGGATGGTAAAGGAACACAAAACAATTATTTCTTTAACACGATGACCATGATGATTTTTAGAGTGGGACTTGTGCTCCTAAGTCATTGAGATGCTGCTGAAAATTCTACCAAGTAGCTTTCATCCAGAATGCTCCAAAAATGGTTTATAAACTCTGCTGGTTGTACAAACTATTTTTATTTTGTATAGGCAGAGATGACAGATCTATCAAAAGGGAATTTTGACCATTTCTGAAATCCAGGGGTGGAATGTGGACATTGTTTCCTGGTACGCAGATACACCGCCTAACAGTTTAGGGCAGGATGTAAAGATTATAAGGTGCATTTTGCAAAAGCAACTAAATCACCTAGAAGTCTAAGTTCTGTTGGCACTTTTGATAATTTTATCCTTCAGCCACGTCAAACTATACCGCATATATTTTACAAAGACATCCAATATTCAAGTGAGGATGAATTTACCACTTCCTTGGTAAGATGTATGATTGATTCATTACCATAATAAGAATGCAACCAAAATGTTGAATAGGCTACATTTCAAGCATTAGACTCTGAATGTCTATACACATGTATATGACAGTGACATTTGTTTCATATTACTTGCCTTATTTTTAAGTTCCTGTGATTATACTTCCCTTCCTCTCCCCTCCAAAAATTAACCCAAATATTCCCTTAAGATTAAAAAAGGAATAAAATGTGCAACATGCACAAATTATTAATAGTAAAGATGGGCCCAAGCTTCTAAATTCAGATCTGGATTTGTCCAGCAGTTCAGCTGTGTTTGCATTCTGAGTTTTCTCAAAACCTTTAATCAACAAATATTGCGTAACAAATAGCATGCCACATACTAAACTTATTCAAAACTGACAGTAACACACGTCCCGGTTCAAGTTGATAAACACTGGTAACATTTTATTTCCTTTGGAGGAGGAGTATTTTATGCTATGTGACATCAGAGAGGGGTGATGGGTCGCACAGTTAATTTACTGGTCTTTTTAATGTCAGGAAAACAAATGGAGCAACAGTATAAAAACAACAGTAAACCAACTAACAACAAACCAGCTAGAATGTAACCACAAAAGGGTACATTTTCAAAGCACTTAAAAAGTTCCAGCAATGTGATTCCTATTTACTTTAATAGGGGCTGGGTGGTAAAATTCACACGTGTTGCTTTGAAAAGTTACATTGAATTGGCCTTGTCTGACTTAGCAGTAAAGGAATAATGTGTGTGTGCGCCATTAAAAAAAAAAGAAACTTTTATGTCTGCCTCTTCCAATTTCTTTCATTATCTGAAGAATTCATTGGTGGCCAAATTAAGTTTGCAAATGCCTAACTGTTTTCTCTTTAATTTTACACAGAGACTTTAAAAAATATTAGCTCAGAGGTGAGTCAATCTCTAGAGAATATGCGTGTGTTGAATTCAGTATTAAAGTGTCCCTTTGTTTAAACACAGGGCTAGTTAATTGTGCTCTGAAGCATATCAAAGGACTGAACATGTAGAACAGTGCAGAAAGGAAGCTTTTTCAACAGAAGCCCATCAATATTACCTAGCCACATTTTTGTATGTGTGTCCATTAGGCTTGACCTGGTGTTGCTGTGAAGTAAAAATATTAGCTCCAATTAATCCCAAATTGACCTAAAAGTCATGGGGACGGGAAAAAATAGAAAATGGTGGGTGAACCAAGTGAGCTGCTTACCCTTCCCTTCCCTTGAATTTTGTAGGTGAATTTAGCACTGGGGAAAGATCAAAGAGAGATTCCATTGAAAGCCTTCTACCTAGCTATAGAACAGGTCAGACACAGGCAGCAGTACCAAAAGCTTTAGCAAGCCTCCCCACCACTGGCTGAAGGAACTATCTCTGTTCTCTATGCTGATATGGTCCCTTGGGTCTATCTGTTAAGACAGTTAACACATGTGCCAAGTGTGACGTGAACATCTCTGCATTGAGATGAAGAACCCAATGCAAACTGGCAACCCAGAAATCCAGTTGTATCAGCATAAAACCAGTAGCAAAGTTGTAAGCCTCTTTAAATGGACCAGCTACTTCAAGGAGACAAAGGGCCATACCACTTCAGAGTGGGTTACAATATGGTAAACCTGATTCATCACCTCAACTGAGCCATTCATTCCTCCCAGTTCCCAGGAAGTTTTAATGAGTGTCGCTAAACTCATCCCAACCACCTCTATGTATCTGATGGTAGCTCATTTTTTATATACCAGGAACATTTGGACACACAAACACTGCTAACATCCAGCTATTGGTCTACAAGTCTGTGTGCTAATGCAAATAGGGTTATTACCAGAGCTGGGCAGGAAACAGTTTTCCCCTCCTATAAGAATTTTTGAGACTTTCAACATTTTTCCTGTCCCGAACTGAGAGGAAAAGTCAAAATCTCAAAAATGTTCATCAATAGCCTGAAAAAAAATTGTATTGGGTCAAAGAGATTTATTTTGATAATTTCCAAAACCTTTTGTTTCAATGTTGACCTTTTTTTGACTTCTTTTTGCTAGAAGTTAATTAAATTTTCAAAACAAAAAGTCATTTTGAACTGAAAAAACAGGTGGTTGTTTTTTTCAAAAATTTGGGAATGGGAGATTTGTTAAAACTAACCCTTTCAACGTGAGTAGTTTCAGTTTTGATGAACTGGCATTTTCCAATGAAAAACATTTAATCAGAAAATTCGTAACCAGTGATATGACAGTATCCATATTACGCTGTTCAGTACATTACAGCATCTCACATGATAGGACAGCATTGTTATTACCTTACGTTGTTATTACCTTATTTATACACCACCAATTCCCATCATGGTTCAAAACTGTCAGTGAATGAAACATTTCCAAAATCGTACATAGGGTTTGCAGAGCAAGCTAGTATCGTATCACCTTCAAAATGATACACTCAAAAAAAGTTTTGTGGTTTCTATAGAAATCATGAGGCTGAATATGGCTGAGTGGTTTTTTTTTTCTTTTCCATAAGCTGAAATGTGTAGACCCTGCACATACACAGTAAATAATGATATTCAAGGTACACTACAGAGAAGTCAATTGTCTGCAAAAATAATTCCCAAACTCATGCATTTTACTGTTTCTGCTACATGCACTTTCCCCCAGCTGGGCTTTCACAGCCCAGATTAGTTTTTTCTCCTAACATTTAATGACATTTTTGTGGTATTACTTTTGACACATTAGAGGTAATGGGACTGAATCAGACTTGTATGTCATAGTTTTCTCCAAATCAAAAGACTACTGAAATTCTTCAAGGTATCTCTATGTCAGTGCATTCCCTCGGGAGGGATATCGGTTTGGTTTTTCCCCCCCTCTCTGTCAGTTAATTTGTTCATTTCCATGTATGTTTCTTGAAAGCACTGAGTCTTAATTAGTCCTCTTTAGTTGCTGTTCCCGATAGTAGTTGTGTCTCACTATCAAACGCAGTGGAGTTGAGTAAAAAATAGATCTCATTAAAGCTATCGTTTAAACATGAAATATTGTTACATCTATATCTACATATACACACCCAACCACAAACCTTATACTTTTATATATAAATAAAATGATATACATGTGTATATAGACACATGCACACATTCTGTGTGTGCACACTCACACACACACTATACACCCTTATAACACACATTCCAATTTGCTGACAATAGTTCATATGACCTAAAATAATAGCATACCTATACCCTTCTCTCCCTCCCATGAGAAAGACACAAGGATCAGAAAATTCAACAGGGTTTCAGGCCATCAGCTCCTCCGTGTGGAAGAGTTCTGGGGACACAGAGAGCATGGGGAGGGTATGAAGATGTGTTTACAGAGACGAAAAATGCTACCACGGTTTGGGTGCTAGCCTGGAGCTCCGGAAAACTGGGCTCAATTCATTGTTCTGCCACGATTTTCTCTGTGACCTTGGGCAAGTCATTTAGTCTCTCTGTCCCTCAGGTCCCCCGTCTGTAAAAAAAATGAGGATAAAACCTACCTCGTATGGGTGCTGTGAGGATAAGTACATTAAATACTGTGAGATGCTCAGATATAACCATAACAGGGGGCAGATATGTACCTTAAACAGACACATATTGTTTCTTTCATTTTGTAGCACAAAGCCACGCTGGAGGGGCAGGGGACGTGTCCAGCCAAAGGTTGACAGTGAAGATAGAGACAGGTACAGCAACGTTGAGATGTTCAAAGCAGTGTGGTGGATTTATGTATGCCTCTCCCATAGCTTTAATCCCTGGCATGGCTTTGAAAATTTCAGACACAAGCTTTAGGGATAATGCTGTTTTCTTTATTTTTACCAATTTTTTTCCCAGTGATGGAAGAAAGCAATCCTTCCTGTGCTTCTCTGTTCTTGTCAAATACAGAAGGTGCAGCCTCTAATCCTATGGAACGTGGGCATCTCAGGTAAGGAAGCCTCCAGGTACACGGAGGCAAAGAAAGAGGCTTTTTCCCATAGCACTGTTTCCCATACCCCTCCTTACCACCTATCAGCATGGCTCCTTTTGGAGCAGAGCTCCGATTGGTTGAGTATCCTGCAGCTGTTCAGTAGCAGCCATGGAGAGGAATTCTCAGGAATGAGGCGACATTGACTCCTAGTAAATGTCCACACCTGCTGGCAGGCCACGTTGATGCTATGAAGATCAGCTGTATGCTGGCTCCATCCCCCAAAATCCTGCGGCGCCAGTTCCTTATGGAGTAGCAGCAGAGTTCCTATCTGCCTCCATTTGTGGAAGCAGAGAGTGTGGCTGGGAGAAGGTCAGCATAACTGTGATAGCACAGCACAGACAGAGCAACAAGACCTTGTATTAGAGCCACCTAAGCTTAATTCACACTTTAAGTAGCACCACATTCTAAGAGTATTTCCTTGCTCTTCTTCTGCTTTCTAGCACAAGACTTGACCAATTACTAGGAGCCCCAGCCATGGTCACAGACCAGGACCCCTTTGTGCGAGGTGATGTACAAACACAGAACCAAAAGATAGTCCCCTGGCCCAAAGTGTGTGAAAATATATGAGAGAGAGAAAACAAGAGTACATAAAATGAGAGCTGGTCAGAAAATAGTAAAAAAAAAAAAAATTACAAATAATTTTCAAAAGAAATGAAAAAATGTTTGGGCTAAGATATTCTGACAATATTTAAATTGCAACATTGACTACAGTACTGGAATAGAGTATCCTTATATTCCTCTAGGATGGACCACCAAAGCCACTGGATTTTACCTACAGAAACTTGAGTTTAAGGACTCAAAGTCACCTGCAAATATATGTTCTGGACCTACTGGAAGAAGTTAAGGAAAGGGTATTTCAGCTGCATGGCTCAATTTATAAAACGAAGTATTTCCTCAGGCTCTCCAAGTGTGTTTGCATGTGTGGCACATGCTATTCCCATTACTTTTAATATGTTGCCAAGGAAATGCATAGTGTGCCAATCACATCAAATCCTTCCTTTCCCCAAACACAAATTTAGTAAATCATATCTGCAATTTATTTCTTAATCAAGAGGCCCTTGAATCAGACTCCAGAGACTCATTTTTACAAATTTCAATGTGCAAGGTATGAAAATGAAGAATTTTCAAGTAGGGCTGTCAAGAGCTTAAAAAAATTAATTGCGATTAATCGCACTGTTAAAAAATAATAGAATACCGTTTCTTTAAATATTTTGGATGTTTTCTGTGCATTAACTGTGATTAATCAACAGCCCTACTTACAAGCCATTAGTCTGCTCTGGATACCCTTGTCCTTCCCAGCCCTTCCACCCCCCTCCCCCATACATCAAAAAGAACAAATAATTTAAAAAGGAACAAAATATAATTTAGAAATCAACTTCAAGTGGAAAATATTGGAAGAGACACCAGAGAAATAGCATAAAAGGGAGGATCCCTCCCCCGCAAAAAATATAAATCAACATGTGCTGGGGTTAATACTTTGCACTTTGTTTGATTCCAGAAGCCAGTTTCTTGCTCCTTCTATTTGCAGGAGAGGGCAGATCCTCAGCTGGTGTGAACTGTCCTAGCTGAAGACAATGGAGCTATGACAAGTTACAGCAGCCGAGGATCTACTCCAGTGGGTCACATTCTGCTGCCACTGAAATTAGTAGGAAGGCCCCAATGGCAGGGACATCAAATGGTGCTGGCTCAGGCCCTTAGCCCAGAGAAGAAGTGATTAGGCTCACACTGCAGTAACCCCTCGAGATGCTGTAAAGATACTTACCTCTGTGTGTAGCGCTTACCACCTGGAGTAGGCCCACTGAAGTCAGGTGTTACCTGTAGTAGAAAGCGTTGGCAGAACTAGTTCCCAAAAGCAGCATCAATTGATTCAAAAAAGGGGACCCAACTCCAGTTCTATTTTGCTAAAAAGGTTGGTGTGAAGTAGGACCCAGAAGGAGAGGATAACAAGCTCCTGATTCCAAAGATTTTAAAACATGAAAGAATATATTCCTGATACAGAAATAATAAAATCACTAGGATTTTTAATTTTGGGGCTATTTTCTGATGAATGCCAGAGTTTACTAATGAGAAGAGGGAGTAAATAGTATGCTAATGAAATCCATTTCCATGATTTGGAGATGCAGAGAGAAAATTTAAGCAGTAAGCGATGAAGTGTATGGGCTGTTTTTATATATACACAAGTAAATGTTAGCAACATCGCACTATGAGAACATTTACTGCAGCTAAAAAATGCTCTGCCACAAATCTAGGTTGGGCAATCTCTTTCATTAGGGACAGAAGCCTTTGCATAACTAAATGGTGATGAAATTGCTTTAAGGTGGATGTTTCCCCACGTCGAAGATGATCAAGTAAATAAAGAGGGCAAGATGCCCCCTGCAGTATGTATTTCACCTCAGCGAGCAGCTTGTATTGTATAAAGATTTTCAATAAATAATTCATGATAAAACATTCTGCTTTCCAAACTGGCACAGATGTTGGAAATGGTCCCACATAAATAACCTTTCCAAGTGGCAACACGAATAAAAGTCTAATCACTACCCTGGCTGTGCAGAGTACAAAGTGAACATTTAAATACAATCAATAATCCCAACGTAAAGAGACGATGGCTACACAGCAGGACTCGGTGGGATATAGATTTCAAGTTACAAGTCAACAAAGATGTAATAACTCACCGCAGCTGCTGCATATTCCTCGGAGGCCCACTGCAAGCTCATTCCCCTCCTAGCAATATTCTCAGGAGTTGATCAAAAATCACTGAAGGGCATTTCTTCGCATCAGTGAGATTTGCATATGCTGCAGGTCAGGAAGCAGGAAGTGCAGTTACCAGAGCACAAGTTAGATGGAGGATGAATTTCTAGAGTGAAAAACTTCATAAAAATGAGCATGTGAAGTGATGCCCTGTCGTGGTCTGTAGGATCTGAACTCAGATGCCTTAACCACCACAGCACAGACTTCTACCATTCGAGCTAACAGATTAACACCATTAACTAGTCACTGTAGTAGGCGGCTATGTTCCATGTCGATTAGTCACTAGTGGGGGACATGGTACACAATTGGCCAGGCAGTTACACACAAGAGAAATTCATCCAGGGTCTGAAACACTACTTGGATACATGTTTTTTGTTATCTTGGCCCATGTAGGCACAGCTGATTTCCACATTATTATTCCTCCAGGTGACTTAGCTATCAAAGCTTTTGGAATATTTGCTAAATCTTGAGTAAGATTCTCTCCAGCTTGTCGGAAAAGATAAACACTCTATGAACCACTCAAATCTCAGGGCTCTAGTAATCAGGTACCAAACATTTGCACCATAGGGTGATGATCCTCTGCACAGGAGTGACTTTCACCCTTTGAAAGCAGTTCTACCCTGAAGAGTAGCTATGGAAAAATGGCACCTTCTTACTGAGCACATCTGAGCACTGTGGGTATTCAGCATCAGTTTCCTTACTTTCGTGATCAATGGGGTTTTTATTATATTTTAATCTTGTTATGTCCAATGCATCTGTCCAAGTTTGACCAATGCATCTGCCTAGTCACACCCATCTCTTCTCACACCCATTAGAAACACTGAAAGCCACTGCAGAGCTATAAACCACAAAGCACGGGGGGCATGCGATTGCCTCCTGAAGCCTGCTCAGTAGCCATTCACCTCAAGTGCAGCAGAACGGTCAGGCTCCATTTAGTTCCATATCTAGCACTGGTAGATGTTAGAACTTGGGACCACGGGTTCTGGGCTGCTGATGCCTCCCCATCACCACAGAAGAAAGAGTGGGCTCCCACGGGAGGACCCTGTGAGGCTGGGTTCGGCAAGAAGCACCACCCAGCAGGACCCCTGACTGGCAGCACCCCTCAGCCTCCTGACTGTCCTATCTCCATATATAAACCAGGAAGCCATGAAGGGGAGCTGTCTGAGCAACACCACAAACTGCCTGCCTGTGTCTGCTCCAGGCCCTACACTCTGCAATAGACCCTAGACTCTGGCTTCCAACCCTGGTTTGTCCTTGACTTCACTATTCAATTACTGTCTGTAACCTGGTGCCCGACTCCAATCTCCTGGTAACCAGACCCCTCCTGCCTCCTGACACCTGATTCTTGCCTTGCCTTCTGGCCCATCTCGGACTCTGACTTCCTAATACCGGACTCCTGCTCCCTCCAACCACCAGGTCTGATTGCCCTCATCCCAGTTGTGACAGTATATCCAGCTACTATCTAGCAGTGTGCAAAAATGACAGTAAGGGAGGTCCATGTGGAATGGACTGTGGAGAGTATCATAAAGATGCACATATATGGATAGGGATATTAATATGTGTTATGGAAAACTATGATGGGTAATGGGGAGAGAAGATGAGATCTCTCTCTGGAAGGTTCATTGTGTACATGATTTTGTACAGTTTTTTGTAATTCCTCTGCTTTTATTAACTTAATAAAAAGTTAATGCTTTAAATAAATCACTTGCAGATGAGACACAATAAAACAGTTTACAGTATGTTTCTTCTGATTTGCAGAAACAGCTCACTTCATAAACCGCACTATGGATTTGAAAAAAGATTTTATGACTCACTTTCCTCTTGTGATAGAAGTGGGCAGTCATGATGTCTGTTATCTAGATCATCTAAAGCAAATAAAGTGAAACAACCGCTAACCGTTTTCGGCAGCTGTTGCAAGGAGCACTGGCGCTTAGGGCAGGTCATAAATTTTCCAACAGACACTTTTCTATCAGAAAATGCCAATTTGTTGAAACTGAAACATATTGTGGGCCTGAGCCAATTATGACAACATTCTGACAGACACCAGGCGGTTCTGATGGAACCCAAGCTGCCTGGTTTCTGGCTAGCTCTACTGGCACTGAAGGACGACTCCAGACACCTTCTGTAATGTGAAAAGGACAAAATAGGTGTCACTGCTTAAGACTAGTTCTGAGGAATCTGCTGGCCATGAGCAGCAAAGGAATCCACACTGTTCAAGCTCTTTATTCATGAGCCACAACCTGTATCTGCAGTGTAAAGTCAAGACTCAAGCAGCTGTCATTCATTCTAAAATGAGTTAGCCCGTAGCAGACTATGAACTAATGAATTTATACCAGGCCTACAGGCAGATGTGCACAGACAGGTGGGGACGTAATAATGTTAAATGATAATGCAGATGCAGTACATGCATACCTGCCCACTCTCTATGGACTTTATGGTAAAAAGCATGAAAACAACAATAGCACATAATACCATTTGAAAGGCCTTTATACGTTTATTAAACTTCATGGCACACCTATGAAACAGGCCTCACAACTGCCATCTGTAATCACAAGGCAAAATTAAATCAGAGAAGGGGAGAAGGTTTTTTTATTATTCCCATTTCAAAGATGGGGGAAACACACCGTCTTTGCTATTCTTACATTTCATAGCTACCCCCAAACAGCTTTAGATGAGCATGCATTTGAATTGGCACAGCCTGCAACATGTTTTCCCATAGCTGAGAATCTCTATCATACAGAATCACCTGCAAATGATTTTGGGACAACTAAAATCATATTCAGCCAAAGAGATCTGCACTAACATTTTTTTCTTTCAAATCTTGCACATCCCTCTCCCTAACCTCACTCCAGCTCATAGAATCAGGGCTTTGCGATGAAAAAAAAACAGCCCATCCAGAGTCAACATTTATTTCTCTGTTAGAAGGGGGAAAGCTGTGTTGAAATTTTGAAACTTCTATATACTACACTCCAGTGAAAAATATATGGGATACATTGTCAGAGACAATAAATCAATTTCATGGCAAATTTAACTGATTGGAATACATATGTCTCCCATTATGTCTCAATTTTGAAGACATTTGTGATTAACATAATTTCACACAGGTACAGTTACACAGTCAGTTTACCCCGCAATTTCTTTCTACTTTAAAAACAGTACTTTCTGGTATACTGGCTATATTTTACCCTAAAGAATGATCTGGTAGGGGCACAAGACGGAGTCAGGAGATAGGGTTGTATTCTCAGCTCTGCTGTGAACTCACTATCTTGTCTTATTAGAAAGACAAGGTGGGTGAGGTATTATTTTTTACTGGACCAACTTCTATTAATAAGAGAGACAAGTTTTTGCAGTTGGTCCAATAAAAGATATTACATCATCCACCTTGTCTCTCTAATAGCCTTGGCTCAACATGGCTACAACTACACTGCATAGCTAGCCATATATAACTATTTAATCACAGAGTGCCATGGAGAAGGCGTGTGGTGTAATATATAAGGCACAGGCCTGGGCGTCACCAGATCTGGGTTCTGTTCTTACATTGAGCTGCTATATATTAGTGAGCAAGTTACTTCCCCTCTCTATGCCTCTGTGTCCCCTCCAGCTTTTTGCTGTCGTGTCTATTGACAGTGCGAGCTCTGTGGGGCAGGGACTGATTTCAATTTGTGTTTGTACAGCACCTTGCACATTTGGGTCCTGATTTCAGTCTAGGTGCTACTGTAATACATATAATACACATGCACACCACCTCAGTTTCCCCTTCTGTCAAATGAGAGTCTCATACTATACAAGAGTGTGACTTCAACAACATTTGTTAAGAGCTCATCTGCTCCAATGACGACACTACAGAAATGCCAGCCAACAGAAGGCAACATACAAGGGCACTTCCCATCATTGCCACAGCATCTGTAATATCTTAGTATGAGCCACTAAAAAAGAGTCTATTTCTATTGTCTAGGTTTCTCAGATGGCAACTGTACGCTATATATAAAACAATAAATGAGAACTATTCCTGTTTATAATAAATATATGACTAGAGCTGTGTGAATAAATTATTTTTTTGGTTTGTTGGCAGCTCCAAAAAATAAAAAGAAATTGAGGTCAACCTGAAATCAATTTTTTTTTTAAATATTTTCAGCAAACTGAAAAGTTGAAAAAATATCTTTTCAGGTTCAGTTAAACCTTTTGTTCAACCCAAAATGAGTCAGGTTGTTTATATGTCAAGGGTTTTTTTTTTAAGTTTCTATTTTTTTTTTAATAAAACTGAAGAAATTTTCAAAACAAAAAATCATTTTGTTTCAAAAATGTCAAAATGAACATTTTGATTTTCTTTCAGAGTTGTTGTTTTTTCTGGGGGAAGGGCAGGAGAAAGGGCAGGAGAGAGAGGTATTGACCAAAACAATTTGACAAATTCTAATGGAATTCATGAAATACGTCAGTCTACCCAAATCCGCACATTTCTCAGAAAATAAATTCCAGTTGAAAAATTTCACCCAGTTATGCATATGGCTTGATGAAGTCATTCACCTTCTCTTTGTAACCTCCTAGAACAGTGGTTCCCAAACTTGTTCCGTCGCTTGTGCAGGGAAAGCCCCTGGCAGGCCGGGCCNAACCGCGGCCACTGGGAGCCGCGATCAGCCGGACCTGCGGACGCAGCAGGTAAACAAACGGGCCCGGCCCGCCAGGGGCTTTTCCTGCACATGCGGCAGAACAAGTTTGGGAACCACTGTTCTAGAAAAATAACTTCCCAAAGAAACAGTGTTTTGTTTGACATTGCAATAGGTGATTTGAAACAGCTCGACACACTAAGCTTTCATCCATATTCAGGGTCAAAGTTTTCAAAAATTCTATATAGTAAATCCTCTCTAAGTCTTCCTTCATGAGGCCTGTATTTTATGATGGCTGAGTCAGAGCTGACTTTAGCACTAAACTGAGCCTCCACCGAGAGCTTGTCCCATATGGCTAAGCAGGTCAGAGAAGAAATAACCTACAGCCATTGAAGCAAATAATATCGGATATATCTGTAATCAAGAAAATATCACTGTAACATTATCTCACTCATGTGCTTTTAGAGCCGCCTGAACCATCAAACTCGAGCAAATTTGCAGAGAGGCATTATGCTGGCATGCAGAACTGTATCTGATGTGCGGGGAATGGGGGGAAATCAGATCTTCCTCTAGTTGCTGGTATGCATTAAGACTACATACTCACAGCTAAAGGAGTAGTGCCTTTAACTCAAGGTGGAGCTTGCATTTTTGGTGTGTAGATCCCAGGTTCTGTACCTGCTTACAACACATGGTGCAGTCATAGGTTCTTTACAAAGTGGCCCATCACTCCCCATTCCCTAGGGGACCTGAAACACTATTGAACTTGTTTATCTGTAAGCAGCGTGCTATGTATTTATGGACTGTACCATTTTTAAAGGATGGTGAAAGTGTCAATGAGCTGCCAGAGAATCTCACCCACATCACAAAATCACTGAACATACAGCCTACTACACCTCTACCCCGATATAACACTGTCCTCGGGAGCCAAAAAATCTTACTGCGTTATAGGTGAAACCGCGTTATATCGAACTTGCTTTGATCCGCCGGAGTGCGCAGCCCCGCCCGGAGCACTGCTTTACCGCGTTATATCCGAATTCATGTTATATCGGGTCGCGTTATATCGGGGTAGAAGTGTATATAGTGAGGTCAACAGAGAATCACTCAAGCTACCCATCAGCCACCAGGATAAACCCATTTATTTGTTTGTGAGGACGCCTCCTTGCTTCTTGGAAGTCCTATGTCTGCATGAATTGTTCCTTGTATGATGTCACTGTTCATAATCTCATATCTTTCCCATTGGTTTAATATCTGAATGCAACCAGTAATTAGCTAAAAGGGACCAAATAACTGTGTTAATTGAGTCAATCTGATTACCCTGTGTTCCAGCTGATGAATATGAGATATTTTAAAAAATTAAAAAGCTATTAGACTATTGAAAATAGTTTTGAACAATAGTCTCTAAATACATTATTTCCACATTTAAAGCCTAACCGGTAAGAGTGTGAGTGCTGATATAACTGAAGATAATGGTCCAATCCCTCCAATATTATTGTCTAATTAGAGAATTCTGCTTGAGTGGAAATTCATTTAAGTAAGCAACATCTGTATATTGTAAAGAAAGATTAAGAATGCATTAGGTCAGGCCACCAATTCTTACTATTCAGCTAGGCAATTAAAAAGCCATCTCTATGATCTACCACCCTGACCTCCCTTGTTGTATTTTCTGCTTTATCAAATGCAAACTAAAATCAGTAACTAACCCCATTTTTTGCCGGTTCTTTTTGTTTACTGTAGCTGTGGCAAAGCAGGCTGCTTCCAATAAACTGCTGCCACACAGCAAAGTCACTCTGTCTAAATGGGGGTGGGGGAAATCATGTGTATATATATGAAAGCTGGTGTTCTAGATCCAAAAACTTCTGCCAAATTCCTGTACTATGAGCTCTTTTGTGGCTGTTAAGCCCTGCTGTGCCAGCTTCAATTTAATGTGGCAAAACATGATTATCTCCAGAAACGTATGTGAAATCAGGATTTCTGGCTGTATACAGGGAGATTTATCTGGTACACTCTGCGGGACAAAGGAAGACAAGGACAATGGGGGGGTTGTGAACGATGAGGCTCAAAAGTGGTGGGAATTCAATCTGGAATTTGACTAAATAAAACCACTTGTAAAAATTACTGAAAAATAAAAGCAGAGTCATGGGGCATAAACCCACAGATTTAACCTGTAAAATCTCATGGCCTTCAGAACCTTCAAGGTATGCAAGTGTGGCACATGGTTCTTTAAACCATAACACATTAGCCTGCAGTGGCAAGAGGCTCTTTCCATAGGACACAACATAATCATATCTTGGGGTAGAAGGGGAATTTCAAGTTTCACCACCATTCAGCACATAACCAGAAGTTTCATGTGATCTTAGCAGCACAACATGATTTTTTGTCTTTTTGTTCAATATCATGTCAATGCACCAGAAGTTAATCACATGCTCAAAGGTATTTCTGAATAAAGATGAGCTTAAGCACATGCATAAAGTTTAGCATAAGCTTAAGAGCTTTGCTGGTTATCTTGCTTCAGACAGTGAGATCTTTTTGCAATTTTCTTTTCTTGACTATAAATTTTGTTTGATAAGGTTTGTTAAGATAAGGTGACATAGGAAAAATTTCAGCTATTTGTTAAGCATCCTCAATAGCCTTTCATTTCTAGTTGGGCTGAAACTTTCTGTGGCCCGCATAATGGAAATAGTGTTCAAAGCATTCAGTTTTTTTCCCCAGAATTATGCTTGTTTGATGGTCCTTTACCTCTGACTCTGCACATCAGTTTATAAAAATGTCTCCTTTTGATTTAGCTTGGGGGGAAAAGGGAAAGTGCTTTAACATTTAAAGCAAAGCTGAACAATGCAGTACTGTTGGGTAATTCCAAAAGCAACGTTAAAAGAGGATCAGAGGAAAAAGCAGCATCTGTTACAAAAAAAACGACATGGCTCCTTGAACCTTCCCTAAGGCTCTGGGGATTCAGTTACAATATTCTTTCAACTCAAACATTTGCAGCAACATTCTTTGCTGTAACCCAAAATGACATTCAATATTGTGGATTAAAAGTGATTACCTTCTCCAACTGGCTGAGGAGAATGTTTGGAGAATCCTGACCTGGGAAATTTTGTTTGGGAGTATAGTGTGCAGCTCAGAGGGTCCTGAGGACGCCGATCCACTGGTGAGGAAGTTGCTTATTTTCCTGGCGAAACATAATTGCACCCAGGATGTTCTCTCCTGACACAATACAGGACTATAAGCGAATACAACATTCAGGAAATGCTACCTGTAAACAAAGAGTAATGTGTAAAACATACCAGAGTTTGATATTGCAAATACTTAAGCACATGTGTGATTTTATTCATGCAAATAGGTCCCACTGAAAATTTTGAAGGATGGGGCCCTGGGATGGCAGGCATGTGTTGTAGTATTTTTTGTGCTGGTGTTTGTCTTTGTGTTTAGTTATTACAGGCTTTTTCTTAAAACACACACACACACAGAGTAGGGAGCCGTTTATGGGGACCACATAATGAGAGATGGGCTCTTCTCATGGTATTTCAGTTCCTGGTTGGTGGAACCTTCACAAGAAGACCGGCTCTCACATTCTGCAGCCCAATAATCCATTACGGACCAAGAAAAACAACACACAAATACATGAAATTGGGACCCAATTGGAATTTTTATCTCACCCATCACCCAAACAAAATATTGTTAGTGCGGATAAATGGAGCCTGACTCATTTCTGCTCCTGCTGTTTCAAAATCAGAAAGAAATGGTGAGGTTTTGCAAAAATTAAAGCCATTCCAGCTTGCCTATTACTTGTTTGAAACTTTTATCCCAACACCTGCCTGACCCAATTCCCCTATTTGCACCAGAACATTGATGGTTCATATGAAATAGAACCTGGATTCCATTCATTATTGGCTTGTGTCATTGCAAAACGGCTTCCTTGGAACACAAATGTAAATCCCATGCACATTCCCTAGTTCAACAATCACAGTCATTCATCACTGCTAAGGCTCTGTACTTGTCTAGACACCAACTCCCTTGGCTGTGTCCAGGACCCACTTCTCAAGTCTGCGTGACTGATTCAGCTTGCATATTGACATGTGCTCCTCCTGACTGTTCATGCCTCTCTCAGGGGTAAGGATTCATTAGCACATCAGCAGGTGGTATCCTTAACATTTCTGCAAAATGGGTCTTTGGATGAGCAGTCCCAACTGACTATTGTCAACTGGCTAAAACTTGTACAGCAGCCTCGATAGTTGGGACCTAGATTAGTCCATAAATTTAAGACCTACATAGGATGGAGCAGCTATTTACTACAGCACCTAGAGACAAGACGACTAGATTGTACGGTAGGCACAGACCTGATCAAGGAGTGGCTGCATTAGCTGCACCACCCCAATTTGTTCTTCACAGACACACCTGCGTCACATTTCCTTCCCTACTTCCGCCTTCCTCAGGGGGTGTGGAGGGCTGTACCAGAAGCAAAATCTGAAACCTCCAGCAACATTTTAGCTGTGCTGGCCACATATGAAGCCAACTCTCCACTCACTTCCTTCCCACCTACTGTGGTAAGGGAGTAAGCAGGCACACAGTATCTGCTCACTGCTACATTTCGGGACCCAGGTTCTGGGAATGTAAGAAATGGTTCTTTCTCCTCCTCTCTCATATAGTTCAAGTTATTTAACCTTTGTTTTTTCCATACCTGAAATGGGCTATGATAAAAGATAAGGATCAAAATAGGTTTTTTAGTGACCTTAAAAGAAAAAAAGGAGAGATACCTGGAATTAAACTAGTGCCAGCTTTTCACTTACATGACGACGAGCAGTTTGGAGAAAATATTGCCCCATAATCCCAGAAAATGTCCTCCTAAAATCTTGGAAGTGTACCAGATTATCTATAGTCAGAATTTATTCCATTTGCCTGTGCAGGTGTGTGTTTTAATGCACATATTAAATTTTAAAGAGATTATTTTTAACTAATCATATAAAGTGGCATTCGTGCAACACAAATATTTGCTTTGTTCCTTCAACACACTTCCAATTATGCTGAAAATTTCAGTGAAATAAAATTATAGCAGGTAGAATATTAAAAGGGAGAGGGGAAAAAATTCACAAAGCTGTAAACTTCAAAGGGAATTATATACTTTGATTTTGGATTGCATATTCCAAATACTCACATTTTTCTACACAGATGTCAATTCAGGATGTAGGTAATAAAGCAGGTTCCTTTAAGATTAAAAAACATACATTTAAAATGATCAAATCTAACCATATTCCGAGTGTGACAGAAGTAAGTGATGTATTATTAGTTCTCCCGTGAATCTCATTGAACCATCTCACTGTCTCAGAGCTGGGGTCTGTCAGCCATGCAGGTCCCTGCCAAGAAGGGCAGCATTCTCCATCTGCTGATGAGCCCAATCTCAGTAAAGACAAAACACTGATTTTATTTAACTCTGTTCCAATTATTACAGCCAGATTATTCACGTGCCCAGCAACCTGGGCTGGGCATAATGAAGAGATTACACACTCAGTTTGGAATACGGGCAACTTGGAATGGGTTTTATTAAAACTTAAACCATAAGAAACGTGGGATAGTTCACCTAGGTATCGCACAAATGGCAATATATTTGGCTCTGAAGCACAACACATGGTATCCTTACTGAAAGGGGGGGAATATTATATCATACATGATTTCTCCATGCAAAAAGTAAATCCATGAATATCACAGAGCACAAGGCATTGTAACGTAAGCTTAAAAAATAAATAAAGGAGGAAGATTGGCACAAGCCTCGCAAACAGAAAATCATAGACATTAGTTATTATTAGGATATCTGCGCTAGTGAAGGATTATTTCCCATAGAGCTTTATTATTAGCGGTTGTTTTGAAACAGTACCTAGAGGCCCTCAATGAGATTAAGGCCCCATTCTGCTAGGTACTGTACAAGTACACAGTGAGAGACAGTCCTGCCCCTGAGGAGTTGACAATCTAAGGGATGGTCTACATGGGGAAATAGCCCGGAATAACTCTTGCACAGTAATTTTGGATTAAGCTACGGTACAGCAGGATACTTTTAGTGCAGACAAAAAAAGTATCTAGCTTACTTCATTCTTCATGTAGACAAGCCCTAAATAGCATGACAAAGAATGGGAGGGGAAACAGGCATAGAGAAGTGAAAGGACCTGCCTGAGATCACACAGCAGGCCAGTGACAGAACTGGGAAGAGAACTCGTGTCTCCTGAGTCCCATTCCACAGCCCTGCCCACCAGACATATGTTCTATGTCTTGATACTGTGGACTTCCTTCCAGACAGAGCTCCTCTCGGGCACCCGTTTACCTTCCCAACTTCAGGATACCACCTGTAAGTTGTGCTCCTCCCATCAGCAATCTCCACTGCTCTCCTCGTTCTAAGTAAAACTGCAGATTGCCTTCACCCTCCAATATTTTTGCTTGCTGCCCTCCCCGTCCGAGGGTTTGTCTACACTGCAATTAAAAACCTGGCTCGGGCGGTGGGGCTGTTTAATTGCTGTATAGGCGTTCGGGCTCAGGCTGGTGCCTGGGCTCTAGGACCCTGCCAGGTGGGAGGGTCCCAGAGCTCAGGCTGCAGCCCCAGCCTGAACATCTACACTGCAATTAAACATCCCCGCAAGCCTGAGCCCCGCAAGCCTGAGTCAGCTGGCATGGGCCAGCCGCAGGTGTCTAATTGCAGTGTAGACATACCCACAGTGTCATCCACAAATGTGATGGCTGAATTTATACCAAAGTAACAAAGAAAGCCCCACACAGCACAGAGATATCCTTATTCATTTTTTATTTTAATTAATTCCATATAGTTAAAACATCTTCGGGAAATTCTAAAGATATATCTACTGTGCAACTGGAGGTGTGATTACTGCTGCTTTTAGCTGCGATAGCTAGTTGAAAGCAAGCATGGGTGTGCCTACCTGAGCTGCAAAGATGTGGCAGCAGGTCTGGGGCATGGCAGGGAATGTGAGTATGTACCCAGGGTTCCAGGCAGGCTTGTACCGTCCACGCTGAAGCCAATGTCACCACATCTCCATTGCTCTTTTTAAGCCAAGCTCCCAAGAGTAAAGCTAGCATTGGCATGCCTATACGAGCTGCATTCACACCCCTGAATGCCGTGTAGCCATAGCCTTCGAGTCTCCTGGGACTGTAGTCCAAGTAGAAGAAAAAATGAACGATTGAAGAAAAAATGAACGATTGAAAGTCCAAGTAGAAGAAAAAATGAACGATTGAAGAAATGAACGGTTGACAAGGTCCAGTCTTGCTTCACAGGTTCCTCACTGTCAGCATGGTTTTCCTCATTTTCAATCTAAGTTTTCCATTTACATTTCATCCTAATGTTCCTACTGATACTCTTTGTATCCTCAATAGAACATCCGTGTTTTCATCCTTCACATATTTACAGGCCCCCATCCTGAGTTGGGGATCTATTCTACTTAGTATTTTTAGGTGCTTACATACTTTGCTAAACCAGGGCCCAAAAGACCTAAGTTCTAACAATTTATATCAGAAATCAAAACGGTTTGATAATTTAAAAAAAAAAAAAAAAAAAAAGGTTCCACCATAAATTGGAACTTTGGGTGCTCACTCTTTGTTGTTGAATATGTTCATATCAAATCAGATATTAAACCTATAAGCCTGCTTAAAACCCCAGCCTCAGATAAATTAAAATAAAAAAAAGCCAGAAACCAGGACAGATTCAACAAGTCATCTAAGCCATGATAAATCATCTAACTCCTGGGGCTTTGTAGTGATCTCTTAAATAAGGCTTTGTTCAAAAGATGATGAAAATATTAACTACATAGCCATAAATATAGGTATGTGGCAAAGCTATTGTAGAGGGACCTTTTAATGTGCAACTTTTATAGCCAACAATGGAATTACAATTTTTCTCTGAATAAATCCATAACAGAAAAGGTGAAATGTCTAGACAGATTTAATCCAGGTAAGAGCTATTGTATAAAGGCAAGAGGAATCAGACTTTATTTAATGGGGTTGCAGCTGTAATACGATAAAAGTCAGAGAGGTCGCACATGGATTACGTTTCCCTAATATAGGCATGAGGGTCTCAGCCCTGGACCCAATCTCCGTGACTTCTAAGGAATTTGCCCGTTTTAGTCTCAGTAATATTTAAAAGAACAATGAGAATAAACAGTTCTGTAGTGTTTCATTGGTAGATCTCAAAGTGTCTGACAAAGGTGGGATGAGTATCATTCTCCTTCTGGGGAAACTGAGGCACGGAGGTTCAATGAATTGCTGAGGATCACAGAGAAAGTTAAGCAGCAGAGCTGGGAAATAAATCAGTGTTTGCTGACCCAGAATCCAGTGACCTCCTACACACCTGTAAACTGAGGGTGTATCTACACTGCAAAAAGAGATGTGTTCTTAATTTGGGTTAAAATAGCAATGAAGACACAACAAATCTGCTTTTAAATAATGTTAGTAAGCAAGTTGAAGCCTATAGAGGAGCCTGGGGTTGAACTCAAGATGTTAACCAAGTTAAAAGCAGAGCTGCGGTGTGTTCACTGATATTTTAACCCGAGCCAGCTAACCCAAGTTAAGCTCTCTCCTCCCTCCCCACCCCCAGTGTAGTCATACCGAGGGGACAGGTAGACTCACTCTTCAGTTTGCTGTCCCCGTGCTTCCTCTGCTGTAAGCATGTCAGTTACAAATTATGAGTGGAGCAAAAATCAGAATATCTGTCCAAAGGGAAATTCTGATATTTCAACATTTGTTTTCATCCCAAGCCAGGAGGGGAAAATTGAAATTTTTCATGGAATGAAAAATTCGGAAAATTTTTCAAAAAAAAATAATCAAAAACTCTTTCATTTTGAGTCAGCTCAATTGCATCTGCTTAGCTGCTGTGTTGCCTCATGAGAGGGTAGTTTGAGATTCTCACGGCCTCATTCCGCCCTATGAGCTGAAGCTCCCTGGGTGGATAACATTTCCCATGATGCACTGGAGTCAAGGGGCTCCCACAATGCACTGCTGTGGCTCTCTCAGAGGACAGCCTGTGGTTCATCATTGGAGATGTAATCTAACCAGGGAGCCTGGGCCCAAAAAGAAGAACGAAGGCACTATACATGCAAACTGTGACTCCCATGAGGCACCTCAGCAGCTGACACAGACAGCTTAATGTAGAACTGATCCAAAATGAAAATTTTGGTTCAGTTCAATAAATCAAACTATGTCGATTTGGGTCAGGTTTTGATTTTTCTCAATAAAAATTGTTGGCAAAATTTTAATTTTGCAGAAACTGCATTTTCCAGCTAAAAAAACCACTGATGGAATATTCTTGACATGCCTTATCCATAATGTGAAGAACAGGACAGCAGAGGAGCAGAGATACAGCACAGATTTGTTCAGTCCCATATTCCAGGACAGCTTCCTGCCTACCGTCCACCATGTCAACACCAGTGCAACTGCCAACAAAAGAAAAACAGAAGGAGAAGCCCCCACCGATGCAGTAAGGATGTGAGTAGAAAGAATAGGAGCTGGGCTCTGCAACTACCAGAGAAGAAACAACACCAGGACCAGCAATGGTCACATGAAGCATAGCCCTTCTGTGCCAATTTAAAGGATTAAATGATGGATTACTGTTTGCAAAGTGCTTCAAACAGGATACGCGTATGTAAACGCTAAAGACAATTCATAGAAGGTTGAAGGGCGAAATTTCAAGGACAAGCCTCCTCATAGAAATCATACAGGGGACTACCAGGAAGCTTTCAGTACCCCACAGCCCCTAATTGCTTCTCAGAATGTCTGCTTTCCACGCCTTCACTTGTACATGTGACATTAAATAATAGCAGATTCAGAGACATAGCACTGTCTTAAATGCCAAGCATTCTGATTTATCAACTGCACCTATCTGCATGAGAGATATGGACACACCACACAGTGCACCAACAATTCAAACCCGTTCTTAAAAGCCCACATGGGTTAACAGCTACCGCCAAACCTGGCAATTAGGGATTGGCAATGGACTGTTGTACAGGATGGTGTGGCAGGCTGCAGGCAGGGCTGCTAAAGTAATGGACTATTATAATGAGTTATGTGTTATCAGAGTATATTTTTTAAAGAATTGTGGAACTCCTTGCCTGAGGAGGTTGTGAAGGCTAGGACTATAACAGGGTTTAAAAGAGAACTGGATAAATTCATGGAGGTTAAGTGCATTAATGGCTATTAGCCAGGATGGGTAAGGAATGGTGTCCCTAGGCGCTGTTTGTCAGAGGGTGGTGATAGACGGCAGGAGAGAGATCACTTGATCACTACCTGTTAGGTTCGCTCCCTCTGGGGCACCTGGCATTGGCCACTGTCGGTAGACAGGATACTGGGCTGGATGGACCTTTGGTCTGACCCAGTACGCCCGTTCTTATGTTCTTATGTAATTATTGGAAATAAATATTTTTGATTGAAAAATGTAATGCAGATGGTGGCTCTCTCTTACTTTGCCAGCTACTGCTTCCCTGTTGAGCATCCAGCCCTTCCCCCGCTCCTTGTATGCCTCTATTTTGAAGGCCTAAGCGGGAGCTAGGCCTGTTTTTAGCCCTCTGCACCATATCTCCCAATCAAAATATGTGACATGCAGCTAAAATGTAGACTACCTATATTTTGTTGCATACTGTGATTTTGTAAATGTTTTTTAATGATAAAATCTGTTTTAAGGATGTTTGCTTACAGTGTGAATTAAATAAACAGGTCTTTTTGTTTTTGTTTTTTAAGAAAACTGGAAACACAAATTCCACATGAAACAGTAAGGACCCTGCACGTTGGTTCTCACCAAGATTCCAACCCTGGCTCTCCGATCACCAGTACTGACTTCTACCATTTGAAGTGAAGTAGTAACTGTATCCTCTGCGTAGACCAGACACTAAAGGGGAACTTAACATGAGATTTGTTAGTGGGTCAACGAGACTATTTCATAGACAGCAGGAAAATATTGGAGAGGAGGGATTCTGGGTTCTATTCCTAGTTCTGTGGTAGGAGCAGGGTCTAAGTTAGATCAGTGGTTAGACACAAGATAGCCAAGACCAAGGTAGCACATCCATTCCAAGCTGTAGTGTGGCTAAGTGAGAAAGACTTGGATCTGCTATATTAGAGACCCACGTTCCCTTCCCCCAGCTCTGCCCGAAGTGGATTTGTGAAGCCTCTCAAGTTAACTTATTTCTAAATAGGAAGAATTTTACTTCACTGCTTTCTAGGGTAAGGTACAAGATCTTTTGCATTACTAACAGCTCTGAAATGCACAGAAGTATAGACAGTAATCAGTAGAGAAAAGACCAGAACTCAAGGTCTACTGGTTCCCAGCTCAGTGTACTTTCCCTTAGGCTACAAAGTATATGAAGAGGAGTCAGTCAGTGTTTCTCTCTCTCTCTCCCTCTCCCTTTCCCCCAGTGGTGCAGTGGAACATTTAGACTATTTCAACTGACGTGTGGAATATTCATCAAAATTGAGAGCTGCACAGGGATGAATTTCACCCTAAATTCTCATTTCAAGGAATTATCCTCGCCCATGTCCAAATAATGATTCCATTATTGTATCTGAATACAATTCCATTTAATAACATTTCATAGCATACTGATACATATTCGGAATGGGAAAGGGAAATTTAGTTATATGCAATTCTCCAGTCACATTAAAAGGACTGGGTATTTATACACAGTGCGAGGCTGTTGGAATTTGGGCAGTAATGGCGGTCACTGGCACTCGCAAGATGGTGCTATAATCAATGCCAAAAATCTAGCAATTTCATGGTATGTGGTTTTTCTACAGAGGAAGTAGTCTGCCAAGCTGTATTTCAATGTTTATTCCCTATGTCACTTCAATTTCTGAGCATAGCTTAGAAGTAGCAAAAAAAAAAAATTAAATTTAAAAAACTATAGTCTGCCTCGATGGATCAATAAAAAAAGGATGATTTCCTTTTACATGTCAACATTTATTAATCTTGATCATTACTCCTCTTTCTTTTGTATCAGGGGGTGGCAGGTTGTTAACTGAGAGAGAAATTAATTAAGGAAAGAAAGAAGTTTTGTTCAATTCCATGCCCCACACCTTGCCCTTCATTTTTAAAAATGTCTAATGATGTCTTTAACAACTAAAAAACGATATTAACAGGATAGTTCATAGATTCGTAAAAAGATAAATGGACACAAGTCAGATATCAGGAATGGCAATATACAAAAACCTGTAGGAGAACACTTCAACCTCCCTGGCCACACAATAGCAGATGTCAAGGTAGCCATCTTACAGCAAAAGAACTTCAGGACCAGACTCCAAAGAGAAACTGCTGAGCTTCAGTTCATTTGCAAATTTGACACCATCAGATCAGGATTAAACAAAGACTGTGAATGGCTAGCCAACTACAAAAGCAGTTTCTCCTCCCTTGGTGTTCACACCTCAACTGCTAGCAGAGGACCTCACCCTCCCTGATTGAACTAACCTCGTTATCTCCAGACTGATTCTTGCCTGCATATTTATACCTGCCTCTGGAAATTTCCATTACATGCATCTGACGAAGTGGGTATTCACCCACGAAAGCTTATGCTCCAATACATCTGTTAGTCTTAAAGGTGCCACAGGACTCTCTGTTGCTTTTCATAGATTCAGAGAATTTAATGCCAGAAAGGACCATTAGATGATCAAGTGTGAACTCCTGTATACAATAGGCCATTACATTTCACCAAGTATTGCTCTTGTGTTGAGCCCAATAGTGTCTTTGACTAAAGCATCTCTTCCAGAAAAACACCTGGTCTTGATTTGAAGACGTTTTTTATATTTATTTTGGTCTTCAGAATCAGCAATTGCATCTGTTGGGTTTTAACTTTTTTCTTCCTCCCCCCCCGAGAAAGAGATCCATCCTTTCTATAATAAACACAAGATGAATCGGATGATGGTTTAAACGATTTTTTTTTTAATTCCCTCGATACTGGAGCAAAACGAAAAGCCAAGGCAGCTTTATTCATTTCAACATTAACATAATATCCTCTTTTTGTGCATCCGCATTCTCTCAGAGGTAATAATGTTGCTTTTTTAAAATCTAATATTGAACCTCTGAGTATCCCTCCTCCACCTTTTCATGGTGACTACAGAAGATTAGTGACAGCAGGTCTATTAGTGTAGAATGACACAAAAATCAGTGGCAAGTGTGTAATGCTTCACGCTAACTAGAGATGAATTAAGCTGAAATAGAAATCGCCAAGTGTTTGGAATCCAATGGAACTGGAAGGAGAGAGTCAGGCATTTTGTACACCCAGTGGTGTGGTTTCAAGGGAATACAAGAATCTGCATCTTCTGTAAAGTGTACAGTCTCCTTCTTACGACTGAAAGTCTCTCTACCTGGATAAAGAAAATTCCAGGCATGATATCAGAGATCTAGACTAGACTTGATGTGAAGTGTTCACAATGGAATTTTAAAAACCTGAGAATTTTAGGGGTTTTCACATTAAGGTTTTGTTGTTGCAAAATTCAATCAAATTTCCACACACACCCCAGACACGTGCACATGCAAGCCCTGCAAAAGTTCTCGGTGGTCTTCCTCAAAATTGGCCACCAGCTGCCTGTTAAAGACCCGAGGAGAAGAAATGCACCCTGGGTCCAAAGGCCCACCTCAGCTCATCCAGTCGCACCAGGATGTGTAGACTGCAGAATGGAGTGCTGGCTTCTGAGGATTTCTATAAGGTTTGAGGGACAAAACTTTAGTTTTGTGGGCCCAGCCCAGTTCTAAAGCATGCCTGTGTTTGCTCTCAAGGCTCTACAGCAGGGGTCGGCAACCTTTCAGAAGTGGTGTGCCGAGTCTTCATTTATTCACTCTAATTTAAGGTTTCGCGTGCCAGTCATACATTGTAACGTTTTTAGAAGGTCTCTTTCTATAAGTCTGTAATATATAACTAAACTATTGTTGTATGTCAAGTAAATAAGGTTTCAGAATGTTTAAGAAGCTTCATTTAAAATTAAATTAAAATGCAGAGCCCCCTGGACCGGTGGTCAGGACCTGGGCAGTGTGAGTGCCACTGAAAATCAGCTCGCGTGCCGCCTTCGGCACCCGTACCATAGGTTGCCTACCCCTGCTCTACAGCCTGGCTAGTCCAACATAAGACACTGCAGAAATGAAAATCATAATTACCGATTCCAACGGCAGTCTTGTTAATCTAATGCAGCCTTGCCAAGTAGCCTCCCTTCCTGAAAAATCTCTCCTACAAACCCACCTGCTCTACAAACACTGAGTGACAAACAGCACCTCTGTCTGCACCCTGCGTGCACTGTACGGGCTGGTGACTTTAATTTCCAGCCTATGAAGAGCAGTTATTCTGTTTTCTTGGGATCCTTTTACTGTTGTAATACAACGTGTGCCTGCCTAGACTTTTTCTGAAGTCACTCAGAAGCAAGGGCAGGGCTGACAAATGCAAGTTTGCTTACTGCTAGACTCAGCCAAAAATCTGCTCTTGTCTGACAGATGTTTCTATTTAAAGCCACAAGGAACCATATGGATCATTCCTCCCTATCAGTCTCAAGAGCAAACCCAGCAAATCCAAGAGCCAGAAATTTGCCAGGAACAAACAAAAAAGCTAATTAGATCAGTGGACAAAATTTGGATCAAGATTAGAGGGTCTGACATAACAATAGGATTAGCCTATTAACAAGCCATCACAAGGATTGGCATTGTATCATTTTCAAATAAGTTTTCACATTTCAAAAAGCAAGCCCTGGAGGAGGGGAGGGGGAGTGTGTATATATTTTAACATGTGCTCCACTTTGATGCAGAATTCAAAGAACAGACCATTCCATTCTTAGCTATAGAACATCATGTTACCATAATTCTTGAAAGATTTAACAATTGCTCTTGGACTCAATGCCTGTGTATATACTGATAACTGCATGTAAGGACTTGTCTACACGGCACAGTCATGTGCACTAGAAGGGTGTGAGCTGTAAAGGGCACCAATGTGTTGCATATTAAGTGGCACGTTTAGTCCCTGACTACAAGTTCCCTAGGCCACATTGTGTCCTATCCCTGCAGGTGTGCTAGACTTCCCCCATCTTTTGCTGTCAATATCTGAAGAACCAAGCTTGGAAACAAACTCAGGATTCTTCTTCCTTTGGTGGAGGGAGATTAAGTACATTGGTAGTCACTCACCATCTTCACGTGAGGAAATGAGCTGTTTGGAGGCCTACGATATAAAAACAAGGGGAAATTCTAGGCTCCTGATCCTGCAATCTAATCTGCATGGGAAAAACTCTGCACCTCTTTGTCCCCCATCAGCTTCAATCTAGAATGAAAGTTGAATGTATCCTTCATGCACCGAATCCCTGCTGTAAGTGAAAAACTCAACTCACCTTTAACATGGAAGCTGCCAACGGAGCTTTGCATACGCGTAAGTGAAATGTCACTTGCTACCCCCAGAGAAGAATTTTTATTTAACAAAACAATATACACCCTTTTATTCGATCAACAGAATATATCACTAGCTACTACTTGCTACCTGCTCCATTTCCTTGCGGTCTTCCATCTGTCTCTATCCACCTGTTGTCTCTTGTCTTATACTTAGATTATAAGCCCCTTGGGGGAGCGTGAGCAAGCCACCACCACTGGGTGCACTAGGGTCACACTGCAGGCAGCCTACCTCAGTTTCCTTTCTTAGACTGTTAAAATCAAACTTCACCCAGGCTTTTTGTTGGGCAAAAATAGTTTTCCCTGGGGACAGGGTTGATTAAATAAACTTCAAAGAAAACGCAGAAACTCAAAACAAAGTTCATCCATAAGTCCACACGTAACAAAGATTTCTTTTCCTCTTCTCCGGCCTTCCTGCCTGGGATCTTTCCTGTTTTGGCAGGGCACTTCCAGGCCCTACCTGGCCGGCATCTCAGTCCTAGTACAGTACTTGGGACTCTCTGATAGAGCCTGCTCACTCCTAGACGTCTCCGATCCCTGAACATTCCCTCCTCTCTCCCTGGCTGCTCTTTATAGGGCCATTGCCTGCTTCCTCTCAGGTCTGGCTCACTCGTTGATCAGGGTTGACTGGCCTTAGGCCTTCCAGCCCGTTGGGCAAGCCACCCTGTCACAGGCAGGAACCGTCTTTTTGGTGTATATTTGTAAAGGGCCTAGCACAACGGAAGCCTGCTGCGTGGACTGTGGTGTTACTGTAATACAAATAATAATAATTATTATTATAACACTCCTTACCAGCACAAGGTGTCGAAAGAGATACTTTTAAGCTCCAAGGTATGCTTCCAATCCTGCTGCCAAGGCATTGCTTCCTAAGAGCCTGCTAAGACGATCCTGAAGGGAGCCAACAATCTGAGCATATTTGTCATTCTCTGATTCAAGGAGCTTAAGAGAGATTACAGGAGCATTTACAATTTATCAGTGAATAAACTCTAACTCCAAGCAAAGTAATTAAGTGGTGATATGCTATGAAATATAAACATTTCTGGAAGCTTATACTATCAGGAAATACCGACAGGAGAAAAAAATTCTCTAAAGTACAAGGAATTCTCATTTTAAGCACATTCGTATAAAAGCAAAGGGTTGGGTTAGCTTATTAGACCATAGCTGAGTTCAAATCAATTAATTAGCATATATTCCAAGCCCCAATGCTTAGATTTCTGATGGCACAAACCCTTACACCTTTGACACTGATACTATTAACAGATTTCTTGTCTGGAGATCATTTAAAACACAGCAGCAAAGAACCAGAGGCAGGAGGTGAGGTTTTGCTATTTTCCCCCCGCCTCCCTTTCAAACAGATTGTTAGCTTTGAACAAAGACAGTTAAACGTTTTATTTATGTTTGTGTCCATGTCATAGAATCATAGAATATCAGGGTTGGAAGGGACCTCAGGAGGTCATCTAGTCCAACCCCCTGCTCAAAGCAGGACCAATTCCCAACTAAATCATACCAGCCAGGGCTTTGTCAAGCCTGACCTTAAAAACCTCTAAGGAAGGAGATTCCACCACCTCCCTTGGTAACCCATTCCAGTGCTTCACCACCCTCCTAGTGAAAAAGTTTTTCCTAATATCCAATCTAATCCTCCCCCACTGCAACTTGAGACCATTGCTCCTTGTTCTGTCATCAGGTACCACTGAGAACAGTCTAGCTCCATCCCCTTTGGAACCCCCTTTCAGGTAGTTGAAAGCAACTATCAAATCCCCCCTCATTCTTCTCTTCTGCGGACTAAACAATCCCAGTTCCCTCAGCCTCTCCTCATAAGTCATATGCTCCAGCCCCCTAAGCATTTTTGTTGCCCTCCGCTGGACTCTTTCCAATTTTTCCACATCCTTCTGGTAGTGTGGGGCCCAAAACTGGACACAGGACTCCAGATGAGGCCTCACCAATGTCGAATAGAGGGGAATGATCACGTCCCTCGATCTGCTGGCAATGCCCCTACTTATACGGCTCAAAATGCCATTAAGCCTTCTTGGCAACAAGGGCACACTGTTGACTCATATCCAGCTTCTCGTCCACTGTAACCCCTAGGTCCTTTTCTGCAGAACTGCTGCCTAGCCATTCGGTCCCAAGTCTGTAGCAGTGCATGGGATTCTTCCGTCCTAAGTGCAGGACTCTGCACTTGTCCTTGTTGAACCTCATCAGGTTTCTTTTGACCCAATCCTCTAATTTGTCTAGGTCCCTCTGTATCCTATCCCTACCCTCCAGGATATCTACCACTCCTCCCAGTTTAGTGTCATCTGCAAACTTGCTGAGAGTGCAGTCCACGCCCTCCTCCAGATCATTAATGAAGATATTGAACAAAACTGGCCCCAGGACTGACCCTTGGGGCACTCCGCTTGATACCGGCTGCCAACTAGACATGGAGCCATTGATCACTACCCGTTGAGCCCAACGATCTAGCCAGCTTTCTATCCACCTTATAGTCCATTCATCCAGCCCATACTTCTTTAACTTGCTGGCAACAATACTACAACAATAAAGTGACACATTGAGCAATGTTTCTCTTATTGTCCAGTCCCACCATATGCAAATAGTTCTGCTTCGCCAATTGAAATTTTTGTTTGATAAAGTTAGCTTTTTCCTTTAAATTAAAAATTGAGATGGACCAAATCAGGAATCTTTTATTGTCCCTTTGAGCTTTGGTGTTCCTGATAACAGAATCATAGAAATGTAGAGGTAGAAGGGGCTTCCAGAAATCATGAAGTCCAGCTGCCTGAGCTGAGACAGAATTTAGTAAACCTAGACCATCCCAGACAGGTGTTTGTCCAACCTGTTCTTAAAAACCTCCGTGATGAGGATTCCACAACCTGCCTTGGAAACCTGTCCCAGAGCTTAACTGCCCTTATAGTTAGAAAGTTTTTCCTAACATCTCACCTACATGTCCCTTGCTGCAGATTAAGCCCATTACTTCTTGTCCTACCTTCAGTGGATATGGACAACAATTGATCACAGTCCTCTTTACAACAGCCTTTAACATATTTGAAGACTTTTCAGGTTTCCCCCTCTCCCTGTCATCTTTTCTCAAAGATTAAACATGCCCAGCTATTTTTTGAAGTTTTCTTCATACGTGAGGTTTTCTAAATGTTTTATCATTTTTATTCCTTTCCTCTAAGCTCTCTCCAATTTGTCCGTACCCAGAACTGGACAAAGTACTCCAGCTGAGGCCTCATCAGTTGCCCAGTAGAGCAGAACAATTACCTCCCGTGTCTTACATACAACACTCCTGTTAATACCTCCCAGAATATTAGCTGTTTTTGCAACTGCATCACTTGTCGACTCATATTCAGTTTGTGATCCACTAGAACCCCCAGATCCTTTTCAGCAGTACTACCACCCAGCCAGTGAGTCCCCATTTTTTAGTAGTGAATACAACTTTTTCCTCCCTAAGTGAAGTATTTGGCACGTCTTTATTGACTTTCAGCATGTTGATATGGAAACCCACAAACAAACCAGCTTTGGCTGAAATTTTGCAAAACCTAAACATGCCCAACAAGATTTTACAAATTCAGAACTCTGTCTCTCCATCCCATCATCTCATAAATCCTACTGACAACTGATACTCTGAGATAATTGAACAGGACATAAAGATTTCTCCTTTCTTCAATGGCTTTTGCTTTTGTACTTTATCATGGCAACTGCCTAACGTCACTGGAAGTGCAAGAACCTATAAAAGACATTTTACATTTATCTAGTGCCTTTTGTTGCAAAGAAGGCCAAAGAGCTTTTAAAAGTACATATGTGTGTCACTGAAATGCAGCCACCTCTAAAGGGGGAGAGAGAAGAAAGCAGGGGCAGCATGTAATGGGTGCAGGGCAGATTACACCCAGGGTGGGGAAGGATTTTACCAAGACAAAAGAAAAAGCTTCAGTCCTAGGGAATGTGCCATAGGGACTTTAAGACCAAATATCAAATCAGGTCATGGCTAATGTGTGCATGCAGTGAGTGAGTTGTCTCTCTTAGCATATGTACTGTTTTGCAAATATGGGCCTTGGAGTTCTATGCTAATTATTGTATTTAGCTATATAACAATATCAGAATGTCAAAAGATTGAATTGTGACTATTTGGAATCAAAACTATGATTCCAGAGCACCTAGGCCACTATGCCAGCCTGCATCCTTGCACTCTATTTATGTACAGTATTAGCTATTTTTACATGAAACATTTCATATAATCATGCCTGTAATGAACAGTAATGGAATGACAGTGATACTCAAAACAAAAGTAACCTAAGATCTGTAATGCTAAAAAAAAAAAAAAGTCTGAGAGGTCAAACTAACTTGGTTACGTACAACCAGCACACACTGGCCTTTTCGTTTCTCTGATCCCTTCTGAATGTATTGTTGGGAAGACAGTTTCAAGCCTCTCCAAACGAACGCAGTTCTGATGCTGTGGCTGTTTGTATACATGTCATCCAAACACTGATAAGCATTCAGCTTGATTTAAGACGTTAGAAACATTTGATGTGTGTTAAATAAAAATTATTGTAACTACCTAATACATAAACACCACATGCCTTTTTACAATCATCATTACTTGTATGTGCAAAAAACTGCTTCAAATGCTTCTTCTGAAAACAGTCTGAATCTGGTTATTCTAGCTGCTGTGTATGTACCCAGAACGGTTTGATTTCCCCCAAAGACATGTTTCCAATCCTAGTTAGGCAAAGCACCTCACTTGTTTTAATTCTGAGCTAGTGCATACCAGTCTGTTTCAATCTCAATTAGCCAGTAGGAAATTTATTTAGAAATCTGACAGGGACTATTTGGGGGATTAATGATCACTGATTTATGAATATTGAGTAGCATTTCAATAATCCAAGCAGAGTAATCACTTGTAGCTGAAGCCAGCTCTCCCAGCCATTATAGTCTCTAGCAATCACTCAAAGGCAGTTAAATGATTCTGATTTATGACCTTAACCTACAGGGCCCAGTACATTTGCTCTATCAGTGTGTAAATTCTAAAAACGCAATTCCCTGCATCTCTAGAGAGCCAATTTAAGTCAACATTATGCATGAGCTGAGCATGCTTGAATTCTCAGATCTCTTATTTCACTCATTAAATTTGCACTGAACATCTTGCAATTAAAATTTCATATAGATTTCTTCTTATGATTGACATTTGGCCTTGGCAAAATTAGTTTAAATTTTGTTTCTCTGAAGATTTAGAAGTGGATAGATTGATCTAGACATTGTTTTTTGCAAGATGATGATGATGGAGCACTAATGTTTTGATTAGCATTTTGAAAGCCTACCTTTTTGTTGAAAGACTGCCTATAAGTAATAAGAGAAAGCAATTCAGTAGCCATAGCCACGTCTCTAGTTAGTATTACAGAGTCAAAAGCACTGCCACACAAAGTACACATGTGATTCCCCCCCCCCCCCTTTCCTGCTTTTTAGGCCAATGTGTCTAACTGGGGTGGAACAAATTGTGTCTTCCAGTACAAACCAACACGTGCTCACTTGCCGTGAGTAACCAGGAATTTTATTATGTGTTTTGAAAAGTAAAACCAAGACAGCTAAAATGGAGGAGGAAGTAATAAAACGTTTTCAAGTGTTGGTTTGCAGTGCTGGATATTTAAGGACAATACCTTATGACATAAGGTAATCATTTGAAGAAACAAAGAGCATATAGATGGAATGGAACAGTGGATTTGCCATGCTAAATCAGATCATGAGTTCATTATTTCTGGTATCCTGCCCCCAGTGCAATAGGTTGAGCGGAAGATGAATTACCTCCTGTAATGCACCTAACTTATCGGTTGTTATTGTTTGCACCCACAATATGTTCAGTGCTTTCCAAATGCTAAAGAAAGACAGTCTGCACTGAAAACTCATAATGTAAGGACTGATGGACCAGAGGACTGAGATTAAAGGAAAGGGAACAAAAATAATTTGTGCACAAATCAACACAGTTCACTATAAGCAGCATAGCAGGAGTGAGTCATTAAGTACTTAAATACGGACAAGGAAGGCGCTGTGCAGAATAGCTCAAGGAATGGCAAAGTCGTTTACTTTGTGTAAATACAGCACTGATCTCAACTGGGATTTCTGGGTACTACTGGAATGCCAATAATTAACTGCCACAAGCAGGTAGTGAGAGAGAGGTTGTGTGGTGGAGGGGTTATTTTGCAATTGATAGGTTGGATTTCTGTCAAAAGGATGCAAAGCTAGAGGAAGAATGCTTTGAGCAGATGACAGAGTGTGTTGCTACACCAAGAAAATGTGAATGCGCTTTATGTATCGGCTCAGCGCCAGTAGGGAAAGCTGTAGCATACATAAGGCAAACATGTTTTTACCACTGGGTTGCCTAAGCTGGTGGCAAAATGCTTGCACTCAGTCTATGCTACAGATTCTACTGTCATATTAGAATCCATTGGTGCTGGTGGCCCCAATTCAGCAAAGCACCTGCTTAACTTTAAGTGAATGAGTAATCTGATCCCTAGCTCATAAATCACATAAGCATGTGTGTAAGCCCCATTTACTTCAATGGAACGTAAACGTGTGCTTATATACTTTGCTGACTAGAGATGGGATTACGCACATGTTTAAAAGTGAGAAGGTGCTTAAGTGCTTTGCTGAACTGGGACCCAAGAGAGTACTTAGTAAAAATGCATGTACTATACTTCTCTGGTACAACATACCCATTCTTGCTAGTGGGGCGGGAAGTACACATTTTGGGGGAAGCCCAAAAGAAGGTCCAAGGGATCTACATTGAACAAAACCCTAAGCATCCCTCAATGCCACCTGGTAAAGGATATTACAAGAATATCCTGATCCTAGTATGTACATTCCAGTTCCCCCAAGTATGTCATGTAAGATCTTAAATGAAAGCCAGGCTCACGCTGATCATTAATATTGATGTGAAATGTACATACAAATACTATATAAAAAAGTAATGGATGGATAATGAAAATATGTTCCTAAAGTGTGACTCAAAGCAGAGTTGACAAACAGTTTTCTGCTTGACAAAGGATATATATTTACCTGTCTATCTGGGTCCACGTGTAAATTAAGCATTGTAGGCCGACAACGGAGGCTCCATTTACATACAAAGTCAACAAGGGGATGGGAAGTCAATAAGGAGACAAGACAAGACAAGGGAGACTGAACCACAGGGGGTTGTCCTGCCTCTGGAGGCAAAAATGAACTTTGGGGAATTTAAAGGAAAGGGGGAAAGACATCCCGTTATCCTGTACCTAGGAAGTAAATGGACAGCATGTTTACATTCATAAAAATGAGACCCCAACCAGCCTTGGTTGGAAACACTTCAAAAAGGTTTTGGGTAAGATAACACTGCTTTAGACAGCAGGTTACACTATAAGTTTAGTCTCTAAGAAGCATGTATTGATTTTGTTTTATATGTAACCCTTCTGTATCCATTTTCCTTACTCACGATCTCTTAAATCTTGATCTTTGTCAATAAACTTACAATTGTTTTCACTATAAACGTATCTCAGCGCTGTGGTATTGTACAACAAGCTGATCCTGAGCTGAATCATTTAACACGGTGTGTGCACTGTTCCTTTGGCGACAGCAGACCTGGTATTACTGTGAGTGCTCAATGGATAAGGGGCAGAACATTATAGGGGGACACTTCAAAGGGGAAGTCGGGTATTGGGGCGACCTATTATTAAACTGCAGAGCCACGAGGAGTTTGTTTGGGTGGCTAACAAGCTGGAGGGATCAGGGGCTAAAACCCAGTTAAGCACGTCTCTCTCACTGAAGGCAGGGGATAACAAGGTATCTCACAGTCCTGGGGACCCCAACAATTGTCATAAGAGTCCCATAGCCTGTGTGGAGAGATGAAATATTCTTCCACTCACCCCTCAGTTTAATTGCACACGTCCCAGCCCTGCTGTTCAGGCCAGATGCTGGGCATAATAATTTGCCCTTCAGCAAATTATAAGCAAAGAAAATGAACAGAAATGTATCTCATTGCTGAATCAAATCAGTGTTGTACTTAAATTCTACTGTATAGCTTAGAGGAAGAAGTCCCATGCACTTTCCTTGGATAGTATCAATCTGCCAGCAGTTACCTAAGGCATATTTTTTAGCAAAATAGTGAAGTCTTTACAGCCTCAGCATAATTACGCTAACATACCAGTATTTTAATATCATCTCTCTGAAATGAAATTTTGTTTCCATGTCCAGTCAATAATTCTGTCTCATCTCAGTGATGAAGAGAGCTCAGTGAATAATTTGTCATGAATAATTTATTGGCTGCATTTCACCTTTCATCTCCCATTGAACAGTTTGTTAAATTCTGGAACATATTCGTTACACAAAATTATTCACGAATAGTTCTTCCCTGCAGATCATTCATTGACAGTTCATTGCAAATATTCAAAATCCTGGCATAGTTACACGTCATGTGGTATTGTTTCTGTTTCCTGATTGGTTGCCTTAAAAGTAATTGACAGGAGGGAGAGATTCAAATTAAATTTTGAGTGTATATGCAATTTGAAATTCATGTTCAGGCACTGAAGTTTAAAATTTACTTTACACATTATTTGTTACTTTTGGCATCTAGAGGCCCAATTGAGATCAGAGTCCCATTGTTCTAGACACTGTACAAACATATATTAAGACAGAGTCCCTGCCCTCAAGTGCTTATAGTCTAAATAGATAAGACAGACAAAGGGAATTTTATCCCCATTTTACAGGTGGGGGAACTGAGGCACAGAGAGACAGTGACTTGCCCAAGGCCACGCAGTAAGTCTCTGAAGGAGATGGAAACTGAAACCAAATCTTGCAAGTCCCAGTCCAATGCCTTAACCACAAAAGTAGTCTTCATCCCTCACAAGTAAATGCGCCAGCGGAGGTGGGGTTGGTGAAGTATTCTTGGAGAGCAAATACAAAAGTAATTCAAATACACTCAAATACAGCTGGTCAGGAATTTTCCATTGGAGGGATATTTCCAATAGAAAATGCACTTCTGCAAAATCAAAATATTCCAGAGGAAATTCTAAATGAAATATTACAGGTCAGTTCAATCTGAATAAGAATATGTTGCTTTTTTAACTGACCCAAAACATTTTTTTCCAATCAGTTCAAAAGCATCAAACTGCAAAACCTTGTGGCGCATTGCCTTATTCCAGGTGTAGTTCTGGCCCTCATTCCCTCCTATGGACCAGGTTTCCTGGAAGATTGTTTCTCCCATAATGCAATGTGGATTTTGGAATGTGTGGTGCACCATGGGAGTCTCATGACTGAGTGCATTATGGGAGATTTTGCTGAGTCCTAATGCCTGGTCCAGAGGGGAGAATGGGGGCATCGGTGTCCTGAACTACAACTCCCATTAGTCAATGGAGTACTACAGGAAAATACCATTTAATATCAAACTGACCCAAAAGAAAGCATTTCAGGCTCCTTCAATAACCAGAAACAACACATTTCCAAATCAAAATTTTTCAAAATTTTCCTTCTACCAAAAATTTCACTCCCATTCAAGACAAAAGACAAACGCTGAAATGTCAGAATTTCCCATGGGATGGAAATTCAAAATTTTGCTCGGCCCTAAACTGAAGTTAGTTGTGCACAAATTATCTGTTGATGTTTCACTCTTGGCTAACTCGGGTTACATATTGCTGTTGGAGAATAGGGCTGGGGCGAGGGGTTGCTTCATTTTATTGCAGTTTACAGAAAAAAATCCCAAGTGAAAATCTCCCACTTTGCAGTGCAAAGAGCAGCTGGTTGGTAATCTGCACCATTCGGGGTTGCGGAGTGAGCACCCCAATGAATTTAAAGGATCTTGTGGGTGAAGGAGACTTGTCATAGGAATGACCACCGCACCTATTATGATGTAGTTCCCTGGGGCACTTCCCAGGCTCCAATCAGCTGTCGTCATGAGCGAAGGCAGGGCTATTTCTTCCCCTGCTGCATGACAGGGAGCAAGCAGGCTGTCCAATGCTTGAAGACCCTCCACTTAGACTTGGGTCAGAGCAAGACTGGGAGTTAGCTGCTGCGTGAGGATATCGAATAGAAGTGCAGGGAAGAACCCGGGGGCCAGTAGGAGAACAACAACCAGTCACCTAGACAAAATCTTTGGCAGGGAAGGGAAATAAAAGGCAGCATGTTGTAATACCACCTCAGAGACTTCGGAGCAATGGGGAGCAATGGGGCCAGCAGCAGGTAAAGGGTTCGGGATGTCACCTAGCTTCTAGTTCTGTTGCAGCTCTCAGCATAGCACGAGCTGGGTGCTTTTAGGGCTTCTTCAGTTATTTAAGTATAAGGGTTTGTTTTGTCAGTCATCTTTATTGTGTTCAATTTGATCCATATTAAAACACTTTAGTGAGCCGTGGAAGATGACACTGTAAAAATACAGATAGCCATCAACATCCAGATCACCATTGGTGACTCCCTGCATAAACACTTCCTGCAATGTGAATCTAAATTCAGCTTTTCAGCCATTAGAGAGATAATCCTACAAGTATGTCACTTCCAGACAACTTGTCGATAACCATCTCCTGCAATCAGACAGCAGGCTTAGCAGTTTGAACATGCACTCTGAGAGATTCATGATTGCAAGGGAAAAATTTGACATGGAAATAAAAGGGTGATGATTTGACTTCACTAAGGAGAAGAGCTGGATGAATTTTCAGACATAAGTGGCTGTCATGAACAGAACATCCCAATCAGCTGCATAATAAATACAGCTGGGTTTTCCTGTCCTGAAAAAATTCAAGATTTCCAACCATTTTCCCATCCTGAATCAGGACCAAAAAATAGCCAAAAAAATCTCCAAAATGTTCATGTACAAAAGTATCTGGAAAAAAAAATTGGTTTGGGTCAATTGAAACATTTCCTTTCGCTCATTTTGAAATGTTGGCATTTCCAATGAAAAAACATTTTGTTGAAAAATTCCCAAACAGCTTCAATGATAAATGAACAAATCTTCACGCTCGCATTCACACAAATGGAAAAGCGTGGACTATTCTTGCTGTAATCCTGTGCCTTATATTACCCTTCTTTATCATTTAGGAATACCTATGCAATACACACAACAGAGCAAAGCCTGCCCACAAAACAGATGGCCCAACGGAATGTAAAAGCGTGCTGTATAAAAAGCATCGCTTTTAAAAACAAGCCAATTTACAATTAATAGCTAACAGTTTCCAGACTGTAAAACTGGCTGGCAAAATAAAGTGCATTTCAACTTAGTTATTAGCAGTGGGATCATTAGAAGAACTAGTCTCTGGGATATACAGTTGGCAGAATTATCTTTCTTCTTTTCTACAAAGAGGTCACACAGCCACGGTGCACACTGTTAACATGAGTTTGTAGCAAAAGCTGTTTGTACTTGCCTCCCTTCTCATGGCATTTACTATTGTTGCCTGCTGCTCTGAAGTAAGGGGATGAAACACCGTTCTACAAACAGAATAGTCAATCGTGATTAAAGAAGCGCTGCTTGCCAAATCTCTTCAAACAAACAAGACTGGAACTCTGTGTGCATATTATAGAAAGAAAGGGTGGCCTTGTTAAGTCTCTGGACTGGAATTCAGGAGAACTGCATTCATCTCCTGATTCTGCCACATATTCCTATGTATGACCTTGGGCGACTCACTTAATCTCTCTGTGCCTCAGTTTCCCATCTGCAAAGTGGTAATAATAGTACTTCATAGTCTTAACCCTTTGTCTAGTTTATTTTGGGCAAGACTGACAGCTTTATTCATTTGTCTGAGCATTGACTCATTAACATTGATAGCATTTTATGAGTAAGTATTTCTAGGCTCTCAGTAAGTTTTCTGGGATAGAGATGGTCTCTTACTATGTGTATGTACAGCACCTTGCATCAGGAGGCCCAGACCTTGATTGCAGTCTGTAGGCACTATGTAATAGAAATAGTAAATAATAATACGAAGACTAAATGAAAACATGGAAAAAGCTACAGATACAAAAAGTGTCCTGCCTATAAATAGTCTGCCTACAGATTGTAACCCTCTTGGGGTGGGGACCCTCTTTTTGTTCTGTGTTTGTACAACGCCCAGCACAGGGGGGTCCTGGTACACAAATAGGGCTTCTAGCTACTATGGCAATACCAATAAATAATAAGAATAGTGGTAGGGTTATTTATTGTAATCTGTGCACACTGAAGGCTGGATCAAGATTTTACCATTTTTCCCCACATTGAGAATGAGTTAAAAATCAACCTCAAGCTTTAACAGCAATACTGAGAATTTAGATATATGAATTAAACATTTTCCGGGGGACACCAAACAGATTATAGTACACACTCATTCAACTTTAGGTCATGGACTCCAGCACAGCCCAAGTCAACAGTGACTGATGGACGTTGGCATCTGATGGCTGGTTAGGCAGCCCATTTAAAACGAATTGTCATTCTCAGTCCTGCTGTGGTTGACAGGTGTCTATACTGCAACCCCCTGCCCTCCCAACACAGGTAATAACCAGATGGGCATGCTCAACAGAGAAGCCAAGGGCTGAATGAGCTTAGAGACGGACCTTCAGAGGCTGCAGGTTTGAGGCACATCTGAGGAGTAGCTTCCACTGCAAAGGTTATTTGCTCATTCAGTGAGTAAGGATGCTTCATTCTCCGGAGATGTCACTCCAACATCTCCCAGAATCAATGCATTCCCTACTTAAAAAAAAATAAAAAAAATAAAATAGCCAACACAGAAAATAGTTAGTTACTGAGACCTTGTCTACCCTGCTCAGGTGTACTGACTATGCTCATATAGTTAAAGCAGTAAAATACCGCTAGCGCGGACACAGTTCTATAGTATACAGGTGCTTTATAGAGGGATAGCTATTCCCATACAGGAAAGGGAATAAATTATACCAGAACATCTTTATACTGATATAACTGCGTCCACATTAGGACTTCTCCCAGTGTAACTGATAAAAATTATCTCCCTAACTGACATAGTTATACCAGCACAACTTCCAAGTGGAGACCAGGCCTAAGCACTAGTATGTTTCTAAGGATATATCTGCCTTGCAATAAAAAACCCACATCACCGAGTCTCAGCAGACTTGGGCTTGCAGGATTCTGGCTGCAGGGACCTGAGACCCTCCCCACTCACAGGCTCTGAGAGTCCTGGCTCCAGCCCAAGCCCAAACATCTACACTGCAGTTTTGGGTATGTCTACACTGCAATTAAAAATCCACGGCTGCCCTGTGCCAGCTGACTCGGGCTAAGGGGCTTGGACTAAGGGGCTGTTTAATTGTGGTATAGATGGCCAGGCTCAGCTCAGAGCCTGGGCTCTAGGACCCTGCGAGGGAATGAATATGCTTGGTACTTGGCAGTGATTTTTTTTTGGGGGGGGGGGGGTTGTTAGTTTTAATACAAACGTTTACAAATTTTCTATTGTCCAGCCTTTTCCAGGTATTTCCCATCTAATACCTGGGGGCAAATATTTTAAGATATATTTCCTCTTATGACAAAGCAGTCCATTTTAGTGTACTTGAAGAGTATTAATCTTTCCTACGGTCTTTCTAACTTGTCTCCCTCCTCTGTCACATGTTACCTCTGCAAGGAAATAGAACTGATTATAAAATGAAAAAAATGATTCCATGAAAAACATCAGCTTTCAGTTGTTTCCATTTTGCAAGGTTGGAGATGGAACAGTTTTTCATTTTTTCAAACACAGGTTTTTGAAAACTTTTGAATTTTCAAAGTTCTGTTTTTTCCCCCCTTTTCCTTTCTGGCACTGAATGCAATAAAACAAATAAATCCCAAGGGTTTCCTCCCCTCCTGAGTTTTTTTTTTTTCCCCTCCTTGTTTCTTAGAGCAGAAAAAGGAAAAAAGAAAAAGAGAAAATTAAAACCTAGACATCATTCATACGATTGCTTTCAGTGGAAAAAAAAAAAAAACGGGGGGGGGGAGGGAGAGCAATAGAAAGGCAAAACATAAAAATGCCAAATTAAAAAAAAAAAGTGTTGGATTTTTTTTTTAAAGTTTATTTCATTTTAAAATTTCCAATGGAAAAAAAATTAAATTCAACAAAAATTACTTTTTTTCTGGAAAAAAAATCATTTTCAATGAAATCTCATTTTTTCAACGTGGACATTTTATGATCAAAACGTTTCAGCCAGCCCTAAGCAGTACTCTTTTGTGCTCAACAGGTAAGAGGCTGCTATGGCAAAAACTGAACTTCAGTCATTAGGTTGGTAATTTATGATCGTCGTGTTTCTACCGTTACCGTACCGTTAGTACGACGTAGTTGAAACTCTCATTTGAAAACCAATTCATTCATGACAGTCTTACATACCAGCCTCATCTTAGTAAACATCAACAAGGCCATATGGGGACAATGTGGTTTCATTCTATTTTTGAAAGACAAAGAGCTTGTTGCAAGACTGAAAGCTGGTTAGATTTTACCCGGTATAATCCAAAAAGAAACCTTTATTAACCCTTTTCCTCTGATGCAGCATGCCAGAAACGGTTTCCTTCCAGATCAAAGGGTTGTGCAGCACACCCATCACTCTGCAACTCCTCCCCTTAAGGCCTGTTTCTTCCCCCTACCCACCAATACACACGCCAGCTGGCATGCAGCTGTGCCCACCCATCTGGCTCAGTGGCAGCTGTGTGGGGTTTGCAGCTTACCTGGGTTCCATACTTCTTCCTGGCACCTCTCCTTCCCCTGTTCTGGCCTCCCAGATGCCAGAGTACTCCCCACACCCCCAATATCAGCCCCTAGCTGCTACTAAATAATTCTCCATGCCTATTTTTTTAAGGGATTAATAATTCATAAGGAAAAATATGCAACTGTGTTGAACTAACTAGTGATGGATAGAAGTTTGCAATATTCTCTAAATGTGCTTGGATTTCAAATTCTTAGAAAACGAACAAAAATACAGTTGCCCTGTAGGATTTTTGTGGGAGAAGTGGCTGGGGGAGTGGTGGCTACATCATTAATTATATTATATTATAATTTCCTATATGAAAACATTTACCGAAAGGTAATACAGACTGAGGCTACATCTACACTGCATCACCTCCAGTGGTGGCATGTAAGGTACATGGAGCGACATGCCTCAGGGAAAAGCAGGCTGCAGTGTGTAGCTGCATGTGTCAGTGAAAGGCTCAGACAGGGGGAGGCAGCAAGGAGCTGGCAGAGCCTTTCCCCACTGTGTCCCACCAGCCAGAGCCTTTCCCCCATGCCAATGTCTTTCCCCGCTGCCACAGCCTCTCTCTGTGGCAGGGAAAGGCTTCGGCAGCAGGGAGGCATGGGACACACTATGCTGCTAAAAACAGCAGTTTTGACAGAGGAGGCACTGCTTGGGCTTGTAGAGATCAATGTAGGGTACAAACCTTTAGGTTGTGGTGTGTCTTTACCTACCTAAGGTTGCCTCAGTCACCATCAACTCTGCTGTTCATGCCCGTGCTAAGGGAGCATGCGGTGTGTGTCTTCTGTACCCTGCCCTAAGTGTAGACGTAGCCTTCATTATGTTGTCTCCCTTTTATGATGTTATCAATACCATTCTTCATATTGGCATAGTGCTTGTACATTCAGCAGATTTCCATATATCACACTGCCAAAATCTCCCTGAAGGTAGAGCTTTCATACATCTGAGGGGTTTAATTTGGGTTCTAGGCAATCTCCCAGGAAAGGATATTGACAATACAGGCCATCTGGTACATCACAGAAAGCAAATACTACAAACTAGTTCTTGAGGAGTATCTGTATGAGGCAGGGATTAAAAACAACTCTCGGCAGTGAAGGGTTTGTGCAGTATCCAGAGAAATGGATATTCACTTCCCATTTTGTCCTTTTTACTAACGTAGTCTCTTCTAATAGGCTTGGTTCTACCCTTCCCTTTTTTAAAGCTATGCTTAGCAGATAAAGTAGCAGGCATCATCTAATA
>QXTE01000018.1:4854633-4895808 GCA_003942145.1 Platysternon megacephalum | reverse complement strand
CCTGGACCGGTGGCCAGGACCTGGGCAGTGTGAGTGCCACTGAAAATCAGCTCGCGTGGTGCCTTCGGCACATGTGCCATAGGTTGCCTACCCCTGTGATAGTCTATAAAATCATGAATGGTGTGGAGAAAGTGACTAAAGACGTGTTATCTACCCCTTCACATAACACAGCACAAGAACCAGGGGTCACCCAATGAAATTAATGGCAGCAAGTTTAACACAAGAGAAAAAAAAATACAAAAAGCAGTATGTCTAGCAGAAATTGATTTTTTCTTGTTATTCACCACTCATGCTCACATATTGTATACTAAAAATAAATGGTCATAGCCTCTACAAACACACCTTTGAATTTATATAACTATTTTGCAGCTGTCTCTAAGCATCTAAGGATAATGCTAAACATTTTCAGGGTACGATCAGAAACCCAGGATGAAATTGTGGGAGTTTTGCTATTGACTTCAATGGAGCCAGGATTTCAGTTCTGGATTTCTAGGGAGGCCTAAGCCTTGTTAGAACTATCAACAGATCAGTGAGCTAATCCTAGAGGAACCAGATGAGTGATATTTTTCTTTATAGGCTGCAATAAAATTAACACCCATGGTTGAGCTGAAACTTGGCAATGATACTTCAGGAAAGATATGGTTCATGCAGCAGTATTAGATTATCTTCAATCTCTACTAATCAAATTTAGAATAAAAAGATGAATCAATTATTTCAAAGGTTCAATTTTCCAATCCTCACAAACTCAAAACTCCCATTGAGCTCAAGGAAAGTAAGACTGGGTCCTTTGCGTATTTGTGGCATTGGGGTTAATGGAAGTTTTAGATGCACAAGAAACGCAGGATCTGGTCATAAGAGTATTTGAAAAAGAATTATTATACTCATAAAAATGAAAGGGTATTTATTCAAATATTCCTATATATGAAGGAATCTCATGAGTTCTTTTCCATAGTCCTTTCTCAGCCAGCTCACTGCTGCCCCTGTTCTCCTTAAGCTTTTCTTACTAATTCAGCTTTTAAATATTTATAAAAACCTCACAGATGGGGTGAGGGAGGAGAAGCTGAAGATGTGAAACAGAATTAATTTAATAAGGAAAAGGCTAGAAGCCCATTATTGGTTTCGGCAGCCTCTTTTCATGCTGCATATTGTAACAAGGAATAATTAATTTCAAAGGCCTTGATCTTTTGGAGATCTTTCATTAATATTATTATTAATAGCAATTCACATCCACTCTCCCCACTTCCCGGGTGTTTGCTGTAAGTACTTCATTGCCTCAGGACACCCACACACTGCCACAACACAGAAGGCTGAATTTAAAAGGCCACTGCTTTCTCAAATGTCAGGCAGGTATAATGCTGGGATGCCATTTCGCATGGGAGACGGGATTAGGTTAAAGGCACTGACCTGGACTTTTGCCCCAAACTCAAACCCAATTCTTTTCCAGGCTCTAATCAATTCTATTCTCTTGCATATATGTCCCTTGTCATTTATTTTGGTCTATTTGTGATAGTCTTCCTTGCCTTTACTATCGTTTATATTATGGTAGCATCTAAAGGCCCCAGTAGAGCTCAGGGCCCCATTGTGCTTGGTGCTGTACAAACACATTGTGAGAGAGAGCTAATGCCCTGAAATCTAAATAGGTAAGAAAGACAAAGGAAAGGGGAAGAGTAACATAGGCACAGAGAGAGTTATGTGCCTTGCACTAGGTCAGCAATAGAGCTCAGGATAGACTCCGGGTCTCCGGATTCCCAGACCAGAGACCTAGTCACTGTACCACACTGACTGCTTCTGTCTATTTAGGTTGTGAGCTTTCTAAGTTAGGGACCGTCTCTTACTGTGTTTGTAGAGCACCTCGCTCAAGAGGGCTCCTGTCCCTAATTGAAGCATTATTTTAATATAAAGAATTAAATCAGAAAAACAGGTTAACTTTCTTTTTAATGGCCCTTGTCTGCTGTGTGCCCCTTACATTGCTTAATTCCAGCCAGGTCTAGAAGCAGAAACATTGCCACAATCTGAGAAAACCTCCCCTTCCAAGATTTCTGTGTCATTTTGCAGACTCAGGGTTTGGACGGTCCTCAGAGCAAACCAAACCCTCGGGAACTTTAAAGTCCTTCCACTGACCTCTACTGTAGCCTAAAGTAAAGATCATCTCAACAACATTGAAAAATCTGCTTCCAACTTAAATAAAAAAAGGGAACGTGAATATGTAGACAGCACCATTCCATTCTTCACCGGGTGCAAGCCATACAAAGAGCAAGCAGTAGCATCTGGCCCATCTGCAGGTTTCAGCACCAGTTGTGTTAGCAGCTTGGGAGTAGCCCCTGGATGTGTCACTGTGTTAGATTCCGGATGTGCCATCTGTGGTGTCTCCTCCCTAGACGCCATGTGCATTATTTTTTAACCTCACATTTTATTTTGATTATTTGATACATTTCTGTCATCTTGTGGGTAACAGTCAATACCAATGTTTCATGGAGATCTCTATCCAAGTTTCTATATGGCTATTTTCTTCCTAACTTTACACGCAGAACAAAACATAATATACATTTCATTTCCAACTAATTTCTTAAGAGGAAAGAATTCGAGCCATCTGCCACATACATAAACTGCTCCTCTTCTTATTCATATGCAAAAAAAAAAAGCCTTTTTATTTACAAAAAAAAAGGGTAGGGAGAACCCTACAGACAAATGAGCCCCTCTGTTTCCTGTCTAAACTATTATAGTTCAGAAATTCAGTGATAATTATTGGGATTACAGTCCTTTATTTTAAGCAAGGCTGAAATAAATGTTGGTTCAGAGCAGCTGAATCTACCAGTTGTCTTCCTAAATTGATGAATCATCAGGCCAGTTCAGCCTCTTTCAATTTAAAAAGCAATTGGTCCAAAGCCTGAAATTTAAACAATATAGACCTGTTTTGAACTAAATAATATACTCTCTCTCCTTCCCAGATTTAACACATTCCCTTGGTAGAGAAAGAAACAAAGACAGAGATACAGAGTGGCACAGTGAATCAACTAGACTCAACTACACAATCTGTGGCTATAATTTTATCACAGGTTTTGAAGATAATATAAACCGAATGATGCTCAAGTGGATTATTCGTGTCACTCGGATTTCAGTATAGTAATATAGCATTATAATCACAGAAACATACAGCTGGAAGGGAACTCGAGTAGTCATCCAGTCCAGACCCCTGCACTGAGGCAGGACCAAGTAGTAAGTATAAGTTTGGGTGAATTTTATTTTTCAAATACCCTTGAACCAGCCAAAGTACATAGACCTACATTTGCAGCAGAACAATCCAGAGATGTAAGCGGGTTTCAGCTTCATCTTCCATGACTATTCTCCAATATCCACGCAGATGAGCATTCCTGCCCGTGAACCCGTTTGCTAGAAACCACATGGGGAGTCAAGACAAAAGAAGAGCCAGCTCAGCTTGTCACAGGATGAGGAGAGGAAGGGTAGTCCAGCAGTTAGCATACTTTTACTCATTTTTGTATTTGATAGCTTCACATGCTTGGTAGGTCTTATGGCTGACCGATTCACAAGGAACTTCCCCCTGGGTTTTCCTACAGATTAGGACATTCGCACCCATTGTTCACTATCCTCTGTGAACACCTGAGGCCAGCTCCCAACTGAGCACGTACGGAGGGGAAGGGAAGGGACATGTCCTGTTAACATCTCACCTAATCCTAAAGCCAGATTGAGTCCACTAGCTCCTAAACACAACCTATACTCACCGGAATGACTGCTCTGGGTTAAATCAGATGACAGTGTCCCCTAGGCTAGGGAACATTTCAGCATCCATGGATTACTGCAGTGCTTAATTTGCACTTCATTTGGCCGAGCCCCGGCACCTCTGGGCTTGGCAGCTCATAGCCCCGGCACCTCTGGGCTTGGCAGTTCAGAGCCCGGCACCTCTGGGCTTGGCAGTTCATAGCCCCGGCACCACTGGGCTTGGCAGTTCATAGCCCCGGCACCTCTGGGCTTGGCAGTTCATAGCCCCGGCACCTCTGGGCTTGGCAGTTCATAGCCCCGGCACCTCTGGGCTTGGCAGTTCATAGCCCCGGCACCTCTGGGCTTGGCAGTTCATAGCCCCGGCACCTCTGGGCTTGGCAGTTCATAGCCCCGGCACCTCTGGGCTTGGCAGTTCATAGCCCCGGCACCTCTGGGCTTGGCAGTTCATAGCCCCGGCACCTCTGGGCTTGGCAGTTCATAGCCCCGGCACCTCTGGGCTTGGCAGTTCATAGCCCCGGCACCTCTGGGCTTGGCAGTTCATAGCCCCGGCACCTCTGGGCTTGGCAGTTCATAGCCCCGGCACCTCTGGGCTTGGCAGTTCATAGCCCCGGCACCACTGGGCTTGGCGCATCTGTTATGAAAGTAAAAACATTGCTTGAGTCCCAGCGCCTCTTTCATTACACATTAAGCACTGGATCACTGGCTTACAAACTGTTCTGACCTATCCACTTTCAACTCCCCAGCAATCCTCCCAGCACCCTACATCAGCCCTCTGCCCAAGATGGGAGAAGGGGAGTGGGTAACAGAGTCCGCCATGATGGCTAGGAATTCTGCTGCACCAGGGCAACCCTCAGCCATCTCTTTGGCACAAAGCAGCCACATAAGGGGCCACTATTCTGTGGTTGTTTCAGTTTTCAGAGATGAGTGACGTGTGTAGTTGAAAAATACATGACGACTCACAGGCAGCACTATCACTGAAACAGGCTTAGGATGCAACTGTGTGATAGCTTTAGCCAGGAAAAATGAAGTTTCCGGACTACTGATTATATTGCCAGAGTATTTTACAAGAGCTAATCATAATACTTTTCATAAACAGACAATTAAAGGTTGCTTTTTAGTTCAGGTATCTTTGCATTAATGTACCTCTGCTGGAACAAAAAAGGTCCATTGTCAGACAATTAACCCAGTACAAAACTATTAGCAAATTGCAGTGTATCACTCTGGAGTTATACGTCACAAATTAACTGTTAAGTATTGAAAATGAGCCCACTGTCCTTAACCCCTCTGTATAATTAGGAACTAATTACTGTTATCTGATGTTCCTTTTCAGGCTGCAGAAAATGTGCATTCAGCATAGAAGTCAAGTTTCCATACTGGTCACTGACAGCATGTGAAAAAATAAATAAAGCCAGGAAAGTAGTTGAGACTGGTATGATTTTGAAACTAATTATTAAAGCTGCTTACATTCCACTGGAGGGCCTGAATTCACCATGGGTGAAACTCATCCCTGTGCAGAGGGCCAGCACAAGGCATGTGCTCCATTTCAATCCAACTTAAGCTCCATTTACAAGTCTGAAGTGGAACTTCAGTGATACACAGGCCTCTGCTGGCCCTTTGCACAGGAGTAAATTCCATCCAGGTTGAGTAAGAGCAGCATCAGCAGTGTAACAAAAGCTCAAATAAAAAATTACAAGGGTTCTCATGCTTTGTGACAGAAACCACTAAACATGCCTCTCACTGGTTTCTAGCCTTTATGGCTCTGAAGATAACCTTTTGAATAGGAAATAATGCCTGACTGCATTACTAGAGGCCTGAACCAATGCCCACTGAAGTCAACAGAAAGACTCCCATTGACTTCAGCTATGTCTCTGCAAACATAGGAAAAGCAATTTCACCAAGAAACGTGTTACCAATTCTGAAGCTCAGTGATGACCAGTTAATTGTTCTGCAATTGTAGATGGATCATGAATAGAGCACATTCACTTTTTTCCATTGTGTTCTGACCTGCTTAGAAGTAGACAAAAGACATTCCCCAGGCTAGCTGCTGACATACGAACTTGCAAATTCACCCTCAAGTTGATCCATGTAAAATATTTGGTAATTTCAACCAGGCTTTTCGCTTTTGTATTTTTGATCAAAGAGTCGTTAACCGTTGAGGTTAGGGAAGGGGGGCGAGTAAATTTTCTGCTGTTTGAAGGCAAATGTACAAAGGTGCTAAAATACATTTGCAGCCATCATCTGATTTCACGGACTTCCACATAGCAGTCACACAAACTTTAAGCTTCATTTGTCCTCACCAGCCTGAGGTTGGCACAGCACTACATTAATTTACGGGGCAATTTACCCACCACTATAGAACCAAGAAAAAAAGCAATCAGAGTTTCAAAAGAAAGTAGTGGGCAAGATTTTCAAAAGAAACTAGTGATTTTGGGCGTCCTGCTTTGAAACACTTTAAAGGGGGCTGGTGATCAGAAAGCGCTGAGCTCAAAAAGTGTCGTCTGAAAATCAGGCTTCTTTAATTAGGCAAGCGACTTATCTGGTATTAAACTGGATTGTCCCCTTTTTGAGAGTTCTGTCCTCCTTACAGTACAGGTTTTCTTCTGGTATCTGACAGGGGATATCTGTTTGTCTGTCTCTCTCACACACACACACACACACACACACACGCAGGCTCTTAAAATTGGGCCTCCTGTGCAATGTGACCTTGCACACCCCATGTGTACAAGGTCACACACAGGCGGGGTGATAGGCTCTTAAAGATGGTGCTACCCATGCAGCATGGCCACGCTTGCAGTGTGACCTCACATGCACCGTCACGCTGGGCAGGGGTGGGCCTAGGCTGTTCCTGAAAGTACTGGAATGTCCTCTGTTCTGGGAACATATGAGTGGCCACCTTACCTTTCATGCACCTTATATTGGGCACCCAAAGTCACTAGTTACTTTTGAAAATCTTGGTCAGTGTCTTTAGTTAATGTTGGGGAAGGTTTTCCAAAAGTGCAATGTAAGAACTAAATTTTGGGGTAAAATTTGCAAAAGCACCTAAGTCCCATTTTCAAAAGTGACATTCAGGAGCCTGAGTTCCATTGACTTTCAAGGAGACATAACTTCCTAGGTGCTTTTAAGGAGACAAGGTGAACGAAGTAATATCTTTTACTGGACCAACTTCTGTTGGTAAGAGAGACAAGCTTTCAAGCCACACAGAGCTTTTCAAGCACCTGCACATTTCTGATTAGAAAGATGAAGCAATGCTTTAACAGGACTAGTTCTCACCCATACCATCTGTGATCCAATCCCACAAGCTACGTGTTGCAAGAGAGCAGGCCTGATCAGTACTTGGATAGAAGGCTCCAGAGAAAATCCCAAGTGCTGCAGAAGGTGGTGGTGGTGAATTAGTAAGTGGCATATGACGTGATGCAAGGCTATAGCATGATACTCTCTGGTACTGTGCGTGTTTGGATGAGATGTACAACCATGGTCCTGACTACAGCACTTTTCAGAAGAGGGTTTTATTCCTGTATCTGTTGCAAAAATTCCATGTACTTTCAACTGAAGATGTTATTTTTTACATTTCCCATAGAAACTATTGTGCAAGGTTGCTGATTCAAACTGGCTGCCACATTGCACACTAAAAGGGCTGTGTAACTGGTTGGCTTCCTCTTAATACCTAGAGTCATGGGGCCAGCGAACCCTGATTACTCCTTACTTACCTGGATCCCCTATAAAGAACATCAGGAAGCTGCAGTTGCAGTGCGGAACACGCTCAGGGTGATCAGAGACTGCTAGGAGTGACAGGTTTCAGAGTGGTAGCCGTGTTAGTNGCAGGAAGCTGCAATTGCAGTGCGGAAAACGCTCAGGGTGATCAGAGACTGCTAGGAGTGACAGGTTTCAGAGTGGTAGCCGTGTTAGTCTGTATCAGCAAAAAGAACGAGGAGTACTTGTGGCACCTTAGAGACTAACAAATGTATTTGGAAAATACAGTAGGGAGATATACAAGTTGATGGATTTCCACTTCATACGGCTAAATTCAGTGCCTTCCTACTGTATTTTCCACTGCATGCATCCGATGAAGTGGGCTGTAGCCCACGAAAGCTTATGCCCAAATAAATGTGTTAGTCTCTAAGGTGCCACAAGGACTCCTCGTTCTTTTTGCTAGGAGTGAGTAGGCTCCAGCAAAGAGTCCTAAGACTTGGCACTGAGACCACGGGCAGGAGAGGCCTGGGAGGAGCCCTGATAAGAGGGGCAAATACATGGGCTAGAGGAGACGTTATTCTGAGTGGGTTTGAATGAAAAAAAGAGAGTAGACGCCACATGAACAAGAGAGACTCCAGCCAGGTTGGGCTGAGAAGGGCCTGCCAAGGCAGGGAAGAGCTGCAGAAAGCAGACTCTGGGGAGAAGAGAAGCCCCAGGACTGAGTTTTGTTTCCTGTTTTATGTCAGTAAATTAGACTTGGAGAGAAGGGGAATAATTGGACAAAAACACCTGTGTGGTGTTTATGTAAGGAGCCCCTTGAAGCGGGAAACCAAGGGCAGGGGCTGTTTGCAGGGCTGCCCTGAGGCCAGTAGGGGGTGCCGGGAGGTGGCCGCTTGCTCAATAGGCAGTCTGTCTGTGGCGTGCAGTGATCTCTAGCTGAACACAGCATAAAATGCTTTCCGAGACTACAGGATGAAACATGCTATATTAAACATTAATATACATGTTATACATGTAATATACATATACATGTTGTGACGTTGCACTCTATATGATTTTATGAAAATATGCTAATATAACTGGAATATGCTTCATGCAAAAAGTCTCTTGTAAGGTATCATTACAAAGCTTATAATCTACTGAGTGTGATCATCCTATTTGTATAAAATGTACCACTCTTGTATCTGAAACTAGAAATATGAAATATAACTCTGAGGGCCTATTGTAATTATGCAAAGTGTGGGCCATTAATGGTGGTTTGGAATCTTTGTGACTCCCATTAACCAGGACAACTGACTGCAGATGGCTCTGTTTTACTTGTAAATCTTCCTGTATACGTGTGTGCTGGCAAGTGGGTAATGAAGTCTTACAGTGACATGTGATCATGTCACCTGAACTGGAATCCATCTTTAACCTGGTGTCCTTTCATTAGAAGGAGGGGGTGGGAACCCATAGAGGGACAAAGGATTCCTGCCTTATGCAAAAGAAATATAAGTGGATGGAAGAGAACAAGAAGAGAAAGCCATCATGAGGAATCCCCTAGCTACCACCTGAGCTGGAACAAGGGCTGTACCAGGGGAAAGGACTGTGCCCAGACTAGGAAGGCTCCAGTCTGTGATAGAAGCTTATTGAAACATCTCTCAGGGTGAGATTTTATCTGTACTCAATTGTATTACTGTATTAGGCTTAGATTTGCGTGTTTTATTTTATTTTGCTTGGTAATTCACTTTGTTCTGTCTGTTACTACTTGGAACCACTTAAATCCTACTTTCTGTATTTAATAAAATCACTTTTTACTTATTAATTAACCCAGAGTATGTATTAATACCTGGGGGGGCAAACAGCTGTGCATATCTCTCTATCAGTGTTATAGAGGGCGAACAATTTATAAGTTTACCTTGTATAAGTTTTATACAGGGTAAAACGGATTTATTTGGGTTTTAGACCCCACTGGGAGTTAGGCATCTGAGTGTTAAAGACAAGAACACTTCTATAAGCTGCTTTCAGTTAAGTCTGCAGCTTTGAGGCAAGTAATTCAGACCCTGGGTCTGTGTTGGAGCAGACGGGCATGTCTGGCTCAGCAAGACAGGGTGCTGGGGTCCCGAGCTGGCAGGGAAAGCAGGGGCAGAAGCAGTCTTGGCACATCAGGTGGCAGCTCCCAAAGGGGGTTCTGTGATCTAACCCGTCATACATGTAATATACATACTATATTAAACATGATTATTGCTTTGATGAGCGACTGCTGTTCCATTCATTTACCCTTGCAATAACCCTCTCTGAACAGCTGAAGCCAACGTCCATTTTTAACAGCCCAATTTCAAATCACTTACCTGTTCACCACAGCATTCAGTTCCCCACATTCTTCTGCATTCTTGAAACAAACAGAACTGATGTACTTGTGCATATTTGCTGTTTTGCCACACCGTTTTCCCAGCTCTCATTTCAGGCATTTGAAAACAGATGAAACTGTGCAGGCAATTGCTGGAAAAATAAATAATGTTAGTATATGTAATTCAGTGCAAGCATCATTTTCCACTTTTTTAAAATTCAATGGATAAACTAGAAAGCTGACAGGAGGAGCAAAACCATGATGTTAACATCTGACTTTTATAAGCCTTCAGAATTTTATCATCACTTAATGACTTTTTGCAAGCATCCAGTTTTACTTTGTATATCTTGTTGCATAAAATGATCATTAACAAGCTGTATTACCCAATTATGCTGTTCCCTTCTACTTCTGGTTAACATTGCGGCTATAAATGTAACACCGTCTGTGCAGCATGTACAAAACCTACTGACAGAATCCCATGCCCATGAAGAACAGGATATGGAGACAGAGAGAGAGAGAGTCATTTCATTTGACAGACTGACTGGTATCACTGTAGCGTAATGGTCCCAAATTGCAGTGGAAGAGAACAACATTGATGATCAACATCAAAGGGTCAAGATGAATTAAATATTTATGGCTCTGGGGCTTGTTGACAGCTTTTGAGGTGATCTCCCTAACTGATCGCTTCAAGCTGATACATATCTCATGGAAGCTGGCCCACTTCATCTGCAGTGGTTTCTGATGTTTATATTTATTTCCTGCTACACTGTTAACCTTACACTGTTGCAAAGAGCCACCAATGTGCGTCTATTTTCCAGAATGGCACAGCAGAAAATGTTTCATATGGATCAGGTTTCTTCAGCTAACACACCACAATGATGACTCTTTGCTAGAGTTGGTCAAACTATGTGTTACAAATAGTATTTTTTAAAAGGGCGGGGCAGCGGGGAGAAGAATCCCAGGAAAAATTTGGCCAACAAACGTGCTAATTCTTTAAAAATTTTCAGCAAGATATAGTGCTGGTCAAAAGTGTCTGAGTTTGCTTTTTTCAATGTTGTCAAATTTTCCCATTTTTTAAAACAATTCTAGTTCATTTCAAATGGGATTACGCCCTTGCTTAAGGTTAACCATGTGCATTCTGGAAAAGTGATGTGCCAATCTTCAGTAAGGACAACTGGGATGACCCAGATAACTACATGTTGGTTAGCCTGACTTCAATTCCAGGCAAAATAATGGAAAAGCTGATATGGGATTCAATTAATAAAGAAAGAATATAATTAATGAAAACGTTTCATTCTTTGACGTTATAAGTTTGGTTGATAAAAGTAACTGAATAGGTATAATAGGCTTTTGTAAGGCTTTGACAGTACTGCACAACATTCTGATAAAAATTAGCACTATACATTATCAGTAAAGCACATGTAAAGTGGCTGAGACTTGGCTGACAGATCTCAAAAAGTAGCTGTCAGTAGGGAATCATCATGGATTGGGGGTGATTCTAGTGTATTTGTCACTTTGAAGTATTTGCCAAATAATTTTCAGACTCTGGATTGTTCACTTTGACTAACTTTATTCATGCTGTGTGGTTACTTCTTCTAAATAGGACAGTATTGTTTTACATTGCTTGACTGGATAACAACTATTTCAGACAAGAGAACAGTGAGTGAATAATGAATCCCACTCACTTCTGATGGGAGTTGTCAGGTGAAAGATAATTCGTGATAAAATTAATGAAGCTTATTGCAATGGATGAGCAGACAGCACTCCAATTTCTAAGCAATGCCAATACTGATGGCTGCTGTGCTGTTGTGGGCTTCTTCTCTTTTTGTCCTTTCACCGTTATCTTTTGTGGATTGCTGCTGAAAGTTTTGAAGATTGTGGTCTACTGAAAACTGTGCTACAATGATAAGCTATCACTTTAAATTGTAAGGGGCTTCCTGGTCCCGCTTGCAAACAAGGGGCTCTAATGGTGATCTGGATCTTTTTGGGTAGTCTACAAAGAGCCAGCCTGGGACGAGATGGGGGTAAGTTGTGTCTCTCTGCCTTAGGGAGCAGCCTACTTTGTCTCTCTAACACACAAGAGAGAGAGTGTGAGTGTCTTAGGCTATGTCTATGCTACGCACCTTTTAGCAACACAGCTGTGCTGCTACAGTGATGCCGCTAAAAGGTGCGCAGTGTATCTGCTCTTTGTCGGCAGACAAAATAAATCCACCCCCAATGAGAGGCGGTAGCTTTGTCAGCCGGAGAGCATCTCCCGCCAACAAAGCGCTGTTTGCACTGGTGCTTTTTGTCGGTATAACTTTTGTCGGTAAAATTTTTGTTCACACCCCGGAACGATAAAAGTTTTACCGACAGAAGTGCAGTGTAGACAAAGCCTAAGAAATACAGTAGTGTTACGTTGCCACATTCCAGAAAAAAACTTCTAACTTGTGTGTGTGTATGCCCTGAGCATAACAAAAATGAAGTGGTTTTAAAGAGAGATTTGAATGAAAATAGGGTGCTAGAGTAGGAAGCCTTTTACAACTATAAGGCAGTCACATGGAGCACCGTGATAATGCAATGAGCAGGTTGCGTTGTAGAGGAACATTTTTGTATTTACTGTCAGAAGTTGCCATGAGGCAAATTTTCAGACACACATTTGTCACTCCTCACACTCTATTTCCCAAGTCCACATTGGCAATTCTACATTTGCCAAGTCTACGGTGCAAATTGAAATTTCTTTAAGTAGTAAAGACCTGGTCTACCCCTACAACTTCGGCATGTTGCTTGGGGATGTGAAAAATTCAGACACCTGAGAGATGTAGTTACGCCAGCCTAAGCCCCAGTGTAGACAACTCTAGGGGTATTTCTACACTACCCGCCGGATCGGCGGGCAGCGATCGATCCAGCAGGGGTCGATTTATCGCGTGTAGTCTAGACCTGATAAATCAACCCCCAAGCACTCTCCCGTCAACTCCGGTACTCCACCGGCTCGAGCGGTGCAGGCGGAGTCGACACGGGAGCGTCAGCAGTCGACTCACCGCAGTGAAGACACTACGGTGAGTAGATCTAGGTACGTTGACTTCAGCTACGTTATTCATGTAGCTGAATTTGCATAACTTATATCGTCCGTGTTCCCCCCACCCCCCCAACCCTTTCCCAGTGTAGACCAGGCTTAGTAGGTCAAATCGATGAATTATTCTGTCATCCTAGCTACTGCGTCTCAGAGAGGTGGATTTACTACAGCGACAGAAGAATCCGTCCCATGGTCATTGTAAGTGCTACAGCTGTGCTACAGTAGTGTTTCTAGTGTGGACATACCCTAAATTTCTGTAGAGTGGTTTAGCCTCTACTCAAAAATAGGATCTAACTGTGATATATTGGCTAGCAATGTTTGGTGACTGTTTAATGAAGATCACTGTGTGTCATCCGAGCCATTTTGTTCAGTATATCTTTATCCCCAAGCCTCACCATGCCCACATTTTCTTGCTTAGAAAGCATGACGATTTCTCCCCTTGTTTTTCTACAATCTAAGAGTCCATTCCCACTCCTGAGTTCCCACATCAGAGCCACCATCCTTCCAGCGGAACAGATCAGAATCTCTGTTGAATCTCTCCATTGTCACGGACTGATTCTTATTTCACAGGGAGCCCCATTGCTGAGATGGTCAAAAGAATTTTAAACTGAAAAAAAATGGGAATCAGGCCAATTCCTAGCTATTCTGGGGCCCTATGCAGCCCCCCTGTGGGGGGGGGGGGGGAGAGCAGGGCTGGCTTGGGGAACAGTGGGGAACCACCCCCTGGGGAGCAGGGCCGGGCCTGCACTCACCAGCAGCGTGGCTGGGGCCGGGTCGCTGCACTTCCTGCCACCGGTGAGTGCAGGCCCGGCCCTGCTCCCCAGAGGAGTGGGGGTGGGGCTGGGTGGAGCGGGGGCGGGGCTGAGGTGGGGAAGGGGCGGGGCGGAAGCAGAGCAGGGGCGGGGTCTCTGGGGAAGAGGCGGAGCAGGGGCTGGAGCAGCATGCAGCTGCGCAGGGCACCAGGAAACTTGGTGCCCCAAATTTCCTGGTGTCCTACGCAGCTGCATACTTTGCGTATGGGTAAGGACGGCCCTGATGGGAATGATGTTTTTGCAAAAATGTCCATCTAATTTTTTGACCAGCTGTATTATTGTGCAGCTTAAAAGGCTCCTTTCTCCAACCCTGTGCCTGCCCTTCCTGGAACAGTAACTTCCCTGGGTTCCATTTTTCCATTTCATCCTGGTCAATCTCAACCTCTCACCCTCATATATTGATGTTACTCACTTATCCACTTATTTCCCTGTGCAGTACTCACCATCTTACCACCACCTGTTCTGCTTCACTCAGCTCCCTTCTCTCTCTCTTCCTTCCCTACTCTCGGTACCCTCTTGCCCTGCTTTCTCTACCCTTCGCCCCCATCCGTTTGCCTGCATCCTGTCTTCTCTGGAACGAGAAGGTGAAAACTCTGCACAGTTTGCTGAGCTCTGAATAAGCATTTTCAGGCTCAGGAAGCTTTCCAAGTTTCATTTTGCTCCCAACACACAGAGTTAATGGAGCAAAGTGGGGAGGAGAAGAGAATAAAGCCAAGACTATGTAGCACCAGGATCGGTATTTACCCAAGTCGGTAAACTGTTACTAAAGAAACATAAGAGGACTAAGGATACTGTTAAGTGTCTGATCACCATACAGAATGGCAACATGTGTTTTCTTTAGAAGGAAAAAATGAAGTTATTAGGTAACTGTTAATTCCCTAATCAATGCATAATCTCCAGAATTTATTTTTATAGACTACTGAAAATAAGGGAGGAGAGGAGAAATGTGCTTCTGCATTAATGACATCTGGTACCAGCAATTTGCAGTTATTTTGACTGGTACAGTACTTAAATCACTCATAAAACATAAAACTCAGTGAGCTAATAGCAGTCTCCAGAAGCAAGAAACATACTTTGTGGAAATTATACTTCCACAGGACCAGATTAATTTAATTACAATTAATTTTTGTAGAAAATGGCAGTAATAGACATTTGTGGCAAATAATTTGATTATAAATGGCTCCCACTACTGTGCTAGATATTATCATCTCCAAAAGGCCTCTTTGAGCGGCGTGATATCACTGCCACTATCAATCACTGCATATGAAAGGTTGTGCAAAATTTTGTTGGAATAATATAAATCATTTACACTCATGACTATACAAGCGTCTCTGATATTTCCTCAAAGGCTACAGACTGAGCAAGAAGAAAGGAGCATTTGCTGTAACAAATGTTGGATGCTTATCCTTTAAAAAAAGAAGAAGGGAAAATAATTCATGGATCCAGACAACCAGAAACCTAAAGTCAAGAAAAACTATTATGTAATAGCAGGGTCTGTGGCGTCAATACTAAAAATTCACAGGATTGATTTTTGTAGAACTAACTAGAAATAGGTGATCTGATTTTTTTTTTTTTTTTTTTAAAAGGATCCCTTCTGAACTATTGACCACTTCCGGATCTGAACATGATCAAGCCTTTCTGTAGATCCAAAGACATCAAATTACCTTCACACTCTGTCCTCCTTCCAATTAATTATGGTTTTTCTGCAGTTTTGCACCTCCAATTTAGGCCAGCAGCAGAAATGAAAATGCCAAAATACTACAGAAAAAGGCCATTTCATCTGACAGGTGTCGGTAAAATTCGAACTCTCCCGAGAGCCCATTTTTGTGAGATTTGTAACCAAATTTTGCAGACTGGAGAGGTTTGCAAAAGTACCTGTTTCTAGATAGGAAGCCATAGCTCAGCTTTTTGAGGTTTGCCCATCATTTGTACCAATTCTATACACATAAAAACTAATACAGTCAAGCATCACATGTGAAACAATTGCAGGGACTAACATAGATCCTGGACTTGTAAACCCTTTTTCACATGAACAGTGATAATTGGTGAAATCCTGGCCCCACTGAAATCAATGGCCTAAAGTCAGACTTGATGATCCCTTTGGCCTTAAACTCTATGAATTTGGCCCCCAAAAACTTTTTCAAACTGATTGTGGATAAATGTGGATTTTACTTATAGCAGACACTGCTAATCACAGGCCTAGTACAGTTTGTTTTCGGCTCGTGCTGTCACAGCACATGGCAACTGAACCTATATTCCCACTCTGTGGTTCAACCAGGCCACCCACTCTAGGTTTCAGTCTCCCCTGGCCGTCACCTCTCGAGTGGAGACATGAGTCTCTTTCCCTTCTGACCAGGCTGCACGGTCCCCTGACTATACTGTGGATAACTCTCTGCTATTGAGTTAAGCAGGCTTCTTTACTTTCTCTTCAGAGACTAACAACTGAGTAATTGTCCACAGTTATAAGGTACCTCACAGCATTTCCTATGCAAGCCTATTTTATTCTTAAGGTAAAAGCATATTATAAGAGAAAACATATTACAAACAAGAAAAGAACCTATACAGATGCTAACCAAGCTTACCAGAGATCACCCCAACCCTAACACAGACTCTGGCAGGAGCCAGGCTTCAACACCCCACCCCAGGGATTTCCTTGTGGTTTCAGGTTCATCGGAGCTTCAGAACAAACACAGTGTCTTGTTGGGCCTCAGGGGAGGCAGTTCTTCCAAACCTTCACTAAGGATTGGGACCTTCTGTGGACCAGGGTCCTGTCCATTCGCTGAATCAGGAAGGAGGCCTGTTTGGGTAGACTGTCTTTTGCTGAGAATAGAACTCGGAAGGCAGGAAACTGTTCGGCTTGGAGATACCCCAGTCAGAAGGCAGAGAGATGTGCCTCTCCCACCTCAGAGAGGTTACAGCTGGGGAGCCAGAAACCTGAGAGCAGGTACCTTTGCTGAACCATAAAGGGGAAGTACAGGTGCAGTTGCCCTGAACTGTGACATATAACCAATGGAATCCAAGTTAGAGTCTCACGATCCTTTGCTATCCTCATTTCCTCCCTCCTGAAGTCTGATTCCACAACCCCAGTTATCCATGCTCCCTGCTTTTTGACATGAGGGAAGCCTCATTTTCCCACCTTAGCCACAGACAAAAGTGGCTAATTTAGGATTTTCTCCATACCTCTGGTCTAAGGAGCTTGCGCTGTACATCTAAATTAGCACTTTAAAGGCTCCACCATGTGAATTGACTCAATACATTATGACAGCTCCTTCCTTCTATCATGCCAAATTTTTGCATCATTAATGCTTCAGTCACCTCCACTTCAAAGGATTATGTGAGGCTTAGAAGATGTATCAAGGAGTGCAGATTCTCATGTGCATGTCCTGTATGTTTTCATGACAGCTTCCACATAATTCAGTGGTGCTAATTGGAAGGTGCTACCTAATATACAGATTATGATCACTTTGCATTCAATTTTAAATGGAAGACCAAATCATAACATACATGAAAGAGAACTAGCTCCCATCAGCAGCCCTGATCTACAAGTTACAGAGCTAATTTTAAGTGGAGAAGCAGAAAAAACATTGGGTGGAAGGAGCAGAAGTTTGAGAGAAGTAAATAATTCATTTATGGTTACAGGCAAAGTGATTCCTATATATTCCTTTTATGCTCACACTGATATCAAGTGATATTATTTCATTGAGTGGTACACGATTAGACTCACACTACATGATACAGCCTACTGATGAAGGGTATTCACTTTATGGTAAACCATTGACTTTGTGATCCTATAAAACTATAGTGGTGGTGAAAGTCCCATCATGCGACATTTACAAAATATGGCTGAATAAAAAACTAGAAACAGGCTAACAGAAAATAATTCTGCAATTGTAGGGAAGTAGCATCAATGACCTAGCAGATCGTTTCCAGGACTAGATTCTAGGAGTTTGAATTCTCGAAATAATCTCACAGAATGTGAGACCTATTGGCTCCTCAAATATGAAAGAAGATTTTCAGTCCCTTCTGTACACATAAGCAAAAGACAGGTTACCGGACATTCAAGAGGATCAGTTAATGTTTGGTAGAACATCATCTCTTCCAACATGGGCATCTGCTGTGGAGACAGACACTGGCCTATCTTCTTTGTTGACAGGGATTTGAAATCTTCATTCTCCAGCAGATGAGAGACTACTGTATTGATTGATGCAGGAGATGTGGTAATAAATTAATCAATAGGTAAATAAATACCATGCACAAGTTGCATAGCATCTTACCTCTCCATTTGCTGGACAGATATTAGTAGGATTGAACTGATGTTCCTAATTTAGAATTGCTCTAACTCCCAAAAGTCTAGACAAAGGTGATGGAAGATTTTCCCTTTACCACCTTCAGAATTGGAATTGCCTCATCACATGAAACAAGATGTTTTTACTGTGGATGCTACATAACTTCCTGTGATGTAAGCCATTCTGCTGAATAGCGGCTATCTCAGCAATATGTAACAATAATGGACCAGATCCTCAGCTGGAGAGTGAGACCTTTCAGCTTCTGGTGCTACATTTATTTTTAAATCGAAGCTTCAGATTTTGGACTGCAAAAGCAGCTATGCTTTATAAAAGTTTTACAGTAGCCTTTTTTTCATTGGGCATCTGAACAACCAGCTAGTCTCAAATTTGTGCAGATTTCACCATCAGCTCACACCCACCAAGTTTCCAGATTGTTTCACAGGGAACCACTTTTGCCTCCCAATGAAATAGAGTCCTGTACACACACAGACCCAGGATCACTCTTAGTTTAAATGGTCTTCTGGGAGAAAGCCTGGTGGTTTCCACCAATCCAAAGTATTCAGTTGTGCAGCGAGTTGGCTCAGTCATGTTCTTAAGGACCCAGCTAGCTGGCCTGTTACCCCATTCCGGAATGCAAGAGAGGTCTTCTAGGGTCATGCCCCTCAAAGATAGGTGGCATTGTATTATAGAGAATCAGACACCCTGCAAGAATACAACTTCCCCTATCTCTTGTTATACATCTTAACACTTCTATTTCAGTGCACAGTGGAGCATCTCACTCCCAGAGGGAATTAAACCCCCCTTTTACTGCACTTAGAGAGACATTCCATTTGCACAATCCCTTTATGTTCTTCATACTATAATAATTCCATTGTGCATCTTAGCATTATTTTATTTTTGGTATGTTATTCATGCTGGGGGGAAATGTACTAGATACCGAAGTCGGAATTCACCTGACAATGACATGTGTCCCCTCTGAAGTGGGTATTAAGAAGTTACACTAATAGCATTCTGTTTATAAGAAATTGTTTGAGGAGTAGCCTTGCTAGAATAGGAATCCCTGCCACAACAGAAATGGCAAAAGCAGCAGCCGCCATTTGGATTCAAGTGGAAACTAGTTATTTTATGTACATATGAAATTTCAACTAAATGGTTTTTCGTTGTGTGTAACCGAGCCTATAATTGAATCCTGGTTGTTTTATTTTTAAAGAAACTAGTTTTCACAACTTCTTCCAGTCAATATTTTAAGTACAGTGAATTTGCAATGGAAAACAGCAGCACAGTCCGAAAAGACACAGTTCCTGATATTCAAATAGATACAGAAAACATGTAATTATACCATATTTCTTGCTGAGCACAAGCTGCCAACTTGCTGTTTGCAGAAGCTCCTTCCAGCAGAGAAACACAAGCATGCTGAATAGAGATTGAGAGTAAACAGAATTTAGAGATTAACCCAAAATTTTGTGTCTTAGTAACATGAGAAACTCAGGGACAAAATTATATTCAGGGGATATTTTCACCAAAGTGTGAAATATTTCCAAACCACTTTGCAGCAAAGAATGTAGAGCTAAAGCTACATCGGTGTAAACAACAGTCCAAGAATTACAGACGTGGCTGCCATCAATTTATCTTATCGTTATTTTTCATATCACAGTAGTGTCCTGAAGTCCCAACTGAGATCAGCCCCCATGATTAGATATTATCTGTAAAATGGTAACACCTCAAGGCCCCAGTGAAATCGGAGTCCGTTGTGCTAGACAATGGACAATCTCACTGTAGGTTCTTTAGTGCAGGGAATGTCTCTTAGGATCTATGGCCAACACTTTTTTTAGTAACTTGATTTTGAATGTTCAGTGCGAGATGCCTTAAATGGGAGCGTGAGCAAGGGCTCTGCAGTTTCTGAAAATCAGACCCCCTTTAAAGCATCTCAGGTTGGGCACCCAACAATTGAGGCACCTAAAATCACAGCCAGACAGACAAAGGAAGAACTATAATCCTCATTTTACAGAGGTGGATAGTGTGACAACTAAGGGCCAGACTGTAAAGGTATTTAGGGCCCCTAGTGGGATTTACAAAGCACCTAGAGGCCTAACTGATTTCAGTGGGACTTACCCAAGGTCATGAAGGAAGTCAGGGATTTTCACATACAGGACCAGATTACACCAAACACCTACCACCTATATCCTGCCTTTAGAAAATAGTAAGGAGAAAAGCCTGGAGACAGTTTGAGAAACCAGGTTAAATATGGACATTCATTAAAAGATCCACCCTTCAAAGTTTATCATAGGCAAGGAGGATGCAGGCATCAGGAGTTTTTTTACATAATAAATAAAATAATAAACAATAATAATAATACCACCACCTAGATCAGGGGTCGGCAACCTTTCAGAAGTGGTGTGCCAAGTCTTCATTTATTCACTCTAATTTAAGGTTTCGCGTGCCGGTAATACATTTGAACGTTTTTAGAAAGTCTCTTTCTATAAGTCTATAATATATAGCTAAACTATTGTTGTAAGTAAAGTAAATAAGGTTTTTAAAATGTTTAAGAAGCTTCATTTAAAATTAAATTAAAATGCAGAGCCCCCCGGACCGGTGGCCAGGATCCGGGCAGTGTGAGTGCCACTGAAAATCAGCTCGCGTGCCGCCTTCAGCACCCGTGCCATAGGTTGCCTACCCCTGACCTAGATCTTCATCAGGAGATCCCAGAGCACTTAAAGGAGGGCAGTATCATTATCTCCTTTCACAGATGGGGAAAGTGATGTACAGAAATGTGAAGTGACTTGCCCAAGGCCATTCAGTACATCAGTGGCAGAGCTAGGAATAGAACCCAGCTGTCCTGAGGCCCAGTCCAGTGCTCTATCCTCCAGACACACTGCCTTTGCTGCATATATCATATTGATTATTTTTGTCCACACTGACAGATTGTTGAAAAATGGAGAAAAATAAAATCACAACATAGTTGAATTTTTGCCCCTTTTTGGTGAAATTTGAAATTTTGATTCATTTAAATTTTGGTTCTAGTTCCAGCTCTGCTGCTAATTGACTGCTATATATTGGTCAAGTCATTTAATCCCGGTCTCAGTTTCCTTCTCTGTAAAATGGGAATAAATAACCATCTCTCTTTAAAGCATCTTCACAGATTCTTGCACAGAGGTTATGTAAATGGAGGTTACAGTCAAGGATATTTAACACTGTATTTAACACTTTCAGGACAATAAAACCATTCTCTCTTAAATACAGATTTATACAGAGCTGCGTAACGTTTCAGAACGGAATGTGTTTGTTATAGTAAGGCAGTCTTATCCAGAACACACATTTTCTGAACCCCAAAAATGTGCTGAAAGTGAGCCTCATATTACATTGTACGTGAAAAAATAGATTAATAATATCATCCCTCTGCCTCTGCAGCATAATGTTTTCTGTCTCCAGAAGCAATCAGGTTTCAGTGCACACAAAATATATCCGATCATGTATTGATCATCCAAGAAATGACACTGCTGTCACAGAAAAATATGCATCCTTTTAAAAATGTTACCATTGATAAGGTGAATTATCTTGCGTCTAAAATGTGCCTTGGAGGAAACTCTTGCTATCAGTTGTCACACTTGCAAAAGTTATGTGTGTACAGTTTCTTGCAAATTACAGCCCTCACCAAAGAGCTTCAAACTAGAAATTACATGCTCTTCATTGATTACGCTGCAAAACAGAGAGAGCGTGCAAATATTCTGCTCATTTATAATTCAGTCTATGAAAAGGTCTCTGGAGGCTGGCAAGCAGTGCCACAAAAGCTGTAAAACAGTGAAAAACGAAACACAGCTTATGCGCCGTGTGTTGCCCAATAAAACTGCATTTCCTTCATGGGTAATACTTGTCCTTTTTTATGTTACTTAGATTTACCAGTGATCACGGAAAGCAGAAATCAGTTAACAAGACACCACCACCTCAGCTCTCTAGCCCCTATCTATAAGGCCCTAAAGTGCATGCTTAAATGTAAGCAGGTGAGTAATCCCATCCCTGTTCATTGAAGTGAATGAGAGGTAGGCACCTGCTGAAAAGTTAATCATGTGTTTAAGTGTTTTGAACCCTTAAAGGTTAGCGTGTACTTAAGTGCTTTGCTCAATTGAAGCCTAAAGAATTTGCAGACTGGTTAAACCCAGGTCTCAAAATTCCACTAGAATTTAGCATTCAGAATGGGGTTCTCTGTTGTTCTTTTAAGCAGAAATTCTTTCCACACCTCCCCATCCTGCCTATTATGTTGGACAATGCTCTAATTTCAATTCAACAAGATTAGTAATGTTAGCTGTGGCTGGCGACGCATATTGTTGGGTAGCCCACACGCTATAGGATTGCATCCCTGCTCAGGGGACATAAGACTGGCTGGCTGAACAACTACACACGCATTTCCGGTGGCACCGCTGAAATTTGTTTCTGCCAATGCGTCTTAACAACTTGCAGCATTTGAGTGTTAGTGGAAAGTGAACAAAAAAGTGAGGAGGGGCTTAGCAAATACACTGAAATAGAATATTCACAGTCATTTTATTTATACTGTCCCTTAATTCTAGTTATTACATTGGTGTTTATTGCTAATGAGATAAAGTTCTAATAAAACACATCAGGCAATTCCTCAATAAGGAAAAACTTTCTATGGGCATTAGAATCATGGTCCATGCATGCCTATTCAAGCTCATTGTCTTCTGTATCAGAGATCATTATAGCGCACACTGCCTCTGTATAAAGATTTCATACACATTTTATACAAAACCATGTAGTCATACGGCAAAAAGCAGCGTTTCTTTTTTTCCTTGTATAAATATGCACACAAATTATTTATATTTTTACATAATCGCCTATTCAATGCAGTCTTAAAAATTGTCTGCCAAGATGGCTCACTCATATAAAGACATAGAAAAAAGGAACAATAGTACATAATTACTTTACAAATGGTTTCGTGGAGTAATTATATCATTAGTCCTGAGTGGCTTCAGCTTCAAAGTGTTCTGTCACTAATCTTTTGAATACATTTTTGTTAGAAACTAAGTGGATATCACTAGGGAAAAGACTTGTATAGAGGAGAACCAGCTTATAAATATATTCTTTTACTCCAATTCCTCTTGGCTTTTTGAAAAATGTACAATTCTCCATTGCTATTACACTTGATATAGCGAAAGCATGAACATCTGACAGCTGCTGATGTGTGCCACCTACGTAGTAACCTAGAGTTAAAATTATGCTCACATAGCAGTATACCTTGCATTTCATTTCATTTGCCTCAATATATTCACCCCTGTGCAGAGGGCTCACTTAAGGATACAGGTCACTCAAGTCTTACTTAAGCCCTTCATTAAGGACTTAAATGGCTCATGTCCCTCGAAAGGCACAACTAAGGGCAGATCTACACTACAGGGCTAAGTCGACCTAAGTTACGTAACTCCAGCTACGTGAATAACTTAGCTGGAGTCAACATACCTTAGGTCGGCTTATTTCGGTGTCTACACCGCGCTGGGTTGACAGGAGAAACTCTCCCGTCAACTTACCTCATGCTTCTCGTTCCGGTGGAGTACCGGAGTCAATGGGAGAGCGATTGGTGGTCTATTTAGCGGGTCTTCACTAGACCCGCTAAATCGACCCCCGGTGGATCGATCACTGCAGCATCAATCCACGGTAAGTGGAAATAAGCCCTAACTGTCCTCATGCCCTTTGCCCACTCATCTCTGTGCCTTCACATCCTCTTTCACGTGAAACCCCCTCTCCAACCTCATAAGCCAGCTCTCCACACACTCCTCTTAAATCACACTTCTCGTAGATGATACAAGTCCTTGTTCACTGCCAACCACAAAGAAAAGCATGCAAGTTAGACGTGCTTTCTGTGGCTGAGATCCACCATCCTTCACCGGTACGGTGCCTTTTTAGATTGAAATATTTTTGAGCAGAAGCCCAAGGGTGCCGGAACTAGGGTGCTTCGGGTGCTGCCGCACCCCCTGGCATGAAGTGGTTTCCATGATACACAGGGTTTACAATGTTGTTCAATGGTGCTTAGCACCCCCAAGTTCCTACACCACTGCAGAAGCCCCTTGTTTTATTTACTGAGCTACATCTTTAGCTGGAGTAAACAGAGCTACACAAATTTTCACAAGTTTAGGCTCCAGACCCACTATCGTTAAATGACACTACAAGAATCAACCTGTTCTAAAGAAAAATTAAACTTGCTGCCCGAATTCAAAAAAAACCCTTAATATTTTATATATTTCAGCTTCTTCTTCCCTAATAATCACTTAGTTCTGAATAACTTTTTCCCACAGGCAGATTTAGTTCTAGGTATATTAGTTCTACAATAAATGAACTTATTTAATTGTGCATTATTCAAATTACTCCTTTGCCTTAAGTGCATGTTGTGTCTGTCACTTTGTGAAAACTGTGTCAACATTTAAATATAGCAGCTCTACAGTTATTTCACTAGAATATTTATTTACTTAGATTGTGGAACTCTTTGGGATAGAGGCAGTCTTTTTGTTCCATGTTTGAAGAGTGCGTAGCATAATGGGACCCTAGGCCATGACTGGGGCTCCTAGACATTATCATGATGTAAATAATAAATAAAAATCCTAATCCTAATAAATATAAATAGGTGTGACCATTCCAATATGGGTGTGCCTATTATACTGAATTCTTTCTCGTCTCCTGTTTACCGATCTGCAGTATGGGGCTCTTATGTAACATGTCAGGAGGAACGGATTTATTCCTTAGAATCTACAGGCTGCACAAGAATTAACTTCTCATTAATCTATTCATTCAGATGCTAAAAGTCCATTGAATAAAAGTATCTGGGCTAGCCAAGTCATTCAAAATATTAGAGACAAACGGCAAGAATTCTCTTGATATTATCCTGCACCAATTAAAAAAATAAGACGACTTCAAAAACCAAGTTCAATTAATGATGTCTTCCCTGCAAAAATATCCCAGCTACTACAGTATATCACAGGAATCACATTAATGTAGCGCAAGTTACCATGATGTAACAAGAGTCCTTATTAATTATCTATACCATATAAAGTCTTCTCAGGAAAATGTGAAGCTGTTTGCTTAAAAAGGTGGGGAGAGAGCATTAGAAGCATACATATAATTTGTGAAGTGAATACAGATGTCTGGTAAGTCATTTTTACAGCAATTAATAAGACCCTGGGGTACATCAATTTCAATCGCTTTGATCACCAACTAAAAATACCTTACATGCACTGTTTAATACAGTTTGTACTTGACAGGTATGAAGGGAACTATTATATTGTCACATTCACTCTTCTGAAGCCATTAATGCAGCACAACGTGACTGACAGCGTCAGACATTTGGTGAGACATGGCAAGTAGGTGGGGTTAGGTCAAGACACTGTTCAGGGGACATTAGCTGCATGATTATTTGCATAGGCCTGGCTAGTGATTTCCAGAAACGCACTGCAAGCTAACGTGCAAGTCAGAGTCCTAACTGGAAATCTATTACCTCCTAAACTAGCATGTTATTTGTAAGGTATAAGGCAATTAACTCTGCTTTTAAACCTGCCCAGATCTTGCTACCCTAGCGACTGGCTTAATTTATTTGCGGAGAGACAGGTGTATACATTGATAAACTACATGTTGAAGCCTTTTTGTTCAAAACTAAACAAAGCCCAAATGTTTTGACTTTTTCCTGAATGATTTTTGTTTGTTTTTGTTTTCTACCAAGACAATTCAGCAACTTTGTCATGAGTTTGGTGAAATGTTTTGGTTGACCTGATTCTGCATTTTTTTGGTAAACAAAAAAAATCTCATTAAAAAAAAAAAAAAAAAAGTGTCTCAGCTCTACCCATGAGTGATATGTTTTTAACGTTGATTTACAGACACGATGCTAGGTGGTCCAGGGAATAAGGCACTGGGACTGGCCATGTGGGGGACCTCAATTATATCCCACGTTCTGCTAATGACTCATTACGTGAGCAACTCATTTAAATTGTTTGCCTCAGTTTCCCCATCTATAAAATTGCATGATGAAAGTTGCTCTTCTTTTTGAAGGCATTTGAGATCCTTGAATGAAAAATTCTATAGAAGGCTAAGTAGTATTTGACTGAAATAGGTTTGTCATTTCACATAAGTGCAGTGTTAGTTTTTTAGCCAGTTTCATGGGAAATATTTAAAACTTCTTAGTCTATGGACGGGAGGGGGATAAAACTGTTGACGTTTTTGTAAATATTATAAAGAACAAAGGCATTTAATATTAAAGAACATGGCTTTTGCAAATATGCAAAAACTACCTTCCATAAACTCTGAGCATACAGTATATGGTAGATTTGCTTGGTTTTGTTTTAACAATTAAAACAACAGAAACAATCCCAGTGGTTTTAATGGAACTTTATATAATTTCATCATAGAAGCTACATAATATGACCTAGCACCTCAGACCTTATAATGCTTTATGATAAAATATACTGGCCTTTTTAAGTAAAAGGCTATGAAAAATATTCCGGTCACTGAAAGGTCCCTGGAAAATTATTGGCATTACAGTTTAGATTCCACTGCCAACAATAAATGTACATCCTGCATTCCATGCTGTAGCTCTGTCTTTTCTATTAACAAGTGGCCACTAAATTATCACAGGGGTATATATCCCTCTGGATAAACACTATGCTACAGCTAAGAATTAGACTAGCAGACAACAACAATAAATAACATTTAGCACTTACATAGAGCTTTACATTTCCAAAGTGATTTACAAACACTAATTAATTAGTACTCTAGGGAAAGGAAAATAAGAGCAAATGTATGCAATGAAAACAAATATGTTGTAACATACTGGGTAACACACTGTCCGCTCCTGAATATAATCAGAACTATTAAACGGTGTATCATAAATCATGTACTGCTAGCTGCTAAAGGAGATTCTCCTTAAGTTTCAAATAGTAAGAAGATTTTATTTCCATCCCCACTCTTGTTGCAAAGTGACCATTATGTACAATATATATATTTGTTACAACACGGTAAAATATAACTGACCAGAGAGGATTTACATAAAGTTTTCTAAAACAGGAAGTAGTCTGCTATGTTTTCCCATCTCCTGTAAAAATCAGAGACCAAGACTTTCAAAAATAGAAATCAAAAGTTAGGATCCAAAAATCTATAGTTAGGCATCCAAATAAGAACCCTGGTTCTCAGAAAGGCTGAGCACCCAACAATTCACGGTGGATTTATTTAGTTTAACCGTAGGTTCCTATTTTTGAAAATCTTGACCAAATTTTGTCATTGTTTTGTTCCAGGTGACTTTGCCGCCAGTTCAATAAAATATGAGAAACTTGGAATAGGCCCATTTTCATTCATAAAAATGTTCATCCATGAAGCATACCCTTTATTTAGGCAAAATGGGTTCATTTTCAAGAGTACAATGAAATTTAGGAGAAAAGATTTGAATTTCAAAGTAGTTTCACCCTTCTCTGTAAATATTTCATTTGCTTTTCAAACTTAAGCATCCACATTTCTTTCAGGAATTTCACGCCCCAGGCTCCAAAAAGGTTTCAAGACACGCCCCCTTCACCCTCCCCCCAGATTATCCCACAGCTGCTTCTCTGCACCTTTCACTGATGCATATGGCACTAGCTAATGTCAGAGACACAGTACTGGACTAGATGAAGTATGGCAATCCTTTGTGCCTATTACCCTGACAAGGCATATAATTTAAAAAGGAAAAACAAAGTAGTTGCAACATTTTGATTTCTGACTTCATCCAAGCTCAGACAGCGTACATACAGTTTTGTTTAGAGAATTGCAACATGACTCCTGCCGTAGGAAATTAAGTTTGCAACCATAGCCCTAAGCAGCATACTTTGCAATAAAGGTGGAAGTATTAAAGCTGAAATGCAGACTATTAAGAGTATGTTTGCTTGTTATCAGTACCTAGTTTCCAACATGATATGCACTTTATAAATATACCATAGATACATCACAGACCTACAGACAGGTTAGACAGACGCTTGCTATTACCTGAAGTCTTCAATTTTTATCCTTACAATTGCTTCAAAATAATTTAATTCTCTCACTAAGCCATGCTTTGGTTTACTTTAGAGGACTGTCATTTTACCAGAGATGCTGATTTTGAAAATCCAATTAAAAACCCAGTACTTAAAGCATGTTTTCATTAGCTTTCACTCTGTTTGACAATTTGAAGAAAATGAGACCCTAAACCAGGGGTCGGCAACCTTTCAGAAGTGCTGTGCCGAGTCTTCATTTATTCACTCTGATTTAAGGTTTCGCGTGCCAGTAATACATTTGAACGTTTTAGAAGGTCTCTTTCTATAAGTCTATAATATATAACTAAACTATTGTTGTATGTAAAGTAAATAAGGTTTTTAAAATGTTTAAGAAGCTTCATTTAAAATTAAATTAAAATGCAGAGCCCCCCGGACTGGTGGCCAGGACCCGGGCCGCGTGAGTGCCACTGAAAATCAGCTCGCGTGCCGAAGGCGGCACTTGTGCCATAGGTTGCCTACCCCTGCCCTAAACGGTCATTTAAACAGAGAGAGAAAAAACGAGAATTTGTTTCGTTTAAGTAATTCCCTGAAGAGGAAGACAAACTTCTCTGATTCATGTTTTTCAACATGGACTTACAGTAATAAGAGTTTGTGTTCCCTATTCTGGATAAGCCATTCCAAGCCTGGATCTAAACTTGTACAGTTTGGTTAGGTTTGGCAGCATGGGGTTGAGGAAAGGGAGAGAGAAACGCACACAATAGTTGTTTCAGCTCCATTAAGGATAAAAAAAAAAAAGAGGAAGGACTGAGGAGTGGTTAGTGACACTAGCCTGGTACACCCAGGGGCTTGGGTTGGATTTAGTGCTGGTCAGAATTTTCAATAAGTTATGTTTTGGTCAGAAAATTTCAGATTCATCGGAACTAAAACTTGTCACAGAAATGTGTCAATTTCAACAAAAATTTAGTCAGGCAGGTTTCAGAGGAAGGATGAAATTTCTGGTCAAAATGTGAGAGGGGAAGAGACCCACCACAGAACAGCCAATAGCAACCTGAGGTATGGGAGATGCATGGTCAAGTCCCAGCTCTGAATTAGGCATCTGAATGAACCTAGGTTTCCTGCATCCCGAGTGCTCCAGTCCCCAGGCTACTGAGCTGTGGGTCTCTCTCACTCATATTTTTTCATGAAAAATTTCAAAGATTTCCCCTTTACCCTCCCCGAGTTGTTGCTTTAACCCTCATCACCAAGTCCATTTCTCCACATATACACAGGATCACTTCCAAGGACCGCTTCTCCCACCACCTCTCACCCCCCGTCCTCTCTGTATCCCTGATTCTTCACTGCCTCCATCTCCATTCCTTCTCTTCTAGGTCCCTATTTCCCACCACTGCCACCCTCTACACCTCTACGGTCCCTGGTACTAACCCCCACTCCTAGTCATCTCTGCTCCCCCTCAAAGATCCCCGTTTCTCCCCACCACTCCACTCTCCATGTTCCCCTAGGACCTTGCTTCTCTTCCTACATACCCTCCCCATATTTCTGTTAGAGTCCAGGCTACAGACAATCTCCCCACACAGGAAATTAAGCTGCTTCCTCTGATATATATAGGCAGCAAGCGGAGGCTTCAGAGAAATGCTGTTCTCTGCAGCAGAGGGCAGTCTGGGGTAGGGTTGCCAGGCGTCCGTTTTTTTTACTGGAACACTCGGTCGAAAAGGGACCCTGGCAGCTCCGGTCGGCACTGCCGACCTGGCCGTTAAAAGTCCAGTCGGTGGTGAAGCGGGAGCCTGGGGCTAAGGCAAGCTCGCTGCCTGCCCTTGCTCAGCGTGGTTCCCAGAAGCAGCTGCCAGCCCCTGCGGTCACTAGGCGCATAGGAGTCTCCAAGCGCTGCCCACACCCCAAGTGCCGGCTAAGCAGCTCCCATTGGCCGAGAACCACAACCAATGGAAGCTGTGGGGGTGGCGCCTGCAGGTGGGAGGGCAGCACGCGGAGCCTCACTGGCCACCCATGTGCTTAGAGGCCACAGGGACCTGGGGGCCACTTCCTGGGAGCCAGGGTAAGGGCCGCCGGGACCCCGCACACGCTCCCGCACCCCAACCCCCTGCATCAGGCAGGAGTCCCCTCCCGCACCCAAACTCCCTCCCGGAGCCCACACGCCACAACCCTCCCCACACTCCAACCCCCTGCCCCAGCCCGGAGCCCCCTCCTGCACCCCAAACCCCTCATCCCCAGCCCAGAGCCTGAACCCCTCCGCACCCCAACCCCTGCCCTACCCCAGAGCCCTCTCCCACATGCTGAACCCCTCATTTCTGGCCCCACCTGGAGCCCACACCCCAACCCCCTGTCCCAGTCTAGAGCCCTCTTCCACACCCCCAAATCCCTCATCCCCAGCCTCAACCCAGAGCCCACACCCGCAGCCAGAGCCCTCATCCATCTCTCGCACTTCAACCCCCTGCCCCAGCCCAGTGAAAGTGAGTGAGAGTGGGGGAGAGCAAGCAACACAGAGAGGGGGATGGAGAGAGTGAGGGATGGGGCCTCAGAGGAAGGGCAGGGCCTCGGGCCAGGGGTGTTCGGTTTTGTGCGATTAGAAAGTTGGTAACCCTATCTGGAGATCCTGACTGGCCTTTGAATCAGGCTTTCCTGGTTTGCACCAAACACAATAGCTTGTATCCACTGATGCCAGAACATTCCCTGAAATTTAGAAATTGATTTGATGTGGTGTTCCAAAGATATCGCATTACATAGAAATGCCACCAAGTTGCATGTTAGATCGCACTTCATTCAGCCAACTATCTCGATTTACATATGTGGAAATTGAGGCACAGAGATGCAAAGTGACTTGCCCAATGTCACCCAGCAGGCCAGTAGCAGAGCCAGGAATAGAACCTAGGTCTTCTGAGGCCCAGTACAGTGCTCTATCTACTAGGTCAATAAGTTTTTTCAATCATAGGTGGCTCCCTTTTTAAGATTCGCAAACAATTAGCCTCATTAGCCTAAGAATCCGAGTTTAAATTTAGGGTGAGAAATGGGGAGTGGGGAAAAATCTTAGCACCCTCCTGTTTTCCTGTGATGAAGAAATATGACCTGGCTAACTAATTTCTTTATTAAAAAGCAACAGGAAATTGGTTAGTGCATCAGCAGAAATGAAGAAAGGTTGATCTACAACACAAACTCCAAGTCTGACACACCCATTGTGCTTCCTGCCAAATCTCTTTACATACAATTCCCACAACAGAAAACTCCACTTTAAGCTATTTCAAAGAAAGGAAACATTCATAAAATCTCTCTTTCAATATCTTGTCAAAATCAGCATCCTCTGTGACTAGAAGACTGTCAGGGTGATCTATAGCCCCCAGCTAGCTCTGTAATATAAGCTAAATTGCCTGAGTCACAAGCAATGATAGAGTCATTCTACAGGAAATTGGAAATCAATTCTTGTCATCACTGTACATAACTCCTTTATCAGAGTTCCAGTTCACTAGTGTAATGCAAGTGAAAGAAGCCAGGAGCTGACAATCATGACAACTCTAACATAAAAAAAAAAAAAGCAGCATGCATGAAGCAGAGAAATTCTGTGCAGAGAAATAGCATTTTGCCTAAGTGTATGCTGCTGATAACAGCAACCTGACTGGAGGAAATATTAAAGCTAAGTGGAGAACTCTGCACAATGGTAAGTGGATAATCTGTGGATACATTGCATCATATTACATTAAATTAGGAAAAATTGCTTACCTGGGGTTTTTGGTTGCTAACTGGAGCCAGAACCACTGCAGATTCCCTGTGCATTGTGCTCTGGTGGAAAGAAAAGAGAAAGTTGTTCTTCTGAACAGCACTTATTGAAAACACTTTCCAAATGGAATTGGGAGCTTCATCCTTATGTACATCTGACACTGATGAAGACATTCATGAAGGTAGGGTGGCAATATCAGTGTTGCCACCTCTCATGACTTTATTGCAAGTCTTGCGACAGCTGCTGCTTCTATTAAAGACTCAGCTGCTGGAGTCAAGCAATTAGGTTAGAATGTCAGCTTACATTTTATAGAGTATAAGTATCTATCCCTCATGGTCGTGGCATAAAGCTTGGAAGTGTGGACGGAACATATCCGAAATGCTCAAAACCAAAAGGCAAATGCAAAGAACCCAGTACTTAAAAAAGAGAGTCATGATTTTTAAGCCAATATCATGATTTTCAAATGCACAGGGATGGCAATACTGTAGCATTTCCATACAAAGAGGTGCTGTATGTATACCAGCCATCTGACCGCAATTAAAACAAAGGCACTACTTTATTTTAGTTATATAAGTATCTCAAGGAGAATTTTCAGATCAACTCTGTAAGTGTGCTGCAGATAAACAGGAAATACAGCTTCCAGTACAGTACATAGATGCATACAGCAAAATATTTATGCATCCACTTCCTACTGCTTTTTAAAGTTTTTAGGGCATGTACCATGCCCATCTCTGTTTGCACAGAGTCCTACACAGCAGATTCTGGGTTCAGTGAGAGCTTCTGGACACTACCAGAACATAAATACTAGAAAAAGAATAAGGTTTCTACCAGATTTTAAAGATATTAAACTAAAATCTAATAAGAGAAAATATATTTAATAAGTTTTAGCAAATTCTTTCAAGTACTCTTCGAAGGGCTGTTAGAAAGAAGACCGGAACCAAGATTAATGAGTCAAAAATGACAGTAATTATCCTTGGCTTTTGGAGCTCTTAAAAAGGCGTCTTGGGTGATGAATGCACTAGTCCTTCTGTACAGCTCCCAGTGGCCCAGTCTGCAAAATCGTTAATATCACCATAATTATCTTACTCTGCGAAGAGTCCCATTTAAATCAATAGGGTGCATGCTACGCAATGTGAGTAAGGTTATCACAGTCTAGCCTAAGATGAGTTCCAAGTAGAATGATGTCCCTGGATGGGTACTGAATTCAGGATCTCTGGCTCCAAAAGCCTGAGCCTCTACTCAGGTCTGTCAGCTCAGAGACAGTAGCAGATTCATCAACCATCAAAGGAGACAAAGAGCCCCAGTGTTCTAGTGTGCATTACATGCACAGACGGAAGGCATATCATCCTAAATGTTTGACATTGGAGAGGTCTCCATTAGTCAGTTACTTCATAAAAAACTGCATCAGACAGGGATAGCTAGTGGTGTTGATTATAATCATTGCTGGATGCTGCCCCCACGTCCCCAGCCCGCGCTGAGACTTACTTTAACTTTTTTTTTTTTTTTTTTTTTTTTAACTGGTAATATAAACTATCCAGGAATGAACTATGCCGAACAAAAGTTCTGCCAGTCATGAATCTTCCTTATAACTGTCAGTATAATCATGGGAAAATATTTGATCGTTGCAATAATCCTCTTTTAAAGAGATTACCAAAGTTAATGGCCATGTTTGAGCAATAACTGGGCCCAGCTTTGTTTCAGTCCTTAATTCAGACACTGGTTTGTTAACTGCGAGGTATTGCTGCAGCACAGTGAGTGTCACTTAGTAAATCATTTTAAAGAGTGTTTTTCTATATGTTAAAAGACCTGGAAGAGAGTTTATGAAAACCAATAAACTTAAAAATATGGAAAATTACAAACACTGAGAAATCTTTTATCAATGCACAGCATTGTAATGAGCCAGATTCCCTCCATGGAAAACTAATTTGCAGGTTTACTGATGCATTGTGGATATTTGTTCAAAATCTTCAACATAAGTTGTTACTTACACAGCACTGATTCATTTAAGTTCTGATGATCCCTCAAAGTTTTAATTAGTTCTGAGAAAATGTTTTATGTGGAAGTCAGAAGTCACCATGAGTTAGACACCCTTCCCCCTTATTACTGCAATTCAACGCTAATAGGAAAAGTCTTGTCTACCGTAATTTAATAAACAATGGTAACCTTTTTATAGAATGTTTAAGCCAACCTATAGCTCCCATAGAGTTTTGAATCTAAAAGCACTTTACCAAGGGAGCTAAGTATCATTATCCACATTTTTCAGATGAGGAATCTGAGCTGCAGAGAGATTAAGTCACTTTCTCAAGGACCCTCAGCAGCATCAGTGGCACAGCTGAGATTACAACACAGGTCTCCTTACTCTCAGTCCATTGCCCTAGCCTTTGGCCCTTGTTGCCCCCAATGTATAGCATGGACAATTTTGTATTCAATTCTACAGAGTTATCTAAGAAACTCTACAGAAAAGAGATAATTGTCTATTATGCTCTATGGATTTATAAAGTCATTTCTTTAGAAGCCTCTCTTATTTCCTATAGGACCTTATTGGTTTCATCCCAATCAAACCCTACAACATTTTCCATAATGGAAGCTCTGAGCTTCCAGAAAGATGGTGCTGCTGTCAGCTTTACTCCAACATTGTGATTTTTACTTGTTTGCTTTATGTCTTTTTTCATAGAAGGAAGTAACTGAAGTGCATGCCGGTGGCAATTGGCAACCCAACACCACAAAGGGTTTCCTGGAAACCCTGTGTCTTGAGGTTGATTTGCCACTAACAGCGGTATAATAGACTGGTTGCAAATGTTCAAAAGTTCAGGACAGCCTAAACAAATGCAGATAATATAATTGACTCAAATCTTGAAACCAAACCTAACCTTTCAGGTTTGAGCAATTTTCATAAAAGTTTTGTTTGCTTTACATTTAGTTTGTCTTGCCATTTCCAGGTTTTGTCCAATGCCAGAGTTGCAGCAGATGGGGCGGGGCCAGGGGGGGGAAGGAGGACCTGTCCTCTTGCTGTTTCTAGGTGAGTAAAACAAGAAAGCACTGGAAACCCTTGTAAAAAATCAGGTTTCAGAGTAGCAGCCGTGTTAGTCTGCATCAGCAAAAAGAACAGGAGTACTTGTGGCACCTTAGAGACTAATAAATTTGTTAGTCTCTAAGGTGCCACAAGTACTCCTGTTCTTTTTGTAAAAAATCATGATTCTGCAAGAATTCCAACTCCATTTCTACATCAAGGAGGCTAAAATATGTTAAGACTCCTCATTTTTGGATGCTTATCCTAGGTAGGGTTATCAGATAGCAACTATGAAAAAAAATGAGACAGGGTGAGGGGAAATAGGCACCTATATAAGAAAAAGTCCCAAAAAACAGGACTGTCCTTTTAAAAATGGGACGGATGGTCACCCTAATCCTAGGTGAACTAAACTTTTTGAGGTTCTGCCAGTGCTATTAAAGAGGGTCATTCATCACAGTAGCTCATTCAACATTTTCACAGCTTCAGATCCAGTTTAATGTTAGAGAATTCTGTAGAGATAAAGAGTAAATCCCATGACCGATAATATTGTAAAGGAATAAAAGATTCTCTCAATAAATACTTCTCTCAGTATCTGTACATTCATATTTTATGCCAAACCCGAAGAGTGTATTTACAGATGTCACATTTATATCTAAACTCTGTCACTAATAGGTTGGTGGCCTGGGTTATAGTAGACTAGTATTATTATAATACAGTGATTTATAGTAGCCTATTTAGAAATGCAATTTTTCTTCAGTTTTTGTGGAACTGCCCTGAAATGCCTTTTTTTTATTTGATGCACCAACAATATACTTATGGTTTTGCTTATACCTTTGGCATTGTGGTCAATAGGTTATTCTGGGATATTGTATTTCCATTCATGCACAGATTAGAGCAGGCATTTCTCATGCTTCATGTATTGACTTCTATGTTATTAGTTTATACTGTATACTTCTTTTATGCATTAATTCCCAAGGGCTATTATAGTGATATACACTTTCCATTAGGAATTAAGGGTTTAAGTGAACCTTTCATTCTCACTTATAGTACAGTAGATGTGTATCATGTTGCTATTTGTAGATCCTTGTTTTACTGTAAAAGGCTTTCTTTCTGATAAGGTAAGTGACATGGATCTTAATTCAAACTGCAGGCATGAACAACTTAATGTGATCATGACTTTTTATCCATCATGTCATCATAACATTGGTTCAGCCACTTTCTTGTCGTTTTACTATTTCAGGGACACTGACGTGGCATCACGACCCATCTGAGAAAGAGGTTCAAGTGCTCATCCAAGCTTGTTACATCCAAGTTAGATCAGTGAGACTCTATGGTAGCATCCTAGCAGGCATCGAACAGTGGTTTAAACACCTCTGTCACAATTCTCCTTTCACACTGCCCCCAACAGCCAAAAACATTGCTCGTTTCCAATAAGATATTTGAATGTAAAATACTGATATGGAGTAGTGCTGATTGTAAAATGGATCCCATGATAATTTTGAATTTTTATTTATGGACTTATTTTTACAAAACATAATTCTTCCCTCCCCCTCCCCCGCACAAAATAATTTCAGGTCAACCAAAGCTTTCAGAAAATTCAAAACATTTTTTTTTAGATTACAACCATATTTTATACATATAAAATAAAGTGAACTTTGGATCAAAAAGTCATTTTGAAACAAAAAAAATCAAGCGAGGACCTTCTGTAAATGTCAAAATGAGATTTTAATATTTTCTAAAATGATATTTCCAATTTCTTCTGAGCAAAGTTTCATTAAAATCAAGATGATTTTGTGGGGGGAAAATTCATTATGTCAAAACAACATTTTCCCACGAAAAACTTTTGACAATTTTTTTTTTGACCAGCTCTGATTGTAAGGTATTATATTTAACTGCCTTAACCGCTCATTAAAAGGTGGTACTATTGCATTCTCTAATGAAATTATTGAACTCTGATCACTGCCAACACTTGTAGTTCTTATTCTCCAGGTTTATTTACATCACAATGCATTTAGGCCTATAAGGTTTTTGACTGCTCCACTGCTTCTTCTGGAGATTCTGTACTTACTACATAGATCTTAGACTTACTGGGTGTGGATTGATCTTAATTCAATTGGTGTAAATTTTGGAGTACAGTAACTCCAATGACTTCAATGGAGTTATTCCCCACTCAGTACACCAGCATGACAGAACAGAATCTGTCCTTCTGAATGTAGTGAGATATTTGTAAACCCAAACTTGGTAAATATTTCTTGATATTTTGCCAAATTTATATGCTAAAGGGTCTATCATTGGTTAAGACTTTTTAAAATATATATAGTCCAACCTCTGCCCCATACTCATGAAACTAAGAAAAGTTTCTCCAAACAAGTTATTGGTTGGTTTTTCAGGGGTAGGCAGCCTTCGGCACGCAAGCTGATTTTCAGTGGCACTCACACTGCCCAGGTCCTGGCCACCGGTCCGGGGGATCTGCATTTTAATTTAATTTAAAATGAAGCTTCTTAAACATTTTAAAAACCTTATTTACTTTACAGACAACAATAGTTTAGTTCTATATTATAGACTTAGAGAAAGAGACCTTCTAAAAACGTTCAAATGTATTACCGGCACGCGAAACCTTAAATTAGAGTGAATAAATGAAGACTCGGCACACCACTTCCGAAAGGTTGCCAACCCCTGGTCTAGATAATACTTAGTCCTGCCTTGAGTGCAGGGGACTGGACTAGATGACCTATCGAGGTTCCTTCCAGTCCTATGAGTCTAAGATTCTTTTTTTATTAAAATGTTCACAAAAAATAGTCCTGTATTCGATAGCAGTACATCCTTTTGGTTCCACTCACTCTATTATATTTATTTTTATCAGACCACTTATAGCTGATCTTGAAAAGTGTGTTGTTTTTTGAAAAATGAGCCTCAGTACTTTCAAAAACTGGTAATGATGCATCAAATGCAAAAAAGCACAGGACAGGCATTATCACTTTGAGAGAGTGCAGTACAGAGAAAAGGTGATAAAGTAACACTCCTTGTGGTGCTTAGACATTTTTATGAAAATATCCAATGACACCAAAATTTAATTAAAAACTTGTAATGATATTAACTGAGCGGGAAAAAATGCCATAAGGTAGTCTTTTGACATGCCATTAATTGCTAAGATTAATGTATGACAAACATGCCTTAACAAGGTTACTTTGTGAGTTAGTATCCCAACAAGTTAGGCTTTCAATCATCATCTTATTTTTGATAGTCCTTCCTCCATCTACATATTGTCACACCTTTAAAAGGCTTGTATTAGATTTTTTCCAACAAGTACCATCATGCAAAATCCTATGCTTCTCCTTTTGCATGGGAGAAACTCCTCATAAATATGTGCCAAATCACTAAGTTATCCTTCTTAAAATTTCTCCTTTAAAACCAAACTATGCCAGGATACCTACAAAGCATTTGAAAGTGGTAGACAGCTAGTGTGGTATGACCACTGCCTATTCCATTAATCCAAACTGTCTCTGTTGCCTTGTAGATCCCCTGTATATTTGTTGTATCTACTTGTCTGTCATCTTATATTTGGAAAGGAACGTCTTTGGGGCAGGAACTCTCTTTCATAATATGTTTGTACAGCACCTAGCACACTGGGGCACTAACCCCTGATTGGGGCCCTCTAGGCATTACTGCAATATTACTACTAATAAAATATATTACATGGAAATCCTGAAGTGACCAAGAACTGTCAATGACTCTATGCTTCTCAACTGGCTGCTATAGTATTTAACAACAGTAGAAGACATAACATTTCTTAAACAAGAATTTAGACCAGACTCCACTTTGACAGCTGTTAAACTATAACCTTCTCTTGAGATATCCTTTGCACTGATGATTTATTCCTTTATAATAAAAATTGATTAAGACTTGACAGAGGTATTTTAAACTAGCATTCAGTGCTTTCTAAGAGACCTCCAAAAACAGAGTTACATTAATCCAGCAGGATTCCAGCAAACTTGCATGAGCACTTTACCATCCTTCCAAGCTAGACAGGTATGGAGGATAATATCCCTTTAAATAGTTTGTGAGCCTGTTAGTAGCACTCATGGTGTTGTATGTTTTAGAAGCAGCCAGAAACCCATTATACATGTAACAGGGCCTTGTGTCTTTGTGCATATTTAGCACACAGGTATTTGGGACCCAACAGGGCCCATGCAGGTTCTTCACATTGTTTTGCTGGGTAACCCCCAAGAGAGATCATAATTGTTGCACACCACTACAGGGCTGAAACTATTTAAAGATAAATTACCCTATTCCTATGGACTACAACGGGGACCCAATGTCCCACCAGCTTCTTCGCCTTTTCAGTTGGCATCATCCAAAAGCAACGTGGGTCAGTGAATGGATACACTAGCAATGAGAGCAGTCTTTTTAGTGGTTAATGGGGTTATTATATTGAACTCCAGGACACAAGTAGAGAGATTAATACGCACCTTTGGTAATAGCTAATTTGGGTCGGTGCTCTTCTGCAGTGAAGACCATCCTGTTAACAAAGTAGAGTCTACACTGAAAGGCATTTAAATTGAGAGGTTACCTAAACCAGATAGAAGCCTCTGGTCCAGGTTCATTAAGTGTGGGATTTTGAAAATCACGGAGTAAAACTTTCATTGACTAATGGGAGCAGAGTTACGCCAATCCTGAGTGTTTTCAAAATCCCACCCCAGAAGGTAACAGGCAGATTTCTCATGCTGACAGAAATAGCCTATCTTTGCCTTAATTATTTCTTCACTTCCCCAATTATTTCTCCTTCACTAAACTTTTCAGTTGTGCTGCATGCCATTAAACTGTTTCCACATTCCACCTCAGACATATTCTGCAGTTTGGTGGGAGTGGAGGGATTAGAATATGAAGTGCAGCATTCAGAGCAAAAATTGTATGGCGTTTATACAGTATTTTTTTAATTAAATAATGTTGCGTTGCTCATAACTTTATCCTAAATTCTCTTTTGAAGCTAAAAATATTACATAGCCTTAGCCAAAGGTCAGGTTTTTTTCTACACAGTCAAAAGCACATGTCAGTCTTTAGGGATGGAAGTTCAGAGAATGTAAATGCAAGATCCCATTTTTATCTTATTTTAATTTTTATTTTATATATTTATTTTTTAATAATTCCACAGCCAATGTCCAAATATTTGTGTTTTAGAAAACCGGCACTGCATTTGCCAATTTATAGAAAACTAGAAAATAGTGTGTGTCAATAACAATACAATTTGAGATTTATAATGAGCTGGTTTCAGATAATTATAATAAAAGCATCAGAAATAATCACTAACTATATGTTTTAAGTAAAATAAATACCTACTCATAACTTTGTTTGGTTTAGTATCAGAGGGGTAGCCGTGTTAGTCTGGATCTGTAAAAGCAGCAAAGGATCCTGTGGCACCTTATAGACTAACAGACGTTTTGCAGCATGAGCTTTCGTGGGTGAATACCCACTTCTTCTTTGTTTGGTTTCTAATTTATAACTGTAACTGGGATAAATTAAGACTACTTAGTACATATTCACATACAAGATTTAATGGTGGATTTTCCTAAGTGCTTAAAATCATAGAATATCAGGGTTGGAAGGAACCTCAGGAGGTCATCTAGTCTAGTCCAACCCCCTGCTCAAAGCAGGACCAATTCCCAACTAAATCATACCAGCCAGGGCTTTGTCAAGCCTGACCTTAAAAACCTCTAAGGAAGGAGATTCCACCACCTCCCTAGGTAACCCATTCCAGTGCTTCACCACCCTCCTAGTGAAAAAGTTTTTCCTAATATCCAATCTAATCCTCCCCCACTGCAACTTGAGACCATTACTCCTTGTTCTGTCATCTGGTACCACTGTGAACAGTCTAGATCCATCCTCTTTGGAACCCCCTTTCAGGTAGTTGAAAGCAGCTATCAAATCCCCCCTCATTCTTCTCTTCTGCAGACTAAACAATCCCAGTTCCCTCAGCCTCTCCTCATAACTCATGTGCTCCAGCCCCCTAATCATTTTTGTTGCCCTCCGCTGGACTCTTTCCAATTTTTCCACATCCTTCTTGTAGTGTGGGGCCCAAAACTGGACACAGTACTCCAGGTGAGGCCTCACCAATGTCGAATAGAGGGGAACGATCACGTCCCTCGATCTGCTGGCAATGCCCCTACTTATACAGCCCAAAATGCCGTTAGCCTTCTTGGCAACAAGGGCACACTGTTGACTCATATCCAGCTTCTCGTCCACCGTAACCCCTAGGTCCTTTTCTGCAGAACTGCTGCCTAGCCACTCGGTCCCTAGTCTGTAACAGTGCATGGGATTCTTCCGTCCTAAGTGCAGGACTCTGCACTTGTCCTTGTTGAACCTCATCAGGTTTCTTTTGGCCCAATCCTCTAATTTGTCTAGGTCCCTCTGTATCCTATCCCTACCCTCCAGCGTATCTACCACTCCTCCCAGTTTAGTGTCATCTGCAAATTTGCTGAGAGTGCAGTCCACGCCATCCTCCAGATCATTAATGAAGATATTGAACAAAACCGGCCCCAGGACCGACC